>JADMNL010000025.1:141737500-141855000 GCA_016271365.2 Neoceratodus forsteri | reverse complement strand
TGCTCATTGTTGTGTAACGGTTACAGGCTGCTGCTTTACAAAGCTGGGCTTGGTTCAACGATGGCATAGTGTGTTTCATTTGAGCCTTAACCTTTTATACCTAGTGAGTCAGTGCCCCACAGAGACAAATATCTGAAATGAACCATGTCCAGAATCTCTGTTTTTGAATGCCCATTATTTTAAAGCAGCAGTGCAATGAAAGTTTTTTTTTTTCTCTCCCCAAAAAAGCTAGTGGCTATAAATAAAAATATTAACATGCATCACTGTTTGTTTTTTTTCTAGGTACTGCCTGTGCAGTACACCTTGTTAACAAAAAAAAAAAAAAATTTTGTTCCTAACACTTGCCAAGTCATCTGTGCTATTTCTATGCCAAATGTGGCCACCATCTTTTTTTTTTTTTTTTCTTTGGGGGGGGAGAGATGCCTTAATAAAATACTCTGTTCAGGTGGAGCTAGATAATTTTCACCACCCAAACAAAACTGGAAGATCCTGGGAATCTTTCAGAGTGAAAACAAGGTGGAGTCAAAGTGTTTTCCTATTTTCATTGCATCGCTGCGTTTAGCATCTCATTTTCCTTATGACTGAAATGAACAAGCACACAGGAAAGACTGTGGTACCTGACCATGTAGGTCTATGGGTGTAGAGGAGCTGCAAAGAATATTGGTGAAAGCCTGCACCAAGCCATATTAAGAGAACTCCATTTATTATTTTAAAGGAGGGGGAAAAAAATAATGAAGTGGACCGAAAAGGGGAACAGAACGGCATTCTTCTTGACGGAAGGTGAGGGGCAGTCTAAAATTAAACACAAAATAGTAGGTCCAAATATTCTCTGTAACATGAATGGCTACTGCACATTGAGGAGATGCACCATTTTTGTTCATGTCGCCGCTCCTGCAGGGAGCAGTGTATTGGTGTTGGAAGTCACGGCCTGAATCCAAGTCTGATGCATTTAAGACTGGTATGGGTGATGTATCGCTGAAAGCCTGAATATTCATGGAGGATATCTCCTCTGTTAGGCCACACCTAGGGAACTGTAAGCCATCAGTGTCAGGATCACACAGAAACCTTTGCTAGCCAGGGGCTGCCCACAGTGACATGTAGCATCAATGCATATGTAACGTGGGTGGCCTCGACACTCCTCAGGTCTTTCTGCTGCTGTTAATCCTCCTCATTGGACCTACAGAAGCAAACCAACATATAGACATTGCTGTTTGTTTGGTTTTTAACAAAGCTAGTCTCTTTGTGTACGAATCCTAAGTTTATACAGAAGGTGGTATCTGAATTCACACTGAATCAAATGACACACCTACCCGGTTATTAGCCTCTTCCCTGCTGCCACTTTTGTGTAGTGGGACAGCATCTGCCCTCTTCCAGTCTTTTCAGAACCACGCTTGTTTCCAGTGAGCTGTTAAATAAGGCCCTATCCACACTGCAGCCCGAAAACCCTTCCTTCTGTGACGTTACAGAGGGTGTAAACCGCATTGGTAACGGCGTGTGTTTACACTGGTAACGTTACAGGAGGCGTTTTCGTAACCGCTGTGGAAACCACCTATGAGGTGGTTTCCACAACGGTTATGAAACCGGTCCTGCCCTGGGACTGTTACTGGCGGTAGTGTGGACTGCCGGTAACTTTCCCCCGCAGGGCACAGAGCGCAGCACGAGCTGCATTGTGGGATAACGGCTCGCTGTGATGTCGCCGGATCCCGATGTTTGACAGCGGGTGCCGTCCCATAACTGACATCGCCGAGGTGTGGGCGCACTGCACCGCTCCGTGGCCGTAACGGATTGCATCCGTTACCGGGCGCAAGCGGTGTAGTGTGGACGGGGCCTAAGACTGCCACAGGTGCGGCCGGTATCTCCCTAAGCTCACTCAGTACCCTTGGATACAGCCTTTCTGGACCAATTGCTTTGTCCACTTTCAGATTAGCGAGTCTCTTCAGGACTCTCTCTCTCCTCAGAGAATGGACTGGCATCCACCTCCCTCCCTTCAGTGCTCCCATTACATTTTTGTGGTCTCTCTCTCTCCTTTCTCTTGTAAACACTGTTGTGTGTATGTGTATGTGTATGTGTATGTATATATATATATATATATATATATATATATATATATATATATATATATATATATATATATATATGTGTGTGTGTGTGTGTGTGTGTGTGTGTATGTTGTGTGTGTGTGTGTGTGTGTGTGTGTGTATATATATATATATATATATATATATATATATATATATATATATATATATATATATATATATATATATATATATATATATATATATATATATATATATATATATATATATATTTTTTTTTTTTTTTTTTTCAGGATGTCTGCCTTTTCCTGGTGTCCCCCCCCCATTCCCTTTTTAATCTTTCAACACCTCCCAGTCATATTTTTTTCGCTTACATATATAAAAACATGTATTGTCCCCTTTTGTTACTGTCTGTGCTGTTCTCTCTTCTGTTTGTACCTTTGTGCTCTGTATTGCCCTCCTAGCTTCCCTCTGTTTTCCCCTGGAACACGTCTATTCCTTCTCCCTCTGCATCTCCTTATACCTTCTGAATGGTACCATCTTAGCTTTTACCTTTTCACCACCTCTTGACAACTTTTTTTTTTCTCCTGTTTTTGCTTACTTGCTTGATGCAGAGGTTTGTTGACCTCACTATGGCTTTTTTATATTTTTGCCCACTAGTCATACCTAGGGATGTAAGTTTGTCATGGCAGTCATACACGTCATTGATTCCATGACGTTTGATCTTTATTCAGGACTTCCATGACTTTCACTAGTGTCATCAGACTGTAGCAATGATGACGGTGCCAAAACATTTACTACTGTTTACTAATGATTTCATGAACAAACAGTGAGTCATTAAAACGTCATCCATGACAAACTTACATCCCTAGTCATACCCCCTGACAACTCCATTCGTGTAATGATCACCCTTATTTATAAAATCTGAACTCCTGAAGTCCAGGACCCTCATGTGGTTCGATTCTGCAGCTGTTGTTGCATTGAACCACACTGTACAGTGTTCGCTTGTCCCCAGGTGGCCTCCCATCTTGTCTGCAGCACTTCCCTATTAGTGAGTACCAGGTCCAGTATTGCCCCATCACGAGTAGGTTCCCTTACTAGATGCTTGACGAATGCCCCCTGCAGGGAGTCCAGGATGTACCTACTTCTAGTGGAAGCCGTAGCTGGGAGGTGCCAATCTACATCCAGCAGATTAAAGTCCCTCACTAGCAGCACCTCCCCTTTGCTGCCGTTTTGCCACTGGCTTCCAGAAGTACCTTATCTAAATCCTCCCCATGTGCCGGTGTGTAGATCATGCCATTATGACTAATTGCCTGATCCACAGTACCTCTGCACCCCCCTCCACCCTGGGTTCATGTACTGTATGTCTGTCGCTTTTATGCTTTCCCTCACCATTCCTACTCTGCCTTAACTAAACAAGTATAACCTGGAAAGGCCATGTCCCAGTCCTGGTTTTCAGTGCACCAGGATTCAGTAATGGTCACACTATCCAGGTCGGCCTCTGCCATGATGGCCTCTATGTCCAGAATCTTATTTCTTAGGCTTCTAGCATTCACATGCAGCCTTACAGATTTTCTTAGCACTCTGCTTGTTACCCTCCTTTTTTGCCCCCCTCTCTTTTTAATTCCCCTGTTTCCATCCCCATTTGTCTTTCACGCTCCTTCCTTACTTTGCACTCTCGTGGGTTCCATTCCCCTTGGGTTCTCCATACTCTCTACCTCAACCTGTGTGTGGGGAGGGAGGTTTCTGCCACCCTGATTACTTCCACCCCCCCCCCGCTACTTCAGATGTTCAAAGTAACATTTAAACTGTCCAGGACTGCGGTTCCCCTCCTGGATGGATGCAGGCCATCACCCCTTTAAAGACTCTTATCTGTCCAGGTGGATCCCCAGATCCCAATGTAGCCAAACCCCTCCTTCACCATTCCTTCAGCCATAAGTTGAAGCTCCTTGTGCTGAGACCCCTCTCGTTGTAGACAGGCAGCACCTCGGAGAAAGCCACTGACTGCACTACACAAGACTGCTGCCCAGCTCTCTAAACTCCCCCTGCACTGTCTTATCCCTGTCTCTGGCCAGGTCATTGGTCCGCAGGTGGACAATGACATCCAGCTTCCCGTTTATCCTGCTGCCCTGGTGGTCCCCGGCATCTGTTTCCCATCCCTCTGTGCCTATGTAGCACCATGGCCCTCAGTCTCCCTCCCTTCCTTTTCTTAAATTTACCCCCTGACAATGGCCCCCCACTAGAAGTTGCTTCCTCTTCCTCTGTGGTCTTCTACCACTCTCTTTGGGGTCTCTACTATGGAGAACCCCACATCCTCACTGGCCACTACACTGGTGCCTCCTCCTGGGAGTCCCATCCTGCCACAGTGACTTATAAGTTTGCAGTGGTGTACCGCTTGAGGAATGTGTCTCAAACCCACCATCCCCACCCTTCTAGAGCCCACCATAGTCCAGCTCTTCCTCTTCCGTGGAATCCTCTGAGGTAAGTGGCAGTCTTGGTGGTTCCTGGGTGGGAGAGAAGGTGCCCCAATTCCTAGCCAACTTGACCTGGAGTCCAGTGATCACCTCCCTCAACCCAGAGAGTTGTGTGCAGATGGGGTAGCACTGCAGTCTCCAGAAGGCCTCTCTGAAAACTCCTGTCCCTCAGCCACTGCACTGCACCACTCCCAGCATTTCCAGTTCCTTTTCTCCCTTTGTTACTTAGAAATGCATTTGTACCCTTACCCTTGATAGTGTTCCTAGTTTTTCCCCTTCTTGTCATTTTGTGATACCCTTTTATACATCAGCTAGATAGGGTGTTGCTTCTGTTCTCAGTTTGGCTTACCCTTTTGGTTTTTATCTGACCCGTGTGTATCCTTTACCTTTGGCAGTATGTTTAGTTAAACCCTTTTGTTGTTGCCCTTTTTACACTTAGTAGAGTGTTGCTTCTGTTCCCTGTTTTGATCTATCCTTTATCTTCCACCAGTCCCAGCAATGAATGCAACAGGAGTGAACAGGTACCCTACGTTAGTTGACTGAGTCCCCTGCTTCCTTTTGCTGACGCCCACCAGCACTTAAGACACCAGTTACTTGTTCCTGTCTTTCGCTGTTCCACTCACTTATTGGGACATGAACGTGCAGGAAACATTAAGGGAGGCTAAATTTATACTGTTTTTGTGGAGCTTCCTGGTGTGCTTCGATTGGCTGCAGTTGGTCACGAGGTCGCTGGCTTTGTTCTCCCCCAAGATGGCATGATTTCCTGTTCCTGGCTGGAAAGGGAAAGAAGTGGCTCCAAGAGGTTAGTTTGCAAGCAGAAAAAAGTAAAAATGCTGTGTTGTTTAGCTGGTCCCTTTGCCTGAGTCGGAACTTCCCTCCTGCCCCAAAAAGTCTGGATATTTTGCCTCATAGATCTGCTGGCTTTGGGCTTGCTGAACTGCAAGGCTTTGTGTCCTGATCATATATCAGACTGTGCCATCCTCCTGGACTGCTTTGTACTACTTGGGAATCATTCCAAAGAGTTGTCTTATACTCGGTGACAATGGAACAGTTACGCAAGAACGTTGGTCTTCCAGAGAATCTTCTCCATTTGGCCATGCAGCATCCTGGGTCATATCAGATGCAGTGTCTGAGGCCTTACTCCATGCATCCTGTTCTCTTGTCCCATGCCTCTCCTTGTTTGCCTGGTACTGGTTGAATCTCATGGTTCGTCACAGTAAAATGCCCCCTGAGGATTTGTTCTGGCTGGGAACTGAGGAATGTTGGGGCCGGCCACGTTTTATATATGAGGCTCCACGTCATTTTTACTAGACAGGTGTTGCCCACAGTTTCCATGTGGTCCTGATGCAGATGCTTACAGTTCCAAAGGTGTGGCCTAATGGAAAATATTCTCTCTATCTGCTGTTTATGATAAATTGTTATGTAACTCTTCTTTCGCCATGATTGCTTCTAGTACTTGTTTAGGAGATTATTCCCTTTCAGGTGAAGTTTGAGACTGTGGAGAAACTATAAGGCAATGCAGTTTGTTTTGTGGGTGTACCGGAGGGCATTTGGAGATTCTGACCTGATTAACATTGCAGAGCAACGACTGGCAGCGTTAGTGCACTGGGACGAGAAGCACGGTAGTCTTTCCTGGAGGACCGAGCATTTCTGACTGCTCCCTGCAAGGCTGTCTCTTGTCCTCTGTTCTCACAAACCCTCCTGGTATCATTAGTCATGGTGAGCATTAGGGCTATGGTGTTGAGAGCAGCTCAGAGTGGCTCATTCCCTCAAATTGGATGAGCCCGTCATCTAGGTATTTCCTGACCTCATTTTCGCAAACCATTGAGGAAGATGAGAATTCAACAGATTAAAGATGACATTGAGAAAGCTAGGAGTTGCATTCCCTTTTTTTATGCTAGACCAGTTTAGTAGGAAGTTTAATTTAAAAAAAAAAAAAAAATAAAATAATTTTCTCAAATGTATGGGAGAGTGCTAAACACACTGAGAAACTGGAGGGCAAGGCACTGGAACAGGAAGAGTCTCTGTGGCCCTGTCCACACTACACTAAAAACTTCCCTCTGTAATGTTACAGAGGGTCCAAACCGTTACCTCAACGGTTTGCATTTACACCTGTAACGTTACAAGAGGTGTAAACCACTTATGAGGTGGTTTCAACAACTGTTACGAAAACTGTTCCCTCTGTAATGTTACCAGCTGTAGTGTGGACGCGTGAGCGTGTAGCCCCAGCATTGCCCTCAGTGCAGCACGAACTGCATTGTGGGATGGGGTGCCGACCATAATGGTCACCTGTCACCCACAATGTGGACAGTCTGTAACTGTTCCGAACTGTTATCATGATGGTTCACTGGCAGTGTGGACACACTGTAATGTTTACCGTCTGTAATGGGTTGAAACAGTTACAGGTTTTTAGTGGTGTAGTGTGGACAGGGCTTGTGGATGAGTAGACCGACTATGGGCTTAATGGGTTCTTTTGCTTGTTAATTGAATAACCGGGTGTTACAGGTTAAGGAGTACAAGGTTTTATTTTTAACTGCCTGTGTGTGGAAGAATTTACATTTGGTCATTTTGTTCAGTTAAGTATTGCTCTTTCTTCACAGCTAGAGTTTATTATGCAAGGGCTGATCGCTATTGCAGCAGAAACTGGCCAAAATGCAAACTGCATGACCTGGCTGGGGTGGGGGTTGGGAGTTGGATTTAGGTGGACCTGTACATGCAGGTGGACCCAAGGCTCTTGCACGGCCACACTTGCTCTGAATTTGATCGGCGTGTTATGTCTGATTACCTCCCCCTTAGTGTGTGTTTTAAATTGAACAGTGCAAATATGTATTGGGTCTATGTACTTATTTACTGTGCACAGTTACATCCTGTTTTACTGTTTCTTAAATATTGTTTCATAAACAGAATATAATAAATGTCAGCTATGTGCTTGAACTGATGGTTTTAACAGGATTAGAAAACACAGCAGGACATAAGGACATACACATTTCAAAATCTTACAAGTTACAGTGGTTTCAAGGAAATAAGTTTTACAGTAGTATAGAGTTCAGTGTTGTCATGGAGTGAGAACCACACGTGTAGCAGAGGAAACGAAAATATTGCAGACCTTTTATGCAATACCAGGAAGGAGAACCATATGTTTTTCAAAGGTTTCTATCTTGTTCAGAAGGGAGTAGCTAATTCTTTCATTATTTGTGACTGAACATATAATTTTCCAGACTAGGGATCTTTTTAGATTTCCAGTTTGCTAAGAAGAGAATCCTAAAGCTGCTATGGAAAGGGCAGATTTGCAGAGGTTTATCTGGATTATGTAAAGCTGAGGTGCAACCAAAAATAAATATATGGCCGTGAGAGTGGAATATTAATTCTCCTATTTATATTACCAGGTCACATACCCGGGAATACTGCCCATAGAGAAGTCAGGCGGGGACATCTCCAAAGCATGTGATACAGATCAGTATGTTGCCTGCTGCACTTTTCACAGGGTCCTTTTGGGCAGAAGGTTTCTGCCTTCAAGTCTTTTGGGGGATTAGTAATAAAAATACAATGCTTTACTGAATTAGTCTGATCTGAGTCTCCTGGCCACATTTGTGTGTATTGGCCTAGACAGAGGACTGTTCTCCTGATGTAATCCTAATCTTGAGTTCTCCATCCCTGTTGTTGTGTTGTTTTGTTTCGTTTTCCCCTCTTTTCTCTCCCCCCGGTACTGCTGTGTTTTGCTGCCACCTGGCCATTCCTGCTGGTGACTTCCCAGCACCATCTGCCGTTCCCTCACTGTTGGCTAGTGGGAATCCATACAGTGTGAGTGCCATCAGCCATTATGCAGATGGTACAGGAAGCATATGGATTTTCTTTTCCTTCCTCCCAGTCCACTTGGTTCTTCCCACTTTCCTGATGGTGCGCAGTGCCCAGACAGGACACAGACACTCACTCACGTAGTGACACCTCTTCAAAGGAGTTGCACTTCTTGCCCACTGCATGGGTCGCTGCAGGTGAGGAACTGTAGTGCCTACTCTCTCCGATGGTGGGCAGTGCCCTGATGGGCCACACACACATGCAATGACACCTCTGCAGAGGAATTGCGCTCCATGGCCCACTGTATTGGTCACTGCAGTTGCAGAACCACAGTGCCTACCCTCACCCGCTGGGTGCTGTGTGGTGTGGCTGCACTGGCCCAGCCTCCTCAGTCACCTGGCTCGGTTCCAGAGTTCGCTGCTGAACCTGGGTTGCCGGCACAGGAGCTCTCCCCACTTCCTGCCTGGGCATTGGGTGGCCCCTCCCACTTGCTCTTTGCTGAGGTTGTTAAAGTTGGGCTATTCTCGATAGTAATTTGTATATGAAGCTTGATTCAGTAATGCTTAATACTTTCAGTGCAATGCAAAAAGGCAGCGGAAAGGCAGACTGGATGCTGTGCTTCATATCAAGGGAGTTGACCAGCAGGAGGGAGGTCATTCTGACCCTATACAGATCCACGTTGCGACTGCAATGGGACCACTGTGCACACTACTGGAGCCCCCTACCTTAACAAGTACTTAAATCAGTGATGAAAGTGAACAGGAATGTGCAGGAACTCAGTTCCTGTACACTTTTTGTAGCAGGAACAGAGTTCCTGTACTTCTTCCCATTGACATTGGAACTGAAATTCCTAAAATAGCAATATAATGATCATTTCTGGGCCTGTGATTTGAAATTGGGGGTTTCCATGACAAAATTTGACTTGTACGATAATATAAGTGTTCTAGATGCGTTGGATCTAGGTGTACCGTACAAATAGATGTGTCTCGATTTGAAAGGGTTATCCTTCAGATGGAGGGTCTTCATTCTGCCTTCATATTCTAATGTCTGAGTTCCTGTACTTCTTGTCTGCCACTTTCACCACTGACTTATATCAATTAGACATGGTGCAGAGGAGGGCTACCAAGATGATCCAAGGGCAGCAGGAGGTCCCCTATGGAAAGAGATGGGAGAGCTTGAACATGTACTCTCTTGAGGAGAGAATGGAGAGGGTGGGACGTGACTGGCCTTCAGATGCCTTAAAGGAATAACTGAGGTTGACCTTGGGGATCTTCAGATAGAGTGGTGGTAGGGTAGAATGCATTGCTAGAGGGGGTAGTAAACCACAAAGCAGTTGGCGGTTTTAAGAGGGGGTGGGATAAAATCGGTGGGAAGGTTAGGTGATGGGGAAGGGGGTGGAGCAGCATGTAGCAAATGTGCATCAGCTCCGCAATGAGCAGACTTTGTAGACCATTCGGGCCTTCTACTGGCATTTTCCTATGTTCGTATGTTTGCATGCCCAGAATTATGAAAGGACAATAAACAGGGAATGCTGCAGTTCTTCCCATTCCCCTTAAATGACAGAGCCCATCTATGTAAACCTATTTTTCAATAAGGCACTTGTCCATGTCTTAAACTGTTGTGGGGACTTGTAGTTAGCACTTGCTCTCAGAGCAAGGAGGCAGCTAAAACATTTCTAATTAGGGGTAAGTAGAAGTGTAGGATCTGCAGAGTAAATTGACACCTTTTGTTCAGGGTATTACAAAAAAAAAAACATAGTACAGGTTCTGTGCACTAGGAGCTTGAGGAGATGTCGGTGTGCTAGTTGGGGGGAGGCAATCGACAATCCTTGCAGTTAGTGGGGTGAGGAGGGATAGCTGTTAATTGGGGGATGTGGGCAAGGCAGAAGTGAAGCAGTTGTCCGCATTTAAAATTCTATAGCCTTTTTAGAAAAACGTAAAAGGACTCCCTCCCAATGTGTGCCAGCACATGAGTGGAACAGGACAGGATTGGCGTCACACACAGGGAACTCGTCTGGTCTACTAAGGTAAGGTAAAGTACCTGTTTTACTTGTTCCTGCCTGAATAAGAGTACTAAAAAAAGGTAAGGGGTAACAGAAGGGAGGAAATAGGTTGTGCAAGAAGTAACTACCTGTTACTGGATTGTTTGGTACAAAAGAAGGCACAAGACCCATCGTGATTGTCCCCCGCAACAGTGGCTCATGTTGAGTATAAAGGTTTTATCCATATGTCTAACTGAGATTTAAATGTAACAAAATTTGTTATGTTAATCAGTTCCTGAGGCAGTGAATTCCAACATTTGGCTGCTCTTATGGGGGGAAAAAGTGTCGCGTTTATTGGTGTTAGCCCAGTCCACTACGAGCTGCTGGTTATGAAGTTTTTCAGCTGTATGTTTATTAGCCAAAGTAAGACCACGTTGTTTCATTAAAGTAGGAAATTTAAATAACTTAAAGGTAAGAATGTCCCCCCTGTCTCTTCTCATGTTGAGGGGATAAAGACCTGTTTCTTGAAGTCGTGTTTCATAAGTACATGTTTTGAGTCAAGGAATCATTTTAGTAAGCAGTCTCTGAATTTGCTCAAAGCGATTTATGTCTCCCTTTAAATAAGGACTCCAGAATGGTGATCCATAGTCTAAGTGAGATCTAACATAGGCCCTGTACAATGGCACTAGACAATGCTCTGACTTACTAATAAATGTTCTTCTGATTTGTTTTAAAATATTGTTTGCTGTTCTTGCCACTGTTACAATGACAATTTGATGTCAGTTTGTTGTCAGTTGTTGAGTGGGGGAAAAAGGTTAACACCCTGTGTAGGGCAGGGGTACAAAGTGGTTAAGTAAAGCAAAGAAAGGAAAACTAGAAACACCCTATCTTAGGGTAAAGGTACGGAGTACCTTCCAATAAGAGTGATGAAATTGGAATTTTTGGGAGTGATGCATTGCAGTGGATGGAGCTGCAGGTTTCGGAGGGATCTTCTGGAGACAGGTGTTGTCCCATCTGCATGCACCTCTTTGGGCTGAGGAAAGAGGTTAATGGACTCTGAGCTGAGTTGTCTTGGATTCGGGAGACCTCTTGTCCCACTCACATTGAGTATACTGCCAGTGCCGCAGAGGATGTCTAAGAAGAGGGCCGGCTGGACTGTGGTGGGTTCTGGGATGGTGACTCGGGGGCACATTCCTAAGTCTGTGCTGCTATGGAACTAATTTGCTGCTTTGGTGGGATGGGATTGCCGGAAGGAGACACCCATAATAGTGACTAGGGAGGATGTGAGGTGCTTCGAAGGGGAGTCTCCAAGGTGGGACATGGAGGCCCCCAGAAGAGGAGGAAATGGTTTCTGGTGGGGGACTGTTTTGCTGGGGGGTAGATTTGGGAACAGGAAGAGAGAGAAAGAGGGGAGTGATGTGCCTACCTGGTGCCACGGCTTGGAGGGATGGAAAGCGGATCCCAAGATCGTTAGGATGGCAGGGCAGGAGGGGTTATCTGGATGCCCTTCTGCTGGGATTGTACATGGGGATTTTAGGGAGCTGTGGAAGGGTCTTAGGCAGGTAGCATGCACGGTGGATTTAACTGAGGTGCTGCCTATCTATTGGGAAGGATAATTTTCTACTCACCAGGTGCTTCAGCTTGTGGTTGAGAGTGGTACAGACAAGAGGGGTTCAGCTGCATTGGAGACTGGGGACCAACCTGAAGGGATGTGGGCCTGTATAGCAGTGGTGGCTTGCATCCGTTTGGGAGGGGAGCTGCAGTTCTGATGAGGGGGGTGGCAGAAAAAAAGGCATGAACCGTGCCCCCCCCCCAAAAAAAAATAAAAAACAGGCTGAAGCTGAGAGAAGGGAGCACTCGAGGGAAGGAAAATCTCCCAGGGTGCAAACAAAGCAGTTTGGTAAAAAAAAATGTGTGGAAGGCCATGTGTGCAAATGCAGGAAGTCTAGGAAACGTGCTGGCCCACGGTGCAGTGGTAGATTGCTGCCTTGAGTGCCAGTAACTGGGGTTCGGATGCGAGCACAGGCTTTGGAAGGCGGGGGAGGACAGAGCAGCTGACTGGCCTGCCCTCCTCTGGGGGGAGGGGAGAGTGCTCAGCACCTGACTGGCCCCTAGTGGAAGCTGGTGTTTGGCGGCCTGTGCTGGATTGGTTGGGGAGACATGCCAGATGGCGTGCTGTCATTGTATGCCACTTTCCCAGGGGAGAAGAACAGGAAGAAAAGCTGGACCACTGCATGATACAGCCCACCATGCTCCACAGGACCTGCATTGTTGACTGTGCCGCTCCCCTGGTCAGCTGTGCTCAAGATCTGACGGGGGGGCCTCTGAAGGTCCTGCCATTGGGGTAAATTGGATAGGAAAACCTAGGGAGAGGTACGTCCCAGGGAAGATGGATGACTGGGCTGGGAGCACAGTCTGGTCGATTGGTATGCTTTAGGGAGGCTGGGAAAAGAGAAGATTAGGAAACCCTTCCAAACCTAGAGGCCATCATGGTGGAGTTGGACATGGATATTGTGTTAATTACCAAGTTGTGGTGTACCAGAAACCATGACTAGGGCATGACATACTAGGCTATACTCTGTTCAGGGAAGGAAGGGGTGGTGGTGCTGTACGTAATGGAAGGTATCAAGGTGACA
The DNA here is from genome assembly GCA_016271365.2 of Neoceratodus forsteri. Classification (NCBI taxonomy): domain Eukaryota; kingdom Metazoa; phylum Chordata; order Ceratodontiformes; family Ceratodontidae; genus Neoceratodus; species Neoceratodus forsteri. The sequence continues at coordinate 141,842,075 of JADMNL010000025.1, read as the reverse complement.
GAGACCTAGGGAATCGGGGGTAGGAATGGAGGGGTTGAAGGTACTGTGGGTCCCCCTGGAGACAGGAACCAGACCCACTGTTTGCATTGGTGTGATCTGCAGACCTCCAGCACAGGGTGAGAAACTGTACAGGGCACTGGTGGAGGCCATTAGCACAATGTCAGAAAAAGGGGAAGTGCTGGTGGTGGGGAAACTTCAGTTAGCAGGATATAGGTTGAAGCCTCCCAGTCATAGCTTCACCTTGAAGCATGGACATCTGAGACTCCCTGTATGGGGCATTTCTCAGGCAGCTAGTCAGCGGCAATACTGGACATGGGGCTCACAAATGGGGAGAGTATTGTGGATGTCGAGGTGGGAGGCCACCTTGGGACCACCGATCCATACAGTGTGGTACAACATAAGGACAGCAGCGAAAAGAAACCACACAAGGATGAGGGTCCTGGACTTCAGGAGGGCAGATTAGGAAAAAAAGAAAAGGGTGAGTGCTTCAGAAATTACCTAGCTTGGGGTGGGGGTGGGGGTCTGGTTAGGGTGGAGGAGCAGTGGGCTAAGCTAAGGGAAGGCATAGTAAAGGCAGCAAACCTTTCTGCAGGCAAAGTGAAACGAGGAGAGGGAGACCGCTATGGTTCTCCAAGAATGTGGCTTGAAAGGTAAAACGTAAAAGGGCAGCATTCAGGAGGTATAAAGAGATTAAGAGAAAAGAGGAGCGGAAGTGTATTGGGGAAAGCAGCGAGGAACTCAGAGGTGCAAACTGAGGAATGAATAGCTCAAGGGGTAACTAAAGAGGGCAGGGTCTTTTTTATGTACATAAGTGAAATGAGGAAGACTAGGGGGAGGGATTGTGAGGTTAAGAAGGGGGGGGGCAGTGCAGAGGTGGTTAATGGAAAAAGCAGATATCCTGAACAAATACTTTGTTTAACCTTCATGGAGAAAGGATAAGAGGATGGGCCACATAAGAGCAGCAGGGGCACGGGTGAGTGTGGGGGTAGACAGAAATCTGTTTGCAGAGAAGACTGTCGTGAAAGGCCTCCCAAATCTGAAAATGGGCAAAACTGTGAGGCCACATGGGGTACAACCAAGGGTGTTGATGGAGCTTGGGGAGGTACTGGCTGCACCTCTGGCAGCCCTGTTCAACAACTCCTTGGAAACAGGAGTGGTTCCAAAGGACTGGGGAGGGCAGATGTAATCCCGCCTCATAAAAACCGTGGCAGAGAGGAGTCTGGCAACTGTTGGCTGGTCAGTCTGACATTAGTGGTGGGGAATATATAGAGAATACTGGATGGGCAACTGTGCACAACCACAGTGTTTTGATTCCCTCTGACCTCGAGAGCAAAGCTCGAGAGGTCCATGGGAATCGGAACCCCTCTGTGTCAGAACACACAGGTTGTGCATAAAGTTGCTCATCCTGTATTTTTTATAGTGTATAGTAGTAGTATGTGAAATGTGTGCTGTGTGCGTGTGTGCGTGTGTGTGTTTTTTTTTTTTTTTTTTTTGTTTGTTTTTTTTCCATAATGAAACGGTCTTAAAGTCTCTAGAGTTTCTAGAATACTGTCACCACAGAATTGGAGGAAAGCAACAATGTGCCAGGATTCCAAGTGGTTCTGCTGCAGTAGTGACATCACTACTACAACAGAACAACATAATGACATCACTACTGTAGGAGAACAAGCATATTCCAGGCATGGAATTTCATGCATAGCAGCATTCCACTATACACTATATAATGGAGGCACTGCTAAAAGAAAAGATTGTGGAGTATCTTGAATCCAGTTGGTTACAGGATGCGAGGCAGGAAGGATACATTGGGGGTGGGGGGGTCACATCTGACAAATCTGTAAGTTTTTTTTGACTGAGTGACCAGGGAAATAAATCGGGGTTACACGGTGGATGTGGTCTGCTTAGATTTTAGTAAGGCATGCCACACCATTCAATATCAGAGACTTGTAAGGAAACTGGGCAGCTTAAAGGTCAGTTTTCCGAGGTAGTAAACTGGGTAAGAAATTGGTTAATGGCTACGTGACAGAGGCTGGTGGTAAAGTTGACTCTGGGGAAGAGAGGGTGACCCAATGGGACTTTGTAGTATGGGACTTTCTAAGTGACCTTGCAGATTAACTGGAAGGGAAGGTGGCATGCCTCTTTGCAGATAACATTAAAATCTGTACTAGATCAGGCACTACGGGGGGGAGTGGAACTCTAGGAGTGGTCATGGGCATGACTGCTGGGTTTCTGTATGAAAACGTGCATAATCATGCACCTTGGGCACAGAAACCCTGAGGCAGAGTACAAAATGGGGACAGTGGTATTGTTGACAGTCACCAAATGGAAAAAGGACCTGGAGGTAATCATATCTAATGTCCTCAAGCTGACGAGACAGTGCGTCAAGGCATTGGATAGGGGAAGTGGGATGTTGGGGTGCATGGGGAGTGGTATCACCAGCAGAAAGAGGGAGGTGGTCTTGCCACTGTATAGATCGCTGGTGAGACCCCTCCTGGAGTACTGTGTCCAGTTCTGGAGACCACAGCTCGGGGAGGACATAGACAGGGTGGAGGCTGTCCAGAGAAGAGCATCTAAAATGGTGTAGGGGCTGCATTAGAAGCCCTGTGTGGAGAAACTAAAAGGACCTCAGCATATGTACTCCCTGGAGGAGGGGACATGATAGAGACCTATACATGCTTCATGGGATTAAATAAGGTACAAGAAGGGAGTATTTTTTATTTTATTTTTTTCCAGAGGAAAAGATGCATAAAAACAAGGGAACATGCAGAGAAGCTGGAAGGGGGAAAATGTAGGAGATATATATGGAAGTAGTACTTTACTGAAAGAATGGTGGATGCCTGGAACAGTTTTCCAGCTGAGGTGGTGGGGGAGAAAACTGTGGTGAGCATGCATGGGATAGGCACAACATAATCTTAGCTGGGAAGCAGCGGGGGAGCAGAGCCTGACATTGAGTAGGGTCTATGGTGACAGACTAGGATAGGCAGGGAAAAATGGGTGGATTGGGAGGGCGAAGCAGTCCTGATCTACCATAAAATTCTATGTTTCTATGTCATCAGGGGCAGATTTAGAATGTTTCAAGGTGGTAGCAGTTTTGTCAAGGGATTAGCACTTCCCTTCCCAAAAGATAAAATATTCTGTCTTAATGCTCAGATTAGGCTAAAAAGCTACTGTTTTCATGTCTGAGGTGGTAGCGGGTGCTACCTCGCTACATAGTAGGGTCCGCTAGTGGAGGTAATTTAAATGTCATTCACTTTATTACGTTTTATTTAGATTTTTATAGTACAGGTGTAACAGTGCACAGGGCAAAAATAATAGGTTCAGACTATTTAATGTTCTAAGTGAGGTTCTGTACCATATTTGCCTAATTGCTACTCCAGACTAGATTTGTCTACAATGATATTCACCAGCTTGGCAAATGCGTCTCCCCCCAACAGACTCCCTAACCTGTATTGGTACTTTGGGCCAGAGTGCAACGCCCCATTTGTAAGGGTCTATATATTGCGATGAGAAAGCTCTTGTTAGAATATTTTCCAAAATTGTCACACCCCATTGGATAGGGATAGTTGATTTTAAACCTGTAACCTGTTTAAAAATACCCCTACCCCCAATATATTGGAGTTAAGAACTGGAAGTAATATGGCCAGTACAGTCCCTGTGCTCCTCAGTCATGAGGTAGGTTTCCTGCAGAAAGACATGTTTCTCTCCCCTGTATCGAAAATTTTATTTTTTCATTATCTGTTTATCCCAGGTGTGGAAGTGTATTGGTTGGGGCAGGGCCAGAGTGTGTAGCTGGCATTTTTCTCCTGTGCCCCCCTCCAAACTCTTCCACAGTGCTGAGCAGCACCTCAAAATGCCATGCACTCACAAAGCGACGTCCTGCAGAGGAAGAAGCTCTCCAACCCACTGCAGGGCTCACTGTGGCTTGCAGAACTCCCATGTCGTCAGTCCTACCATGGCGGGAAGTGATGCTGTCTGGCAGTACTTTCCCCAGCCTCCTTGGCTGCCAGAGCCAGCTCCCATGTTTTCTCAAAGCCAAGTTGTCCCTTGGTCCATGATTTTCCGTTTTCAAAAATGGCCAATTCCATTTGACAAACTCTTATCTTTTTCCTCAAAATTGAAGGCAAATAAGCATGTTTTGTACACAGAAATTGGCTTAAAATGGAGGGGGGGGGGCACAAAAACCTGGTGCAGAGTGCAGTTGTATGCATGGTGAAGTGGTAGAGACTTTTTTTCATGAAAATGGAATCCAAGTGCTGGTTTACAAATGTCATTCTATGTATCTCCCCCAAAAAAAAAAAAAACTATTGAGAGCATTTTGTGATTTCCAACCTGATGAGGCAGTTTAGGGTATTTTATTATTTGATTTGTTTTATTAATAACAAAACAATGCAGATTAAGGAAAAGCGATGAAAGTAGTGCACGTTTCACGATATCTATAATATCAGTTCTCACAAATACATATAATGAATCTTTGAGAGGAGAGATTCCTGGTTTGGGGGGGCGCAGATGTGATGCCACTGTTTAAAAAAAAAAAAAAAAAAAAAAAAAATCACGATGAAGGTTTCTTTAAGCTTATCTAATATGTTTATATCTACAGTTCCAGAACCTCTTGCGAAATACAAGAGTATCTTTCAAGTCCATTGTGGGCCAGAACTGCTCAGCTTTGCAGTTCTTTAACTTGAGAAGGCATAAGTGATGCCACAACTGTACATAGACATATCACATTGAAATGGAAAGCTCTGCATGGCGGTGGGTAGCTATCTGAACAGAGCATAGAAGAAACTGATAAGCCAATAAGGTATCAATGCTGAGGTACTGGGTTTAGGTCTTGGGAAGGAACTGAGGCCTGCTTCGTTAACCAGCCAGCCAGGAGTAATTTATGACCACTGTTATAGCTTATGCCAGTGTTTCTGTGCTACTTTATTTGGGCTTGTCATGTTTTAATGAAAGGGTTCTGTTTTGGGGTAATGTTTACACTATGGTAATTGTCTTTTGCCAAGTATCTCCCTGTTTAGCCAGCATTCTTGGTAAAGCAGGCAGCTGTGTGTGGTGGTGGTGGTGTGGGTGCATTGGTGTGTAAGAAACATAGAATTTGTTGGCGGAAGAACCACTTAGCCCACCCAGTTTGCCAAGTTTTCTGCCTGTTCTGTCTCAGCAGGCCCTAACTGGTCTCTGCAAATCCCCCCTTTTTTTTTTTATTTTTTTTTTTTATTTGCCGGTATAGTTTGATATTGTAATATCACTAAAACAGTTACATTGGAAGCTGTAGACTTTCAAGTGCAGTATTATCTTGATTTTTTTTTGGGGGGGGGGGGGGCTGTGGGCAACAGTAAAATTGTTGGGTTAAAACAGCTTTTCCTGGTGCCATAGTAATCCGGTTACTGGTGTCCGAGCACAGAACCAGATTTTTTGTGCAGCAAATAGCTTTTATTTTTCACTCTGGGATAGCAAACAAAAAACTAAAGTGAAATGGTTACATAGTAACGTGCTAGTCATGTGTAGTCTTGTGTCCCAGTGAAGACTCTCTGAAGGCCATTGGCAGGAAGAGACAAGACTGGAACATTCAGTATTTCCTTCTATACACCTTGACCAGAGCAGACTGGATTTTAAAATGTTTGCTGAATACTATAATTGACCGTGTGAAAATGTGTCATTAGTGGACTGTTTTTAGCGCAGACCGCAGCTTTAAATCCAGAACACTGCAAATGTGGTCACCCACTGCCACAGCAAAGTAACGTTTTGTGCAAATGACTGTTCCAGTTGGCTAATAGCTAAATCGCTGACGTTGATGATTAGAAACCTTGTTGAAGGAAGCTGCATTAACTGTATGCTTAGTCATGTTTAGTCAGCATGAAGTGCTGTGTAATCCCAGTAAAGGAACAAAAATACAGATGGGCAAAGAAGCAGAGTATATGTGGATCATGGAACACTAAAGATCCTCACACTCTTTACCCTCCTTACTTACATACATACATACATACATACATACATACATACATACATACATACATACATACATACATAGTGACAGCAGATAAAGACTGTGAGGCCCACCTAGTCTGCCCCTTTTCCCTACCTAATGCTGGAGCTGTCTTTTCTCTCTCTGTGATGTATCACAAAATTCCGTAGGTACCCATGAGATTATCAAGATTAAAATGAAGTCCTGTTCGGGGATATCAAAAAGAGGGTTGTTTGTTATTTATTAATGGGAGGCTAATGAAAACATTTATTTAAAAATTGGTAACCGGGAAAGGTACACTGAGCCAGGACTCGTTTCCAAGTGTGACCTAAGGAGACAGGAATGGGACACAATCAAGTACAGACATTTAAAAGCATTACATAATCATAAAATGCAGCATGATGGTGCAAACGTAGTGCTAGTAACAATAATGGGTGGCAGAAGTTGGAGTTATGAGCAGCTCCACAGCCCCCCCCCCCCCCAGTGTAACTGGTAACTGCAGGCTGAATACTTCAGTGCAGCAGTATTTGGAATCATGAACCGACTCCAGAAGGGGGGACCAAAGCTGGGGGGGAGGAAGAGACCTGGGGCAGGTCAGGTAGGGGGGTGACAGGAGCAGGGGGGAAGAGTATAGGAGATTACGCTAGTGTTTAAGTGAAGTGGGGTAGGGTGCGAGATGGCGGGAGGGAGGAGGGGAGCCGACTTCAGAGGGAGGGAAGGTAGTAGGAGAATGCTGACTGCCAGGGCAATTTTTGGGGAATGACTTTTGAGGGACAGGTGGATGTAAACTTTGCCTGTCCCACAGAATTTATAGCCATCCATTTAGTTTTGGGATAAGTAGTATTAAAATATCTATTTTACAATCTGAGCTGGTTCGCCGCCCCCCCCCCCCCAAAACCTGTGACTGGACTTTTAATTGCTTCCCCTCCTCAGGTTAACACAACTTAGGTTTGTATATTAAGTACATTTGTCTTGTTTCTGGCTGGGCTGAAAGGGAATATTAGGTTCTTTTCTTTTTAAGTATACTCCCCATTTGTTTGTAGAACTCTGAAAGGGGCTTTTAATTGCTTGCCTATTTCTTCCCTTCCCCCTTCTTTCAAAGAATAGCCCTCACAATTGTTTTTTTATCACTTGCCCAGCCTGGCCACTGCCTTCTGTTTTAATTATCTTTTTATATTGGCTCATGCATGTACCAACCAACATATAGGGTAATGTATATTTGGAGGCTCGGTCACTGTTGGCGAGCATGAGCATGCATCAGTAGGTGTCCCTCATTCCCCACTCAGCCTGCATGCCGGGCGACACCATGCGGGCGAGCACATCTAAGAAAAGTTCGCTGCAATGTGAGCAAAGCTCGTCACATGCAGCTGACCTCCTGACGTGCTTACCCTGCTGAGACAGAAAAAACATGGAGGCACACTGCCAGTCATAATGCCGACTTCGAGGGTGCTCAATCCCCCTGTCTGCATTCCCTGCCCCCAATGTATGTGCCCGCCAGAGGCCCATTCCCCGTCGGCATAAAGCCTACCCATTTGTTATATGCCAGGGGTGCCCAATTCTGGCTCTTGCCCCTCCCGCTTTCCTTGTGTGCCGACGGTGGTGCTCAATTCCTCTGTCGACTAAAGCATCACCCCCTAAAAAAAAAAACAAAAACACTTGGGTGGCATGCTGGGAGACCACCCCAGCGTGCCAAATTCCCTGAAAAATAAACAGTCCCTTGATGATGTTGATGATGGTGTTGGTGGTTTTTTTTTTTTTGTTTCTTTTTGACCTGTGAAAAAAGAAAACATTCCCTTGCCATCTCCCTGCCCACCCTCTGCGCACCCTGCCTCCCCACACACACCCCTTACCCCATACTTGCCTCCGGAGTCGGGTGCGATGATCTTCGGTGGACCGGGAACATGTCGGCTCTCTTCGAAGCCGACCGCAAACTGAAGAAATGCCGGTAAGCTGTATAATGGCATAAATAGGGTTATTTCAACTTTGGTGCATATCTCTGGCATTCTTTGGAATTTTTTCATTTTCAACATGAGGTTATTGGGTCCCCCTCCTCATGAATTCCGTCACTGTCATGGCGTTATTCATTCCCGAAAGGTGATTTTTGCAGTCACTGCACGGAATCACCTTTTGGGACCGAATAACGAAATGACAGTGCTCTTGTTCATGAGGGGGGGGCTCTCAAAAAGCCTATGTTGCAAATTTGGTGGAAAAAATCCCAAAAATGGCTGTTTTATGATCATGCGTTGCACTGTTTCCACGCACGCTCGTAACCTCGTGCATTTGTAGTATTTTCACTAAAGATTTTCATAATTGGCATTTTTCCACACCTCCTGATGAACAGTACAGCTGTCATTTTACATATCCTGGATGAAATGTGTTTTCGCACATCCGGCGCAGAATAGTGCAGTCGTTGTGCGAAATCAGTTTTCAGGACAGTTTGAGGAAATTACAGTGATACTGTTAATGAGCAGAGGTCCAAAAATGCCTATGTTGAAAATTTGGTGCCAAAAGTACATAAAATGACCGTTACAAGCGTGCGTAGCGCAGTTTCCACACACCCTTGTAACTTCCCAAATTTGCAATATTTCCATGCCAGGTTTTCAACACTGGCATTTTTTTCCACACCTTCTTATGAACAGTACAGCTGTCATTTTTGGCATCCTGCCCAAAATGTGTTTCTGCACCTGTGGCACACACTGGCGTGGTTGCGGTGGGAAATCAGCTTTAGAGACAGATTAACAAAACCACAGCGCCACTGTTCATGTAGTAGTAATAGTAATAATAATAATAATAATGCTTTATTATGCACCTTTCAGATATCAAGGCGCAATACAGTAAGAGAATAAAACACCATAAGAACAGAATCATCGTCAAATAACAGTACAAATCAGCAGTCGACGCTACCATATGCTTTGACCCAGAGAAAGGATTTTAGCGCCTGTTTAAAGCTCCCCACGGTCGTGCACTCCCTAATCTGACGGTATAGAGAATTCCAGAGGGATGGGGCCGCGAACATAAAGGTGCAGGCCCCAGCAGATTTTAAAGTCACCCTTGGAATCTCTAGCAATCCCTCGTTGGCAGAGCAGAGCGGTCTCACAGGTTGGTAATGAATCAGGAGCTCTTTCAGGTAGTCGGGGCCCAGTTCGTGCAGGGCTTTATAAGTCAGTAATCCAACTTTGAAGGTGATCCGCCACTGAACTGGCAGCCAGTGCAGTTCCCACAGAACCGGTGTGATATGGGAAGATCTAGGAGTTCCCACCAACAACCGGGCTGCAGAATTCTGCACCAGCTGCAGGTGGCAGATATCAACCCCCGGAAGCCCAAAGTAGAGAGAGTTGCAGTAATCTAAATGCGAGGTCACAAAGGCATGGATTAATGTTGGCAGATCACCAGACGGAACAAGGTGCTTGATCCTAGCAATGTTTCTTGGGTGATAGGTGTCAGCTGTGGTCAAGTCATCTTTCTGAGTCCGAAGTGTCAGCCCGCATCCAACATCACCCCTATGTCTCGCAACTGTTCAGAGGCCTGTAGCTTGGCACCCCCAAGAAACAATCCTGATGGGGAGCCTGCTTCAAGTCCCCCTACCCAGCGATCAGGATCCAAAACCAACACCTCCGTCTTCCCAGAATTCAACTTCAGCCAACTGGACCTCATCCAATCCTGGATTTCATTGAGGCAATTATTAAATACCGAGACTGCTCCTTTCTGGTTGGGGGCAAAAGACAGGCATAGCTGGGTATCGTTGGCATAGCAATGAAACCTCTGCCCATACAGTCTCACAATGTCTCTGAGGGGAAGCATGTACACCGCAAACAACATGGTGGACCATATTGAGTCCTGAGGAACCCCACAAAACAGAGAGATGGGATCAGAGGAAAAAAAACCTGAAACCACCCTCTGAGTTCTTCTGGTGAGGTATGAAGTAAACCATCTGAGGACCACACCAGAAAGCCCACAGATGCATCTCAGGTGCTCAAGCAGAACCCCTTGGTCAATGGTGTCAAACACTGATGACAGATCTAATAGTACCAAAATGGACCGTTTTCTCTGGTCTCTCGCCATCAGGAGATCATGGAGTGCCCAAACCAGTGCAGTCTCGGTACTGTGCCTCTTTTGGAAACCTGATTGGAGAGGTTCATAGATGGTATGGATGGTCAAGTGGTTCTCCAGTTGGGCCGCCGCTACTTTCTCGATCACCTTCCCCACAAAGGGGAGATTCGAGATAGGTCTGTAGTTTGCAAGAGAGTCTGGGTCCAGAGAAGCTTTCTTCAACAAGGGTGTCACCACCACTTCTTTTAAGGAACAGGGATATTCACCCAAGTCAAGGGAACATCAGACTATCTGTGCCAGAACCGGGGAGATAGAATCACCACAACCCATAATCAGGGATGTGGGGCCCGGATCTTTTAAACTACAGCATGTAGAGCGCATCCCCTGGACAATCCGCATAACATCCATGATTTCCGGGCGGTCGAAGGTACTCCAGGAAAATGGAGAGGTGGAGACCAAGCCCTGATCTCTAGCAACTTGCATAGAATGTGTCAAGTGGCTCTCCGACCTAATGTCAGCCACCTTATCAGCAAAGAACAGAGCAAGCTCATCACACTGTAATTGTGAAAAAGCTTTTCGGAGCTGTAGACAGGTTGGGTTGCACGGTCTATCCACAGTTCTGAAAAACTGAGCTGGTCGATTCTGAGCGGCAGAAATTTCCCCAGAGAGGAACTCTGCCTTCTTATGAGAGATTTATGACTGATAGAACCGGTAATGTTTTAACAGTCTAAGATGGTCGGCATACAAGCCGGATTTCCGCCAACAACGTTCTAACCTGCGTCCTAGTCGCCGCAACTCCCTCAAGGCTCCATCAAACCACGGAGCCAGAGGTCGAAGGAAGAGGACGCACATGTACTGGAGTAATAGAATACAGGGCTGAGGTAATGGCATCATTATAAGCCAAAACCAGTGCTTCCGGATCATTGCAATGCACAGGAAATTGTGATGCGTCAAGGACCACAGCAAGGCCATCAGAAGTAATATTCCGTAAAGGACGGTACTTGACCATCTCCACAGGGGTCGGCCTACAAGGGGGGTGGCCGAAATTAAATCTCACAGTGTAGTGATCGGACCAACTGACTGGTTCCACCCCCACGTCGGAAGCCTCGATTTCCCCAGGAGGAAGACCAGATCAAGAGAATGGACACATTTATGTGTAGCAGTGGTAACCACCTGTGTCGGGCCCAGTAAATCCATTAACTGGAGGAAATGTTGTCAGAATTGCGAAAGTTTGTCGATCCAGGCATTAGTCACCCAGGACCATCAGCCTGGGCGACTCAAATGCCATGTCGATGACTAAGTCCGCCACTTCCTTAAGGAATTGCTTCCCATCTCCGGGTCAGCGGTAGATGAGAGAAGTTAGATAGCCCACACCTGCTACTACAGCACATCCAAATGAAATGGCCTCCTCAACTGGAACACTAGTGGGTTCCAGTTCGGTCTTAAAACAGATAGCAACCCCCAGCCCCCGCAGTCCAGCCTCGGGTGGTGTATCACCGTATAGCCGGCTGGAATTGTGGTCTCAAGTATTGGGCCCGCATTATCATCCAGCCAGGTTTCGGTGATGCAAGCCAGATCTGTCGACCCATCAAGATCGGCAATCATGGCAGTCTTGTTCCGGACAGATCTGGCATTGCATAACAACGCCCTGATTGGACAGAACTCCTGGGCTTCCCCAACTACCTGCCCATTGCCAATGATGGTGCCCTTGGGTATGGGGACCAAACAGGATGGCCCACGCTCCAAGCTCCACGACGCCCCAGGGTGTCTCCTGGGTTTAACCACCCTAATGAGAACGTCCCACTCTTCCAGCCTCCACTGTTCATGCCCCCCACCCTCCTATGGGCAATACCCAAGGCCCGACAACGTTGATGGATGGAAAAAAAAAAAAAGAGGAGGTGGGTAAATAGGGGGGAGGGCATGGAGAGCAGAGGCTGAATAGCGCACGACCTGGGTGGGGTTAATAGGGTGGCACATATCCCAGGCCCAGAACCTAACCCTACACTCCAAGTCTAACTAAACAGTCTAAAAACAATAATATAATACCCCTAAAATTCAGCCAATCTTGAATTTCACCTCCCGACCCACAACTAAATAACTATACCTACTACAAAAATAACAAATAACTAACTTAAATAACTTAAGATATAAAAACCTAATTTCCTACTACAACCTAAGTTCCGCCCACTGGTCCTCTCACTACCTGGGGGACAAAATATAAAAAGAACCAATTTTAACACACCCAGGCTTCTCACCTCCTGGTGCTACTGTTTAAAACAAAAATAGGAATAATCCAAAAGATCACCCTCCAGGGAAATCTCTCACAAATCAGTGGGGAATGATCTTACAGATAATTAATAAGTAAATAAGTACACATACAATACAAATTAATAAACAAAACAAACCAAAATAAATATAAGGAAAAATAGTTTCATCCACCCTCCAGATAAATCTCTCTCACTTATCAGTATGAGGGTGGAATTTAAAGATTTTACTGAGCCCTCTCACTGCTTGACTACTTTGCAAAAATATAAAATGAAAAAAAGTTTAATAATCCATTCTCCAGATAAACCTCTCACATTTATCAATATGAAGGTGAGATTAAGGATTTTTACTGAGCCCTCTCGCTGCTAAACTAATTTCCCAAAATAAAATAATAAAACTTAATGGCAGGAGAAATTCAGGCTGGCAGTACACAAAGATTAAAAAGTACTTGCTGTCCAGAAGAGTTCGAGAAGCAAAAAATGTCCAACACACTACTTTCAGTCAGTCGCTACAAAGTTCAAAGTACCAGGACAGATATCCAACAGAGTCAGGAATCAACAAATCCCAAACTTCAATTTCAGAAATTTCCGAAAAGGATCTTCCCAGGGCTCACAGATTTCTTCAGCTGCTTATAGGGGAAAATATCTCTGAGGATCAATGGCACGTCACTACAACCATGGGCCGTGCCAGCCCTCTGGTTGACCACCCACAAATCTAGGAGAGGGGGGAACAGAACACCAATCCTCCAACCGGCCCCACTCCCCAACCCTGCGAGTGCCAAAAAAAAAAACGAGATCCCCAAAGGAGCCCACAATTCCAGCAGCAAACGGGTCCAAATTGGTCCAGTACAGATGGAATAGATGCCACAAACACAATGCCAGGGTTAGCAAAAAGGGTAAAATCATTCCTGTCCAAAACACATCCTTCACAGATGACAAATCTCAACTAAACCCTGCAGCAATAAAAACATAGCACTCCGAAGGGTAATCCAAGATTCGAAGGTCTCATGCACGTAGTTGGGTGTAATAAAATGGACAGCAGAGTTAATCCAGGGGCAGAAGATCTCACCATCCACCCTAAGAATAAAATCACCAAAGCCTCACAGTACAAAGTTACTGCCGAAACAGGCAGACCGGAGGAATCTGAAAGTGGACCAAGCCACGAAAGCGTATGGGCTCACAGACAAATGCTCATCTCCCCTGAAGCTGAGGCCAAAAACTACCGCTGCTTCCCCGAATGTTTGAGAGGCCTGCAAAACACTCAGAGATTGAAACAAATCCACAGAGCAATGTCGTAATACATGGGTCATACCAAACATGTATCCAGCGCTTAACCACACTATTAAAAACATAAAATGCGTAGGCTCTGGTAGCGAACAATTGGCAAACAATATCACCGAAAAATGAATAAAATAAAGCGGATCGGAGCAGAACAGAATGGCCGGCTAGCCCAGCCTGGCTGCCGGCATTTTACAAATTTGAATCATATGAGGGTGAGGTCCCAAAATGCTTGTTAAAAATGTGCCTAACAAACTTCCCAGAATAACTGGGTTACGGACGTGTGTTGCGCAGTTTCTATGCATGCTCATGATTTCACCAATTTTTCATATTTTCACTCCAGATTTTTAATGTTGCCATTTTTATTGCCTCCTCATGAACAATACAGTTGTCATTTTCCACATCCTGCCCAAAAAGTGTTTTCGTCTATGTGTCGCCAAATGGCATTGCCACTGTGCAAAACCACCTTTCAGCTAACAAACTGATTGTGCCGCTTTTCTTGAGGTGGGCTCACAAAAAGCCCATGTTGGAAATTTGGAGTGAAAATACCAACACATGCCTATGGTGTTAGGGTTCCCAACTGTAGCACCCCACCCTGTAGAGACTGACAGGCGTCGGGGGTGTGACTTGGGAGCATTGGCTGTAATGCTCACGCCATTCCAACCCCACCCTGCAGCCTGTGGCAGGCATCGTGGTGTGCCTTGCACTGTTCGGCCACACAGTTCACCCCATTTTCCTATACTGCACCCACCTTGGCGTATTTCCTGATGGAATGGAGTAAGTATAACGCCCACAGACCCCAAAGCACACCACGACACCTGTCAGTGTCTACGATGTAGGGTGAGGTACAGTGGCATGAGCATTATAGCTGACGACCCAAAGGCACACCCCAGTGCCTGCCGGTCTCTACAGGGTGGGGTTGTGTCGCTTCAATACTTCACTGCCATTCTTATGTGTCTCTAACTCCGGCACTACCAATGGCAAGGAGACATTTGGCATTGACAAATGCTTGTTCTTTTGTATGTCCCCTTTAAGTCTGTGTGGTCTGCCTTTCCTCCTTCCTTATCTTGCAGCAGGGCATTTTTTTTTGTAAAGTAGGGCTTTTACTGTAATCCGTTTTTTCTGCATTTGTAATCATGCTGGGAAGAGCTTTTTCAGGGGGAAAAAAATCCTTACTTACTCTGAGCTGTATGCATTGTCTCCCTTCATGATGCTTGATCATGGAGTCAGTCGAGAACTGCGCATATGCAGGTATGAACCCCGCCAGCAACATTATGAACGCAGCCAGCAATGCAGTTCTCTTGCTTATCGGCCACCTGCATGGAGTTAGATGGACGCACACTGCACACAAAGTGACGTTGGAACATCCGCGCGTTTATCAGTCTATTACGGGTGGCGGCTGACTGAAGCAGTCTTCCACTTGGTCTTAGTGCCCATTTATAGATCACAGGCAAATGCCTGACCCAGGGACAGCGAAGAAGGGCAGAATGGCTGTCCAAAAGAAAAGACTGCTGTCTGTGATGGGCAGACAGCCGGTTATTTCAAGCCCTGCTAACTACCCATCAGAGTGAGGGTGATGGACAGAGAAGCTGTGAGGATCCGTGAAGCAGAGGGAGAATGAGGCAGATAGAATGGGAAAGATGAGTACGGATAAGTATGAGCACTGTGACCCAAATCGCTATTTGGAGATTAAGGATGCACAGTGGGACTAGCGATGGGAGTGAAGTGGGAG
The DNA here is from genome assembly GCA_016271365.2 of Neoceratodus forsteri. Taxonomy (NCBI): domain Eukaryota; kingdom Metazoa; phylum Chordata; order Ceratodontiformes; family Ceratodontidae; genus Neoceratodus; species Neoceratodus forsteri. The sequence goes on along the minus strand of JADMNL010000025.1, from coordinate 141,826,795 downwards.
AGGGAGGAGTAGAGGGAGCAGTGGTGAGTGTGGGGGGGAGTTGGTAGCAGTATGATAGAAAGTGTTAGGGTGTCCTCTGTGGTAAAGGAAGAGGAGAGGGCAGTACCGTAGATCACATCTGCATAGTTGAAGACTGGGACTTCCAGCTCCTGGTGGGCCTGTAGAGGTGTGCAGTCTTTGTTACAGTACAGGGAACCAAGCTTGGGATGGATAGCATCGATGTGGGCAGAAAAGTCAAGCCACATGCTGAGATACTTAGAGGGGACCACTTCAAGATGGGATCCATCCAGGGTGGAAAAGGATTGGGGGGAGTGAGCCTCGCCAGCTTGTAGGTGGTGTCAGACTTCATGGACACTGTTTGTTTTGTGTTTAATGTTGACCCGTAGTGGGTTGGACTGGAAACAGCGTAGGACATTGAGAAGGTCTTGTTGAAGTGAGACTTTCCCAGTTGCAGTCAAGGAACCTGAGGAATGGAGCACTGTCTTCTGCATATATGTGAAAATGCGAGCTGGCATAGCAGAGGGGAGGTCATTAAGAAAAAGAGATTTGAACCCAGGATAGAGTCCTGTGGGACCGCAGCCTGGGTTGGGAGTGGAGTGGCAGGACACCACCTACCTGAATTGACGGAGTGCCCGAGAGGTAGGAAAGGAACCAGTCAACAGCTGTGGCTGAGAGGCCTGCAGAGCTTGGCTTGGCCAGGAGGAGTGGATGGGTCACTGAATCAAAGACTCTGGCCAGATTGATGAAAATGGCCACTATGATGTGCCCTTGATCAGAGAGAATGAGAGGGAGAATGAGAGAATAAATATGATGTCAGTGACCCATAGCATGGAGGAGACTGTGTTTTGGTGCTGCTGAAAACCAGACTGGAAGGGGGAGAGGAAGCTGGAAGAGTGGAGAAAGTCAGCAAGCCTGTGGAGGACCAGTTTCTTTTGTAGCTTAGCAAAAGGGTGGAGGAGGGAGATGGGACAAAAATTGTCAGAGGTGCAAGGATTGCCCTCTTTGTGGAGGGGAAGAACTTTGGCAGTCTTCTGAGACTGTGGGACAGTGCAGAGGGTGAAGGAGAGAGATTGAGGAGGTGAAGTAATGGTAGGAACCGAGAGATGGAGAAGTTTAGAGTCCAGACCATCGGGGCTATATTTGGACAGGTTTGAGGGAGGAAAGGGCAAGCAGGATTTCCTGGGTAGAGATGGAGAAAATGAAACCCAAAGGAGAGGGGGGTTGAGAGGATTGCGGAGATGGAGGGAGGAGAGAGGAGCCACAAATGGGTGGAAAGGGAAGAACGTATGTGGGTTAACAAAAACAACCAAAAACTCTCTCAATGAAGTGAGCAGCAACAAAGACAGTTGAACACTGGTGAAGCATTTACTTTGAGGAGTGGGGGAGTGGACTGGGCTGGGAGATCAAAAAGGGAGTGAATTACCTTCCAGAATTTGGTAGGAGAGTTTAGATTATTCTGAAGGCTGGCCCTGAATTGGAGGGCTTTGGCAGTATAAGACAGCCTTTGTGCAAGTGTTTCTAAGGGCCCTTTATGAGTGGAGATCAGACAAGGAGTGGAATAAGTTTTACTGGGCCCAGTCTTGATCACAGGTCTTGCACAAATTAGTGAGATCATAGGTGATCCAGGGGTGAGGGGAGACTTAACCCTGGATTTCTGATGGGGGCTTGCTTGTCCCAGGCAGAAGTAAATATTGTATGGGAGAGGGAGAGGGCCACGTTTGTGTCGGGGGCGGAGGAAATGGGGGAACAGTCTGTTGCATTCATGTTGCCCAGTATAGCATCTTTGTTCAGCGACCAGTGGAACCTGAACCAGATGTAGTTGTGGAGGAGAGAAGAGGCCAGACTTTACACTATGTCATGCAGTGGTCTCTAAAAGTAAGTAATGATTTATTTGTTGGGCGCCCAATCCCAGGGACTTTGGGTGCTGTACAGTGAAACAGTAATAGTATTGTAATATATGGATAAGCCTCAATAATACTAAAATAAGTTTTACAAAATTTCCCAGTAATATATCACTACTCTAAATAATACTATCCTGAAAAGTGATAATACCGGCTTTTTTGCTGATAATACTACAGTTCAGAGGTCATCTCCAACTGTAGTATTATCAAAGGATCCATATATTACAAAAAATAACAGAAAGATGAATGTTTTACAAGGCAGTAATGCCATCTTGAGGTTTGGGGGACTTTAGGATCACTTGAGCTTCGCTCTCGAGGTTCCATGTCCCCAAAACCTCTCAATGGTATTACTGCCTTGTAATACACACTTATCTATCTATTCTATTCTATTCTATTCTATTCTATTCTATTTATAAACAATCAGTTATAAATAACATTTAAAACATTTCATATTATATAAAAAATAAAAATTGCTGGAAAAGTTGGGCTAAACTGGTGGGTCTTTAGGCCCCTCCTGAACGCCTCCACCATAGGGGTCTCCCTCAAGGATCTCTGCAGTGAGTTCCAGCGGACTGGGCCAACCACCCCGAATGAACGGTCACCCGAGGTTTTCAGCCCGGTCCTCGGAACTGCCAGTAGGCCCTGAATGGAGGAATGAAGGGAGCGAGGCAGAATGGCAGGATAAATACCTGTCGCAGCTTTATGGTGGGGGTGTGAGAAGAGAACCCAGTCTGTAAGGGTGTGGATTGAGCCACGTGGGTTTGGTAATGAGTTGTGAGATTTAGGGACTCAATTCTGAGGGAGGTCAGCCTGGAGGCTGGGGAAAGCCAAATTAATATTAAAGTCCCCAAGGAGGATGAAATCGCCAGAAGAGGAGTGAGAAGTGATGACTGAGTGAATCAACCAGAGAGGAGGCTGAGATTTTTGAGGAAGCATAGACAATCCTAATGAATATGGTAAGGTGGAGGGGTAGGAAAGTTTGGAAAGGAGATGCTCCTGGGAGGAGGGTACAGCCTCCTAGAGTTATGATGCAGGAGAGTGTCTAGTGGACGTAGAGGAAATCACTACCACTCTTGCCCCTGTCCTGCCTGAGGAGGTGGTAGTTAGGAAGAGCCAGGCTAGAATCCAGGATTCAATGATACAGAGGATGTCTGGAGAGCAGTGAGAGACCCACGTAGTACAGGGATCTAGTTTTGGAAGATGGCTTCTAGCATTGAGGTGGAAAACACCAAGGCCACTCAAAATAGAGGTGGGGGGGGGAGGAACCAGTGTTGGTTTTCGTGTTGCCAGCCATGAGGAGAGCAGGGTAAGAAGGTGGAGCATATGGTATAACTTGTGTCCCCTAGTCTGGGGGCATAAGTCCTACTAAAGTAGATTTAAATTTAAAGGTTGCTGGATATAAGATTACTGATACTACGATGGAGGAAATGAAACTAGACTGCCATATGCCACCTTACTATAGTTAAAAAAGATAACACTTGCAAGATATTTTAAAAAGTGCACTTCTTTATTTTGTATGCAGGACCTTGGGTCCTCTCTCTCGTCCCTCCCATCCCCTTGTAGTAGCAAAATACTTAATTTTTTATTTTTTGTAACAGTGATTTCCTATTTTTTTTTTTTTTTTGTTTTTCAGTTTTTGGTCAAGAAAGACACACTAAGTTGAGGTTTGTTTCCAAGTGTCTCCGGGGAGCACAGGGAAGTTTTGACTTTGTCATGGTTACACAGTATGCAGGTGGTGACTAGGATTCAAACTCTGTTCTCCAGGTTTGCAGCTCAGTGCTCTTAACCACTACACTGTACTGCCTCCCCAAAATGATGCCTCTCTCCTTTGAGCTTATGGTCCTGTGTGCATGTTCATTGCATTAATTCCAGGCCTTTCAATGCTGTTTTCAACCTAGGAGACTGTTGACATAACACCTTAGAAGATCTGTCATTGTTTGTCATATGAGTGCATTGCTAATATTATAAGCAATACATAATATGCTGTGGCTTATGTTGGGGCATGGCGAAGCTCTGGATGCTGTCATCAGAGCTCCACAGAGTGACAGAGCTATTCTGTAACTTGCTAGCCTAGGCCTCCATATGCAGCTGCAGGGGTCAAGATAATTTTAGTACTGGAAAGTATTTACTACTAGCAGCTTTCACCTGGTAGTATTTTCATCCATGTGGTAGTAATGCCATTCATTTACTGGTCTTGGACCCCCATCTCTAAAAAGGTCACAGTTCCACTGGGTGTCTGCAATCACTGATCCTCCTCCTTCTCTGATTCCAGTGAGGAGTTTTGAGATGCTTTCCCACTGCTATGTAGTGCAGTGACCCTGTTTTTAAAATTTTATGTCGCAATTGCCCTTCTTGCCATCGAGTGCACAACTCCTCAAACAGTCTCCTGCATGTACACTGCTGATACCAGTGCTGTTTTCTGACCCCACCTCTGCAGCTGACAACGGCCGGTTCGTATGTGGATCCATGGCTTAGTAGCATTGAATGCTATTGCCAGTTTTGTGCATATTTACCAACATACTGTAAATATACAGGGTGGGAAACATTCCTAAAATCAAAAAGTGGGAGTAAATCATGTAAAACTAGTAAAATACTCCAGTACTCCCCTTATCTGTCCCTCTGTGCAGCTGCTGTATTAGTTTCCTAACCTCACATACACATAGTATTACTTATACAAAATGTACTTGCTTTTGCAAAATGCTAACCATGAAAAAAAACAAGTGTTTTTCCCAAATGTAGAATTGTCTGCAGTGCTGCTTGCTGAAGCCCAGTGTTAGCCAGCTGCAACACAACAGAAAGCCTAGTAGAAAAGGTCTGTTGTTCTAGCAGAACATTACTGATACGACCAATGATAGCCACAGAGATGGAACATCCCAACTGTGAGCAGCAGAAAGCCTTGTAGTCATTCTGCTGAGGTAGCAGTGTAAGTGACGCGCGCACACACACACGCATATATGGTTAGCTTCGTTTGCTAAGAGTGATGCAAGGAAGATGAGGTAGTGGTATGAGTTATGTAAGGATTAATCCATAACTGGGCATGGGTTTACTGAGAATTAATCCACGCCTGGGTGGAGGTTGTGAGAAACTAGGCTGCAGGCTGAGTGACTTCAGCCACCCAGGCATGGATTAATTCTCAGTAAACCCATGAACTGGAGTGAGGTTAATTCACTTATAAAATGGGAAACTTTATTTTAGAGGTTTACCTAAATAAATATTAAAATAAAATGGTCTACATGCATTTGTAATAAAATAGTTCTTCCGCCTAATGGTTTTGTCCTACTGAGGATGCCGTAGTTGTAGTTCTCCACTGGATGGATTTGTCCTAATGAGGATGCTGTAGTTGTAGTTTTTTACATGTCACTCTGGTGGAATGATCTGACTAGGTCACTTTATATTGCTGTCAATCAGGATTTTGTAGTCTGGCCACTCAGCTGTGGGTTTCGTGAGAATTAATTCATGGTCAGTGACCTGTTTTGATGAATCGGAATACAGACTTTTCAGAACCCATTTTATAAGGATATATAGAAGGTGTATTTTGGGGTCTCAGCGAGCCAGAATCCATGTGCATGTTGGCATGCTGCCACTGTCTCCCAGGATTTAGGTAATGTATGTACTGTATCCTGTATATTGCTATGGCTGATAATGGTGTAACCCCCCTACAAATTGGGGTTTGCTATAATGTCTTCCTGGGCTCGGGCTGGTGTCCTGTATTCAGTAGTTCTGTGTGTGTGTGTGTGTGTGTGTGTGTGTGTGTGTGTGTGTGTGTGTGTGTGTGCGCACACGCCCTAGTGAGCCTCCGTACCTGTCTCTTTAAGAAAATGGCAACCCTCTGGAATTCTCTACCCCGTTTGGATTAGGGAGTGCATGACTGGGGCGGGGGTGGCTTAAACGAGCATTAAAGATGTATTTATGGAACAGGGCTTTTGGTGTTGAGGATGACAGACTCTAACTGTATTGCATGTTTTTACTGTGATTGCAGCATTGGTTTCAAATTGTTTTAACTGTGTACTGCGCCTTGACATTTGAAAGGTGCATTAAAATTAGTTTATTATTACTCTGTGTTTAGAAATTTAGTCTGGGTTGAGTCTGAGTGATTTAAGGCTTGCAACCAGCCAGACGTTGTGTTCTGCTCCATTCTGTTGTTGCTGCTTGGTGCAGAGGGAGCTCTCGTAGGAATTGTGATTATTTACAATTTATTTTCTGTTGTGGTAAAGATAGACAAGTTTGTCCAACGTGCTTTTATCGCAGCTCGAACATTTTAATGGGAGCCACCATGTTAGGTCCTGGAGTTCCAGTATTTGGACCAGTTGAACCGCTGGGGACTTAAAATGGACCCTGTCCCCAGGGGTCTTGTGGGAAGGAAATTCTGTAGTTTTTGTAGTTGAGTTTTGGCGCCTAAATGGACCTGGAGGGGGAGCCCTTACTGTGACTGACAGCTCCCTCAGCCAACTGAACCTTTTGGATTACAAGGGAAATGCCTAGAACTGCCTGAAGTGGAAGAGTGAACAGCTCGAACTTTCAAGCAGCCGCTCCCTGAAGGAGCATAGAGGAATCGGCAGGAAGCGGCTTAGCTGGCCTTCCTGCCACATTCTCCAGTACTTTGAACTACCTATTGCAGAAGTCGGACCTATCCGATTTCTAACCTTGGAACTGTGGCAGAAAAAAAAATTGTCATTGCGACTTGTGATTTGAATCGAAGACTTGCTCCAGAAGTGATCGGCCCTGCTTGTGAGGCATACCCTCTGATCAGAAGGTTTGTGCAGTAAAGCTGTCAATTTGCAACCAGACGGTATCCGAACTGTTGGCTAAAGAAGTTAGTGATATAAATGTGCTGAATGTGTTTCGTGGGTCGTGAGTTGGTTCCCCACAGTAGAATCTATTATGTCAGCTGGAGGCTTCACCAGCAGAAAATCACAAACTTATTCTGAACTGTTCATCCTGCCTGGGCCTTGCCATCTCGGCCTAGGCCGCTACTCCTGCAACAGAGACCATCTTGGCGAAAGACTGGCTTGGGGATTCGGCCCCCTGCCCAACACCGTAGAGCAGGTAGTGACCACCCAGAGATGAGTCGCATTGGCCCAGCTTCCTCCGGCTTCCTCGATCACCACCATGAGGTCTGCATCTCGCCTGCACTGCATTCCGGTCCTGGTAGCGGGAGTACAAGTCAGGGTAGCTCCCTGCCATGAAAGCAAAAATCATTGTGGTACCATCTAATTGTTTTCTTTACTGTGTTCTTGCAATGGACTGAGCCATCTGGCTTGGATTACAAGTTATTGGGTTGTGTGCATGCTTAACTGTTTTTCTTTCCTTAAGGGCCCCAACATCCTATGCAACGCTGACAACCCCGCACAACGCTTCAGGCTAGCCTGCATGACATACTGGGTATCCAGGTTTGTTGAACTGTCAGGTTGGGACTTAAAGTGCATGTCAGACAATCCTGATTTAAATCAGATTGCTAATCGTTCTGCTAGATTCGTGCCCCTCCCTTGTTCACTGCCCCTAAATAAATCCGATTCTTTTTTCATGCTTAACCTGGCTAGTGCGCATATTATTAGTTGGGTTAGTGTTAAGGTTGTATTGTTGCATTGCTGATCTTATTTTCCAGGGGGTCTCCAGGGCAGTTGCAGCAGGTCCAGCCTTGGTGGTAAGTGAAATGGGTGTGGGCACATTATAACTGCTACTTACTGAATGTGAATGCACCGTTGTGTTATTACTTAGGCCACTAGAAGGGTTGGTGGGTGGTTATAGTGTCCCAGAGGGCTATACTAGAGCAGTTAAGCTACCCCAATAACATTCCTCCGGGTGGAGGCACCCGATTACAGAACTCTGGCCCCTTAACCTGTGTATTGCCATACAGGCAGGGGATGTAGCCCTTAGAATAGTGTCACCTAGGGGTTACAGTAATGTGCAATACTCTGGTTGTGTTTTCTTTCATGATGCCATTACCCACCAAAACTCTAGGGCAACATCAACTTACTAATAGTTTCTCATGATTACAGTTGGCACTACTGAGATGGAACATCACTGAAAGGGCACAGACAACATCCAGATAGACAAAGGATCACAATCCGACAATTCCGGGTAACTATACATTGGCAGAGAGAGTGGTGCCATGCCGCTGACCAAAAGTCGCATAGCGTGTCCTACCTAGATTTTAAGTGCAGCAAACCGTGAGTAACAGTAACTGTAAGTTGGCAGGATGCGTCACTAAATCTACTGCCAACAGGGGTTCAGAACCTTCTAACCTGTCACAAGTACTAGGCGGACCAGAAGCTCCATCGGTCACATCTTCAATGAACCTAGATGCCGGACTGCCTTGGCACAACGTGTGTTCTCCTACTGTGCCCACCACTGGACTAGTGCTCTTCCTCCTGAAATCACCAGAACAGCAACTACTGGTGCCTTCAAATGTAACATTTTTTCAGCACCTCATTGCTGAAGAAAACTGTGGCTGCTTCCAGCCCCCCAACCCTTTGTAATCTGCTTGCACTTAGACACACCGCAAGTCCCAGCTGGTGCCACGCAACCTCAGCACTTCACAGATCCCCAGCCTGCTCCTACCTAGTGCACTACCTCTACACCTCCCATCATAGGACTCCTCTCTCTCTCTTCCCCCCCCCCTTCCCTATGTCGCCTTTCTCTGCTACCCACTTTGCGTCCCGTTTCTGCAGGTGATCTAACTCCCGGATGCAGGCATACATTGTACAGTGCCTCAGCAGTGTCAATTTGTGTGAACCTTATTGTAACTTTCTGTACCCGCTTTGTAAATGCCTGATCTGTTTTTCACTACTGTTTTCTGTTTAACTGACGTGGAACCTACTAAAGAGCATCTGCTCATAGGTGTAATCCAAGAACTTAATAAATAACATAATAAAAGGTGTGGGATCCTAAGTGCAGATTGAGGGCTGTAGTTTTGCTACACCACAGTTTAAATTTGTAGTGTTTGCTTAACCACCACAATATTAATTTGTGATCACAATGGCAGAATACATCACCAAGTTTGTGACCAGCCATGGGGATGTGGGTTTGCGTGGACGCGAGGCATCAGCCTGACCCCTGGGCGTGGGTCAAGAAATAGTTTGAAGGTCTACACCAGGAAAAGAACCGTTTCTATATACGGTACTCGTTTATGGCATGCCAAGCATTTGAGAATAAAGTAAAATGTATAAAAGGTAATTTGAGCAAAATGTTTATTACATGTTAAGTTTTTTAAATGACAAAGGTTAGGTGTTTAAATGTAAAACATGCCAGAAAACCTTTGTCTTTCTCTGTTTCAGCTGCAGTCACTTTCTACTCTTTAGTCTTCTTTTGTTTCTTACGGTTTGAGTAGTCAGAAAAGACACTTTCAATGCTCTCACGTGATCCCTCTCTCTACTTTCCCTAACACACCCACACACCCACCCATTATGGTGTAGGAAAAACTGTCTGCCTTTTTTTTTTTTTTTTTGTTCGTGCCCTATGATGAAGGTTAAATGAATTTAACATTGTCATTCTGTGCTTTACAAATACTCAGATGTTCTACCACTGTATGTGTGTGAATTTGGACAGATTATATTTTTCTACTCTGAGTAATAAGTATAAAAAAAAAAAAAAAAAAGTTTGAGGCCAAGTGCTATGCAATGTTTTGAAAATGTTAGTCAGTACAGAGATTTGTATGAGACCGAATACTGCAGTTAAGGATGTGTTTTTGCTCTGCAGTGTCTTTTTATAGTAACAGTAAGGGACAGAACCTTTCCTTGTAACGGACACTGTGAAGATTTTATGAGCCTTTCAAGTGCTTTTGTGAGGGATGAGGAGAGTGAAGATCTGGTGATGCGAGTTGGCATGCATAGAATTAAGATGGAGGTGCTACAGAGATTTATTTGGATTCCATGTCATAAGTCACCCATCGACAAAAAATCAATTTCAGCAATGTCGCCCCGGTGCACAGCAAAACTGAGCTAGGGGACTTAAAATGTTCCAGTGTTATGTGGAGCTATGCTCGCACCCCCTACTATGAGATTCTCCACTCCAGGGTGGTGCATGTTAGGGGTGGTGTGCAAATCCATTAAAAAACACACACAAACATTGGGGCAGGGTGCAACAACAAACATACCCGCGCCTGAACCCAGCACCCTGCGAAACCCAGCCCTGAACCCACCCACCATGCCGTGGGGCCAACTCAGCAGTTCACCACGGCACCACACCTCAAAGTCTACCTCTCCTCGCTGAGCATGCCCCTCTGGCTAGGTGAAGCAACATGCTGTTTATATGTACCCAACCCAACCCCATCCGAACACCCTTCCTGGTCGGTAGCCCCGATGACATGCGCGACAATTGAGTCGCTGTTTTTGTATGCGCCCAGTCGTGGTCTGCCATGTCATGGATTATCACTTATTTGTAACCCCACTCCCCCCTCCTTTATAGGCCAGACGGTGGCAATAAACACAAAGGTATTACCCCTGGCATTAGGCACACCTGGCTCGGGCATCTAAAAGATCAGAGGAAGGGACACAAAATAAACATTTCTATTTTACCCGAGTCCGGGGGAGAGTTACTTGTGCTATGATGTGTCACATGTCTGAGGGGGCCCCCAAAAAGTCTCAAGGTTACACAAAGATGGAATGTTCACAACAGGAATGGGATTGTACTGTGTGGCTTTATTTCTGACAAGATGTCCATCGGAAAAAGTGGTGCCCCCGGTGCTTTTGAAGGTACAGAACACAGAGAACTCTTCTGCAGGAACAGAACTTGTTACAAGAACATTTTGAGCTTTCAACCCCCCCCCCCGGGGCAAATGGACAACAGGGGCATCAGTGATACCCAGGACTGCTTGAACACACACAGCAATGGGCAGACCCAGTCCACATTTTTAGAGAGCACAGACCATGGACTCCACAGAGTCCTGAAAGTTACCTGCGGGCACACAGTCCCAACCCAGTGGGAGCATATTGTTTTCTCCCATAATTAACTTTCATAAAAAAAACTGTCTGAACTAAGTTACTACCCTGGATGAAGTAAGTTACCACTCCAAAACTTGTAAACAGATTGGGTCCCTCTACAACCTGGATTGAGTGGTCAGCTCAATTCGGCCAAAGCCAGACTTCCTTTGAAATTACAATATTCCATTTTCTCAGGCTCTGCAGCATCTGAAGATGTTCCAAGTTGCACATTACGTTAGGCACCAGAGTACTCACTTGGAAAATTTTAATGCTCCTTTGTGCTAGGCACTAGTGTACCCTCGCTGAACATTTTACGTTTCCACAGAACTAACATTTTTCACAAAACTGCAGGCGTCCTTTTCCATGGAACCCACCCACAATGAAACACTTAGGAAAGTCACTTAAGTAACACACAAGAGCCCCAAAAATGGAGGGCTTTCTAAAGTACTCGACTTTGACTACTGAGTCAAACCTGCAGCTCTTGGAGCAAGGGGGTTATGCTGCTGTGAGAGTTCTAAATTCTAAACAGCAATCCCTGGCTCAGTAGAGACGGGGCAAAGAAGGCTTAACAGTACACTACAGGGATTTTTGCCCTTGTACTGCCCAATCTGCCCAAACTATACTAAACGGGGTTCTGTTAACTCCAGGGGAACCTGTGTATGACACTCACCACCACCAAACCAACCTTGCTGTCCGCAGCAAGGACTTTGGACTGCAACACAGGCCCTCCACCCAATTGAGACATTGATAATATCCATTCCTAAACATTTATCCAGTGTACCATTATTTAATCAAATATATAGTACTCAGAGTAAGGTTATAAATCAGATCAAGGTATTATTCCTTGGCTCTACACTAATATATGGAAAAATCATACAATATGGCCTAAGGGAAAATGTATTCAAATTGATTCTGTATTAAAGGAAAAATTCTTAGTATGGAAAGATATAATGAATCAAAATAGATTTCCTGAATACGAAGAATTATCATTTACTAAGCAAAAAGGAGGGAATTTCCTTTTTTGAATATTTAACATTAAAATCCAGATTTCAGCAATTGGTCAAAATCTACTTGACCAAAAACATAAGACTACAATAGATTATTGGATGTACAAACAAAATTAATAAAGGAGAAAACAGATTCCTAACTTTTTTTAAATATTGTAACAGCATCCAAAAATTATAACTACAATAATTCATACATTAAGTGGAACAAAGAAATGCATTTAAAACAAACTGACCAACAATAGTTAATATTAGAACCGTGGCAAATAAAATGTATATTTCTCTGCACATAATAAATCCATACAAGCTAAAATTAATGATAGGGCATACTTAACCCATTCTTAATGTGGCTCGAATGGCGGATAACCCTTTTGCTAAATTCTGGCATGTTATTTAGCAAATATTGAACATTGTTTATGGAGTTGTCCTAAAATTAGACCATAGTGGCAGAGGACAAAAACTCTAATCGAGCAAATACTACAAATTACAATACAAATGGACCCTGTAATATTTAACTACCTTCCCAAACTGGATAAAAATGAGGGAATTTTTTTAGCTCTGGGTACTATGGCTACAAAAAGATTAATATTGGAATGCTGCCCAAATACCAGACTTTGGGAACAAAGTTGGTGGAATATTGTAAAATAAATATTAGTCTATGGAAAAATTATGATGGGACATCCTAGAAGATGAGGGACATTCTGGGTCTTGGCTGGAGAATCATAGAAGATAACCTTCCACCAATTTTTAAACTGAATATATAATAAAATTAATGCTGAATATTGTTTCTCTTTTGTACCAGATTTGTGTCACAGTGGTATATATGGAATGTATAACTTCTTTTTCAAATAAATAAGATGTAAAAAAAAAAAAAATAAGACCCATATTATTTTTCTTTATTTCTAAAATAAAAATAAACTTTGATCTTAAAAAAAAAAAAAAAAAAGACGAAAAACACACAGGCCCTCTACCCCTGAGTGCCACCCCTCCCTTGCCTGTGGTCAGCATAGGCAATACACCACAGAGGACAAGGAGACATGCTGAAGCATCTTCAGCTACAACGGGCAAGCTAGATTGGGACCTGTCCACAGGGAGCAAAAGGAACCTCCTGAAGCACACCCTGACAGGACAGGGCTGGTTGCCCCCTTTTCTGGATCGGGGCCACCAGCCTATCCATCCACTAGCCCACTAGGGAAAGGCTATCGAACCGCTACATTACCCAAGGGGCAGCCTATACCATTACACATTTCGCACACTAAACATTGCTTTAGAAACATACGAGGCATTGCTATGCATTTCCCCAAACCAGCACTATATACTTCACACCTGAAACACAATATGTCTAACATTTCTTAGTTAAAACATTTTAGAACCATTTAGAAGACTAGAAAACTCCCACAAAAGCTCTGTCTGAGCTCCAAATTCCTCCTCCTCCTCCTCTTTTTTTCTTCCAGGAACACCTGTAAAAGAAAATCTGCGAAACAGACAGCATGCAACAACCCCCCCACACAGCAAAATACAGTCCAGTCCTAAAAAGCTTTAAAGGGGTTTCTATAAAACCATATAAAAGTACAAAACAATATATAGAAATATGGGGATGGAGAAGTCCTTATTGTCCATCTAGGTTTGCAGTGTCCATAGTGCTGGGCACTCTCAACCAAGAATGTCTCTGGAATCTGGGAAAGCCAGTCCAAACAGTTCTTGCAAGTGGGCACACAACCCACTGGAAAATGTCTAGAAGTTGTCCATTGGACTAGGGTGGCATTCACATGACAACTACAGGTGACAGTCATTTAAAAGAAAATAAGAGAAACTTGGCTGTGCCAGATAAGATTTGCAGGGTGACTTTTGTATCACCTCTGTCACCAATCAGGACCGCCTCTTCAGGCTCTCTTGGCTGTAGACAACATATTTGGACCTAAATCTTCCACGACCTTTGAGGTTCTGCATCTGGTGAACAAAAGAAGAAAATTGCAGCCTTGAACATTCCTCATTCTCCCAGGGGGAATGATGCATACCATTCTTCTGGGATTCTTCGGCTGATTGCCTGCTGATCCTGTGGCCCGCTGACCACTGCTTAGTCTCTGGTCACATTTCTTTTTCACAAACTGGAATGTCCAGGAACTCTTATCCATGATACCACCTGGGCTGAGGGCAGTAAATGTTGGTTCCATCAGGATAGGTCATCCTGGCAGAATGCACAGTCTCATTGCCTTCTCTATCTGATGACGGAGTCCAAGTGGAGAGTGAGGCCCACCTTCCACAACATAATTTTGTCTCGACAAACTTTTTCTCTGGTAGCTGGTCCAACCTTGTTCTTCCAGCACAACAGCCAAGTTGTCGATGCCCTGGCTTCTTCCATGAGCCAGTCTTCATGGCGATCCTCAATTGTTTTCAGCCTCCAACAAGGCATGTATGGGTATTTCAGACCAAATATATTTTCAGCATTTTCTCATGATGACCCTTTCCTCCTTGCTGCTTTTTAGGCACATGCCTGCCTGCAGCCTGGATTGGGGGGCGGTCAGGTCTGAAGCAGCCAAGCCTTTTGATCCCAAACAGGAAAATCACTGTCCACTGCTGCTGCTTCTTCCTTTGGCACACATGAGCTCCTCTCTTCTGAGGGCTCCTCAGGCTCCACAATATCCAGTGGCACAGTCTCACCACCAGACACCTCCAATTCAGGTGCACAGGTTGCACCCTCCAAAGGTTCAGCTTCCTCCATGTGAGTTGCCCAGGAGCCAGTTACAGGTTTGACTCCCCCGAACACCCACTCTTCACTACAGCTGGATGTATTGGCCTCCCAGGTGGTGAGGTCTTCCATTTCCTCATCCACTCCCAGTACACTTGGACTTCAATCAATCAATCAAATCTTTATTTATCCAGGCGATCACCGTTGAGCAAGCTCATTTACAAGGTGGACCTGCTGTTGTCAAGGATAGTTATACATACATAGATTAGCTGTGCAATACACAAAATGTTTTAAGTAAGAAAACAGACTTACAATTAAAAGGTACAATATATACATTCCAAGTACACTTGTGGGAACATATAAACAACACACAAGACATTATTGTGGCATATTCAACCTTCATATACATGGAAGTTGAAGAACACATTTATCCAGGCCTCAATCAAGGGTACAAATTATGATCATTTCATCCTCAGAAACTAATTTTAGCTTGAGGGTGACCAAGGCTTCAATAGGGCCCTATGTTTACAACTGAACAACTATTATTAGAGTGGCATGATGGAGTAGGTAAAGAAAAAGTGCCAGGGTTCAAGGCCACATGGCAGCTGGCTATTGAACAGGTTAGGTAGGGAATAGAGGGGTTATGTTCTGGCTGTATGTGGTAGAAGTGAAATGGAGCCATTAACAGGACCACTAGGAACTATGGTAACATTTACAAATTTTGTAAATGCTTTGTCATAAAGAATCCTAAACATCGCAAATACTGACAGGAGAGGTAAGTTTCAGTGAGCTTTGAATCCTTTTTCCAAAGTGAGGGCAGAGCGTGACTTATGGCTGCCCTACCAAAGTGGTTACTGATCCTAGGAATTTTTAGGGAAATTAGCAAGTGGCTTCTTATGACATAGCTACTTGGTGGACTTAGAGGGAGGCAGGCAGCAATGTAATCGGGAGTTTGTTGGTGAGTGCTCGAAATGTCCAAATAGCTGCATTTCTATGCCGTCTGTATTGCAGAGAAGGCCACCCTACTGCAGCGTATAATGAGCAGTGGTGTGTGGAGGATGGAAGGCCAGTTATGAATCTTAAGGCTCTGTGGTACAGTACATCCAGTTTTGCAAGTTGTGAGATGGAGCATTGGCCATAGATAATGTTAGCGTAATCAATTAATGAGAGGAATGTAGAATGAACAAGCTGTCTTTTTGTGGTCTCAGTCAGGAGATGTTTAATTCTGTAAAAGAGGCCAAGCCTCTGACTAAGCTTTTTCAACAATTCTTCAGTGTGCTGCTTAAAGGAGAGTTTGTTATCCAGCCATATACCCAGGTATTTGAATTTCGGCATGAACTCAAGTTTTTCACCAAGTAGGGTGGTTATAGGAGGAGCTGTACCAGCGGCTGCAGTGTTGGCCCCAGAGCTAGATGGTGCAAACAGCATTGCCTTGGTTTTTTTGGCATTTAGCAATAACTTTTGTTGATAAGCTGGTTTTGCAGCTTATTGAATTGCTTGCAATGCAGAGCATGCGGCTCCAGGGCGTCACGACTTGGTAGAGCACTGTATCATCGGCAAACAAGTGGATACTACTTCCTTGATTCCCAAGTCCAAGCTATTAATATAGATGGTGAACAGTAGTGGTCCCAATATGGATCCCCGTGGGACTCCTCTTTTTATTGGTTTGAGTGGAGAAAGCTCTCCTTCGGCCTTGATTTGTTGCTGCCTGTCAGTGAGGTAGTTCTGGAACCAGTCCAGTGTGATTGAGTCCATGCCTATGGCATTTAGAGTGGAGAGAAGTAGACAGTGGTCGACTGTATCGAAAGCCTTGCTAAGATCTAAAAACACTGCACAAACACATTTTTTATTGTTCAGGTCCCGTTGCCAGTCGTCAGTGACTTTGGCCAGTGCCGTAATAGTGCTGTGTTTAGTTCTAAATCCAGACTGCATGGGGTTAAGTAATTCAGAGCTGTCCAGGAAAGATCTCAACTGTGTATCCACAATTTTTTCCAACATTTTCGAAAGTATAGGTAGTAGAGAGATTGGCCTATAATTGTTCAGGTCACTTGGGTCCCCTGCTTTAAATAGCGGAATAACATGAGCAGTTTTCCATTCTGCGGGGAGAGAGCCTTGGATTAGAGACAGGTTGAATAAGTGTGTTTATAGGTGCTGCTAGTATGTGATATGCTATTTTCAGAAAGTATGGGTCGAGTGAATCGGCTCCCTGCGCTTTTTCTAATGTCTAGCTGTAGCAGAAGGTCTTCAACTTTTATGGTGATTAAGGAAAAGGAGAAGGTTATACTTTTGTTATTTGTTTCGGGTGGCTGGGCTTTGAGCTGTGGCCGAAGACTACTTACTGGTGCTATATCGAATGCCAAGCCTGCAGTGGCAAAGTGGTTATTGAAGGCTTGGAGAATCTCAGATTTATCAGAGACAGAGACATTGTCAATGGTAATTTTGAATGGGAGCACACTACCCGGTGAGTAGCCAGACACTTCATTTATAGCGGACCAGAACTTGGTAGGATTATTGGATGCAGAGAGCAATTCATTTTGATAAAAAGTAGCCTTAGCCTCCCTGGTCATTTTTGTACAGGCATTTCTAGCTGATCTAAATAGACACCAGTCAGAATCTGCATGTGACTTCCGGGCCTTTTTCCATAGCTGGTCTCTTAAGTAAAGCTTTCTTCAAGTCTGGTGAAAACCAGCGGCAGGTCCTGGTTTTTATTCTAGCTTTGATCATAGGAGCATGGATATTTAGGGCACTGGCTATGATTTCGTACAAAACATCATAGGCATCACTTACTGATTTAGCTAGATAAAAACTCTGCCAATGCATAGAGTTTTTTAGATCATTGAAATAGGCCAGAGGGTCAAAGTTTCGTCTGGATCTTTTTTTATTTATTTATTTATTTAAGAATCAGTTTACAACCTTTGAGCCAGAGGCTCGTTTCCAAAGGTACTTCGTCACATAAAGACATACATTGCGTTTCGGTTACATAGCAAAGATTTGCAAAAAATCAATAGGCATTCACCAGAGGTGCCACGTCAGATTGTGGTCAGACAAATACAATTGGGTACAGGGTACATGTAATTGATAACAGGTATTACACAAGTCGGTATCAAGTGAGCATTCTGGTAGATAAACATTGAAAACAGCTGGCACTGGCCAGGTTAAACCTAGGCATGGTGTACAGGGAAGTGGTGGAGGATGGTTGGTGGAGAGCTGCCCGGGGGGCATTGTCAAGAGAAAGAGGTGGAGGCTATGTTCAGAGACAGGAGCAGTTACGAGTGCTGAAGATGTGGTTCCGAAGTGCGGTTTTGAATGTGGAGATGGTGATGGCATTGGTGATGGTGGCAGGGAGAGAGTTAAACCAGGTTGGGGCTCTATAGCTGAAGGACCTCTGGCCACGGCTGGTTCTCGCTCTGGGGACCTTTAGAGTGGTCTTGTAGGAAGACCGTGTTGCAATGGTGGGAGGGCTCTGGTGGATGGATGCCGTTACCCCAGGGGGGGAGAGCCCGAGTAGGGTTTTTTTGGTGAGGAGACAGGTCTGTATCGGAGCCGCTCATCCAGGGTAAGCAGGTTAGCATCATATATAGCTGACAGGTGTGTGTGAGCCTGGGGCACCAGTAATCAATCTGCACGCTTTATTCAGGGTTAGGTGAATTTTGTTGAGTGCAGTGGTGTCGGCAGCACTGTGATACTGGTAGACCATAGTCTACAAGGGACAGAACGGACGATGTAACAGCTAGCCGGAGAGCATTTGGTGGAAGGCAGGTTTTGTGGCGAATAGGATGCCGTGTGTTGGTGGCGGATGTTAGGGCGTCGATGTGGTTGTGAAATGTGAGGCTGAATCAAGGTAACCCTAAGGTATTTGTAGGAACAGACTTGTTCCAGTGGTTGGTTGGTGTTTGGAAGGATATAGAGTGGTGGTTGCTAGCTTTGTTTTGGGGTGTGAAAAGAGCATAGTTTTGGTTTTCTTAAGATTGATGACGAGTCTGCGCTCCTTAAACCAAGCCTCGGCACTGTTGAAAGACTGCTGTAGGGAGTCCGTAGGAGATGGGATTACGTGTGGGTGGCAAAAGGACAGCGCTGCCTGCATACAGCAGAATTTTGCCAGAGCATGCACTGGGCAGGGTGTTCAGATACAGCGAGAAGAGAAGGGGCCCAGGATGGAGCCTTGGGGACCCCAGAGAGAATGGGACAGGTATCGGAGAGTGTGTTATTAATCTTGATACACACTGGGATCGAAAGTGTCAAGATAGCTAGCATACCATGCCAGGGGCCAGCCGAGAGACCAGTGAGGCAGAGTGCATTCAGCAGCAGTGGATGGGAGACAGTGTCGAAGCCTTTGAGAGGTCAATGAACACTGCATCAGCTAGGAGCTCGTGATCCAAGGAGGAGTGTAGGAAGTTGGAGAATTCAATAAGGGCAGTGCTAGTACTGTGACCCGACGGAAGCCATGTTGCTCTGGGCATAAGATGTTATGCTTAGCCAGATAATCAGTGATTTGAATGGCCACCACTTTCTCCAGGGCTTTAGAGAGGGGAGGGAGGATGGAGATTGGCCGGTAGTTGTTGGCCAATGACCTGTCGCCTCTTTTATGAATAGGTGTGATAATGGCTGTTTTCCAAGCTGTGGGGAATTGTCCCAGGCAGAATGACTGGTTAATTAGGCTTGTGAGAGGTGCAAGGACTTCATCTAGCACCAGCCTGAGGATGCTGGGGTCCAGTGAGTCACTGCCGGGATTGTTGCCATTGAGAGCTTTGATTAGGATGGGTCTGGCTTCCTGGGTGGAAAGCTTTCGCAGGAGGAAGCTGGGGTGCTGGAGGACAGGGGGAGTTTGGCTGGGGGGAGGGTCAAAGAAATTACTAGGAGGACTGAGCTAAGGTCAGTGAAAGTGGTGTTGAACCAGTTAGCTATGGTGGCAGGCTCGGTGGAGGTTGTGCCATTTCTAGTGAGCTGGGATGGGGCAGGGGAGCAAGCTTTACCATTGAGTTGCTTATATTATCCCAGAAGGTCCGAGCTGAGCCCCAGGAGGAGGTAAGGAGGCCCGTAATGGTCTGCCTTGGCTTTCCTGCTGGCCCATGAGCATTTATTTTGGGCTGCATTGTATGCTTGCCTATCAGACAGACGACCTGTTTCAGTGGCAAGGTGCCAGAGGTTATCCCGGTTTCTAAGTAATTGTAGGAGGGCCGGGCTAACCCAGGGTGCGTTCTGTTTTTTGGACTGGGTTTTGGTTAAGGGTGCAAAGAGATCACAGGCCATGTTGAAGGTGTGGGTGAAAAAGGTGAGGGCAGTATCAATGTTGGTTGCCTGCTGAATGGGGGACCAGTCTATCTGGGTGAGGAGTGCCTTAAGTTTCTTCAGCCCACCAGGGCGGAGGCTGGTCTGGGCTTTGGGCTTGGGATTGGGGGCTACCCAGTGGAATAGGATAGGGAAGTGGTCACTCAGGGAGTCTGGGAGGACCTGGATGTTTTGGATTTTATGGGGTCGGTTAGTTATAATAACATCCAGCAGGGTGCCTCGACCACTCTTAGGGTTAAGTCTCGGGCTGGGTGACGAGTTGTGTAGATCTTGGGCGGCAAATGAGTCTCTGGTGGTGGATGAGGAGGTGCTGAGCCAATTTACATTAAGGTCCCCACCAGGACTTGTTCTGCCTTATGGTGGAGGGTGGCTAGGTAGTCCGTTAAAGATATCAGGGCTGGGTGCTGGTTCTTTGGGGAACGAGGCTGTGGTGAGATAGAGGGCTCTTAGGGGGTCTGGGGTGAGTCTGAGGGTAAGGGCCTGGGCCCCATTTATGAGGGTAGGGGTGGGAGTGCATGTCCAGGTATTGTGTCCCTGGTGTAGATTGCACAGCCTCCCCTCGCTTGCTCTACTTGGTCCTCCCGGTATAAGGTATAGCCTGGGAGGAGACAAATGAGTCAGGAGTTGATTTGGACAGCCAGGTTTCAACCAGGGCTATGATGTCTGGTTGGTGAGCCATGGCCCAGCACTGTAGGGCGTCAAATTTCTTCAGCAGGCTGCATATGTTCATGGAGGCTACTCGAAGACCAGTGGGCTGAGTGGGTGGATGGGAGGGGGCAGGGCCTGGGTTGGGGTGTATGTTCCCTGTTAGGAGCAGAAGGAGGAGAAATGCTCTGGTCAGAGGGAGGCAGATGGAGAGTTTACGCCGGGAGCGATAGAATAAGGAATGGGGCTTGGTTGCACAAGGGGTGGGTAGGGTAGCACAGGCAGAGAAGGCCTGAGTGATCAGAAGTGCAAGGGGGCTGCAGGGGGAGGACAGGTGATGTCTGGAAGGGGGGTGAGGTGGAGAGGAGCATATGGAATGTGTGGAGGAGGAGGGAGGGGTAGGAGCAGTGGTAAAGGAGGAGGGGAGGACAGGAGGGTAGGTAGGAACACTGGAGTAGTGAGGCTGAGGGTTAATAGGGACACTAGGGTATGTGGAAGGCAAAGGGAGGAGGAGGAGAACTTTGATGTGGATAGCGGTTTGGGGATGGTTCTGATGCCAGCTATGAGGCAGTGGTCACTAACATCAGCTGGAAGGATACCGGCATGTGAAAAGTGATGGGGTTCATTGGCAAGAAGCACATCCAGGAGGCTGCTTCTCGTTGGATTCTTATTGTTGATGCGAGTTGGTTCAGATATAAGTTGGGTGAATCCATGTGAATCACAGAAATGTTTTAGTGGTAATGATCCGCTAGTTAGCCAGTCATAGTTTAGGTCACCTAGTAAGATTGTCTCCATAGGTGTTGCGTCCATTAGTGCTGACAGATGAGTCAGGAGCTGAGGTCCTGCTGCAGGTGGTCTATAACAGCCTATTACGTGAAAAGCCACAGAGTGAGGTGGTTCAACTTTGAGGGACAGGCATTCGAATCCTCCAGCAACGGAAGTAGTATCTAGTACAGATACTGTGAATATGTTTTTTAACATAAATGGCTACTCCCCCCCCCACCCCAGTCCTTCTATCTGCTCTGAAAAGTAGGTAATTGGGGATATTGACCTCACTGTCCAGTGTGGATGCTCAAAGTAAGGATTCCAAAATCACAAGAATATCTGGGGCAGTGTGGATAATCCAGGCCTGGACAGACTCCAGCTTCTTTAATAGGCTACAGACATTGGCATGTAGGAAACTGAATCCTTTCAGATGAGTAATTTCGGATGGTGATGAGAGCAACCTTGGGGGACCAGGATTAAGTTCGATGTCTCCTGAGCACAGTAGCAAAAGGAGAATTCTTCTCAGATTGGGGAGAAGATTTTTAAAAGCACGAGTCTTCCTGCATTTGTTACAAACTAGAGCGCATGGATCCAGGGATCGAGTCGTCTCTTGTTTTGCCCTATAGATGCATAGCTTAAGAACCAAGCAGGGTAGTAGCAGCCTGAGCATTGTTTAGTTGCCTTAGATGTTTAGACTTGGTCCCCTCTTCCACAGGTTCACCATCTCCAAACCAGCAACAGACTGGACCCACACAGCCTTTTCCTGTGCTGAGGGAGCACTTTTCACTTTTACTACTTCACTGTGCTCTTGTAAACTTTCAAAGAATTTTCTGCAGAAATCCTGTCTCTTTCTCACACACAGCTGCGTTCTGCGACTCAGGTTGGTTCTGCACTTAAATTCCAAGTAGGGGCCAAGCGGACTCAATGGACAGCCTCTCCAGGAGGGCCACTTGCCATGCACATTCCAGACTTGTCTCTGCATTCCTGGCAGGGAGGGACTATCGCATCCCATCTTGACCTTCATGCAGACCACACAGACAGTGACTGGGTATCCAGGGAGCGCTACATCTCGTTGGAGCTCCCTCACAGTCAAACTCTTCATCAGACCTTCTGAGCTCCTGCTCCTTTTGAGCTATCCCGGTCTTTACATGCAGTGGATAATATTGCCTTGATCCTCTTGCCATCTTTGTACACTGCAAAACACACACAACAAAGCTGCCGTTACTTGTTGCATTCAGCTAAATTCAAAAGCCCTGTTACTGTAACCTGCACATTTTTTCTTTGGTGACCTGCTCTTCAACATGTCTTTAAAGGGGCACTGTCCGCTTTGCCCCTTCGTATTTTAACAAATGCGAGCAGCGTGCCTTTTGGCACACACCTGTCATATATTAACAACAGAATGCCCCTAGGTATATGGGATACCAGCCTTTTTAGTGTGTTTTCTATATTTTGCTGTAATATTTGGACACCCGGTCTGACAGTAACTCACCTGTGTCCCAGAAGCACGGGGAGGTCGGGACCACGCGTTTGCCCTGCACGCTGTCCTGAAGTGTGAATTTATATTTATATAATTTTATTTTTTTTTTCAGATGCAAACTCTAATCATATTGAGCCAGTCCCTTCTGTTGTAATAAAATGCTGTTGATATAGCCGATTTAAAACTGAACACTGCATAGTGGTTAATTCCAATTTTGATATTGGAGCCGGAATCCCATGCATGCACACCAATGCCACGTTCCTGCGCATGTGCAGGATCTTTGTTCGTGCCTCTCAAGCGCATGCACGGGAT
Organism: Neoceratodus forsteri; assembly: GCA_016271365.2. Classification (NCBI taxonomy): domain Eukaryota; kingdom Metazoa; phylum Chordata; order Ceratodontiformes; family Ceratodontidae; genus Neoceratodus; species Neoceratodus forsteri. Next base: position 141,803,792 of record JADMNL010000025.1, on the reverse strand, counting down.
TTCGTCTCCAATATGAAAATTGGAATTGTACACCTCTCAGTGCTTTGAGTCTGGCATACCAACAGCATTTTATTAAAATACAAGGACTGGCTCAATATGATATTAGAGTTCGCATCTGGAAAAAAAATCACCCATCAGTACAGCATGCGGGGCAGACTCGCATTCCCTACTTACGGGATGCGGGTGACTTACACTCTGACCAAGCGTCCTGAAATTTCAGCAAAATATAGAAAAAAATCTAAAAAGGCTGATATCTCATATACATAGGGGCATTCTGTTGTAAGTGTATGATAGATGTGTGCCAAGAGGCACACTGCTCGCACAGGGCTGGCAGTATAGCCCAGAGGTTAAGAGTAATGAGCTTGATGCATCCAGCAGACAGACCTGAGTTTGATTCCCACAAACTCCACTTGCATACTGTGTGACTCTGAGCAAGTCACTTAACCTCCCTAGTGCTCTCGGGTCGCTCCTGAAAACAGGCACTCGTGCCTAGTGGGGCTCACCCGGTTAACAAAAAGTATAAAATTAAAAAAAATTTGTTAAAATACGAAGGGGCAAAACTGACAGTGACCCTTTATCCTGCTGTTTTTACTTGTTTACTACTGGTGACTTATCTTCATCCCCTGTCCTGGCACGGCATGCCCAATTTACACTGCATCATGCAGAAATTACCACTTTGCTTTCTATTACTCAGTCACTTACAGTCACTTTGAATTCAGTCTTCAGCTGCCCAGAATTACTTTTGTTGGTAAAACAGATGGTTTTGGTACTTACAGATGCTGAATTCTTTCTTCCTGCACTGCGGCCTAAGCTGAGTCGACGGTTAGTCACACTCGCGCCAATAGACTGTCCCGAACCTGCGATTGATGCAGGGAACCACAGGCTCTACAACCGGCTTGAACGTCCCTTATTCTGGGTATGGGAATTGCCAGTTGGGTTGCCTGAAAATCTTCCGGTAAACTGTTCAGTCCACAAAATCACCAGTGATCTAAAGCCCAGGCCTTGCTGCTTCAAACGCTCTCCAACACTCGACCATGATCACTACACAATCCAGTACCAGTCTCCAGCCTGGAGGCGGGGTTTTGCAGAACAGACTAATCGCACAACGCCATGCTAATGAGCAGGGACACATACTCTCTTCTCTCTTCTCTCTTCATTCTTCTCTCTCTCTCTCTGTCTCTCTCTCTGATGCTCCTTAAGCTGTGGGATTGATTTTAAAAAGCAACTGACCCCCCAAGTCCACAAAGCAGTTCATACTCCTTTCAGCAGAAATCCGCAACTTTTCTCCTTGTGCACGCCTCGAGCGCACTGGAGGAAATTGTTTAAACAGCAAAACGAACATTTGTCTTTCAAAATCACACTGTAGCTCGGTAATTTTGACAGTTTTTTTTGTACAGTTTTTAAAGCACTTTAAGCAGGATTTCAAACAGTTGCTTAAATTAGTGTTTAAAGCATGTTTTCCACAAAATCCACAATGTAGTCCACATTTTCCAATTTAGTCCACATACAGTTGGCAATTTTCCCACAGCAGGTCACAACTGTTTTCCACAGAAAACAGTTCTTTGGGTGGACGTACAGCCACCAGACAGAAAGACCTCAGCCATACCTTTGCATGGCAAGTCTTTTCTCCCTCAAAATCCTGGACGAGCCCGCAGTTTTGTAACCCCACTCCCCAAATACAAAGGTATTACCCCTGGCTTTAGGGCAACACCTAGCTTGGGCATCTAAGAGGTCGGATGGAACGGTACAAAACAAACATTTCTGTTTTTATCAGAGTCCGGGGGGAAGAGTTACCTGGGCTATGGTGTGTCGCAACATATCTGAGGGGGCCCCAAAAAGTAGTCACAGGTTACACAAAAATGGAATGTCTACAACAGGAATGGGATTGTACTGTATGACTATTTCTGACAAGATGTCAGAAAAGGTGGTGCCCCCAGGGTTTTTGCAGGTACAGAACACAACTCTTCTGCAGGTACAGAACTTGTTACAGGAATATTTTCTTTCGAGCTTCCATCCCCCTCTTCTGGGGCAAATAGACAGTAGGGACATCAGTGATACCCAGGACTACCTGAACATACATCGCAATGGGAAGACCCAAAGCATATTTTTAGAGAGCACAGACTATGGACCCCATAGAGTCCTGAACATTTCCTGTGGGCAGTTTTTTGACCTGGTGGGAGCACATGGTTTCCTTCCATAATTAACTTGCATAAATAACTGGGCAAACTGTTACCACCCTGGGTGAACTAAGTTACCACCCCAAAACTTGGAAACAGATTAGGTCCCTATGCAACCTGGATTGAGTGGTCCGCTCAAATTTGGTCAAAGCCAGACTTCCTCTGAAATTACAGTATTCCATTTTCTCGGGCACTGGCACTACAGCCTCTGAAGATGTTCCAAGTTGCACATTGTGCTAGGCACCTGAGTACCCTCAGTGAACATTTGATCTTACTTCAAGAGGGCTCTTGCAGTAGGTAATTACAGATAGGACTGAAACCAGCAGGCATCAGGACCCCACGGAAACATTTCTAGCCAGCAGTCTCTGGCAGGGGACTGCCCCCACGTCAGGTGACCGACATCAGACGTTGGTATAAAGGGGTGGTCCCCTCGCCCGCCTTCCAGTTCTTTTCCGCTGTTGGCTCGTGTAGCGCCTCGTGGTTAAGTTCACTGCTTTGCAGTCAATCGTCGGTAGTTTTACAGCCTATTTTCACCTTTTTCTTCAGAATTTCGTCGACCTTTACCTCGGCTGCTGTGTGTCATCCCCAGCTCCCTCCGAGCACAAAAACAAGTGCGATTCCTGCGGCACCCAGCTCCCGCACAAGGATGGACACTCCCAGTGCCTTTTTTGCCTAGGCCTCGACCACACCATGGAGAACTGCCAGCTCTGCCAACAGTTTAACGCGGCCACCCGAAAGCGGAGGCAGCAGTCCCATGTTCTCAAACGCAAGATGACCTCAGTAGAAAAGGAGCTGAAAAACTGTCGGGCTTCTACTTCTCCGGAGGGCCACCGCAAGAAGGACTGGGACTCCTCTTCTACGGTCGCCATGACCTTGGCTGGGGTTGGGGTGCTGCAGGTAACGTCTCCTCCGGGAGGCAGTCCCACGACTGCCGTCTTGGAGGCTTCCAAGGCGGCGTCGCCCCTCCCATCGGGCTCGCGCTCGGGCCCCTCGGGAGCCTCCGGGTCAAAGGAGGCAGCCGTTCCCAGTAAGGCCGCTGCCATGTGGCCTTCTGGTCCGAGCGGCCCCGGTAAGCTGGACGTTGGCTCCTCCGACGTCCGCCTGGGTAAGGCCGATAAGACGCCTGATGCTTCGGTGCAGCATGTGGCCTTCAAAAGTGCCCGCCAAGGCCGCCCCTCCATTGCAGCCTTCATCGTGTGCAGGGTCTGATAAGTCTGACGCCGGCTCCTCCGATGTATGCCTGGATCCTGCTGGTAAGCAGGACATCTGCTCCGATGGCCACTTGGCGATGGAGCTGATGCCGGACCCTTCAGGCCTATCTGTCGTTCCGAGCTTGTCACAATGCTCATTGCATTCTGAGGCCCCAGCATCTCCTTTGCTGGACCCCAAGAATGGTAACTTCTCTTCCCCGGGCGACATGAATGATGTTGGCACGCTGCCGTTGGGTCTCCCTCCTGCTGGGCTGGATGACCTGACGTCGGATCCTCTGGCGCCGGCCTACCAGATGCCCGACAACATCTCCTTGCCGGATGCCTCCCCTACTTTGGGCCCACCGCCCGCCAGGCCTCCCGTTCTGGACCCGCCCATTGGGCCGTTTACAGGGCCCTCTGCTTCTTCAGAGCCCCTGGTACCTGGGTATCCAACCCCGTCCTACCCAGGCCCGCTGTATCCGGCAACCCAGTACCAGACACTGGCCTACCTGACGCCGCAGTACACGGTGCCCCAGTACCTGACGCCGGGCTTCCCGCCATCGGGTTACGGATATGCGCTATACGGATACCCCCAGTATCTGTACCCTCCTCTTCCTCCACTGCTCCCTCAGCCGCAGATGGATCTGAAGGAGGCTCTGGCTTCCTGGTGAGCTGAGGCCAAGGCTTAGCTCACCAGGGAGGTAGAGCAGTCTTCTGATCCGGTTCCGGACCCCCTACGTCTGAGGCGAGAGACTCCTTCCCCCCTCCGGACACCAGAGGTGAGCCCTCTGGTTCCAGGGCAGGGGATGATACGCTTCCCTGAGGGTTTCCCAAGGGTCTGTTCCTTCCCACATGGGAGGAGTCCCCCCATCTTCCTCCTCCTCCTCGGATGACTCCACTCCAATCCGGACGATGAGCCACGCACTCCAGACAAGCCCAGGCCAAGGACTCCTCCGAAGTCCCCTCTAGAGGATCCTTCTTTCATGGAGTTACTGCTTAAAATCCAGGCTGTTCATTAGTGGCAATCCTTGGAGTCGGATCCACAGCGTAAGAAACTCTCTGCGCACCTGGACCTGCTCCTTCTCTGGTTCCACCCTGGATTGAGCCTCATGCCGACCTTGTGTCCACCATTTGGAAGCAACCGTCTGCATTAACCCCCTTCCGAGGAAGTCTGACAGGCTATATCAGGCTCTGGAGGGTGTTGATTCATTGAATTCACACTCCAGAGCTGATTCGGTTGTGATTAGCGCCGCTCACGGCCGGTCGGCTAACCCCAAGCACTTGAGCTCAACCACCCAACAAGGAATCCCGCCTTCTGGACCAGTACGGGAAGAAGGTGTATGCTTCTTCCACTCTGGGAATGGGGCCCTGATTACATTGCTCATGTGGGGATTACAGAATCACGATCCTTAGCAGGTGGAAACAGAATTGGATTCCCTTCACCAGGTCTCGGATGAAGCAGGGTGTTACCTAGTATGGTTCAGCGCTAATAGTCAGCACATGTCATACACGACGTACGCAGTGGGACGCTGCTGGTTGAGCCTGCTTTCACTGTGGGGTTGCGGCGTCATGCTTGGCTCCGGGTGTCGGGTTTGGTCCCGGAGGTGCAGTCTGCTATCCAGGCCGTGCCCTTCAGTGGTTCAGTGCTGTTCGGTGGCGATGTCAAGGACATCATCACCGATCTGCAGGAGAAGGGTACTGCACTTAGTCTGTTGACTTCCTTGTACAGGCCCTCTCAAGCTCAGCGCCGTCCGTTCGTTCTCGGCCCAAGGCGAAACCTCAGGGAAAGTGGGCCAACAAACGTCTGGCCCCTCCGGATGCCAAGCCCCCCTGCCCAAAAAAGCGGCGGGAGCTTTAACTGCAACGCTGCCTCACACCTCCTGACTCCTCTCCTTTCCCATAGCCTCTGGGCCTCCCAGAGGAACCGGTAGGAAGGAGATTCTCCTTCCATCTACCGGGTTGGGAGAGGATCACTTCAGACACTTCAGTGCTCCAGCTTATTGCAGAAGGACACTCTACAGAGTTTCTTCAGAAACCACCTGGAACCCCCAGGCTGTCTTACTCTCCAGAACACCACCTTCTGGTCTGGGAAGAAATATCCTCTCTTTTTCTGAAGGAGGCGATGGAGCTTGTCCCATCTGGTCTTCAGGGGACGGGTTGCTACTCCATTTCTTCCTGGTCCCGAAGAAGTTGGGAGACGTGAGGCAGATTCTCTACTTCGCTTCCTAAACTTGTTCGTGGAGTACAAAAGGTTCAGAATGCTCTCTGCAGAGTCTTCTGCCCCTCCTTCGGTTGGGACAGTGGCTGTGCACTCTGGACATGCAGGATGCTTACCTGCATATCCCTATTCCCCCTTCCCACGGCAAATGCCTGTGTTTTTCGTTCCAGGGGGACCACTACCAGTTCAAGGCCCTCCCATTTGGTCTTTCCTCGGCGCCCTGAGTGTTCACCAAATGCCTTTCGGTGGTAGCAGCCTACCTGTGTACCCAGAGGGTTCAGGTTTTCCTGTACCTGGACGACTGGCTCTTGGCGGCTCCATCCATGGAGGAGCTCCTGCGCTTCCTTTCTCTTACCCTGCGGGTTTTCACCAGGCTGGGTATTACCATCAACCAGGCCAAGTCCCATCTGATCCCATCCCAGAGGCTCCAGTTTATCTGGGTGATCCTGGACGTGACTTTCGGCATGGCATTTCTGCCACTGGACAGGGCGGCCACACTCCAGGCTCGGGTCAGCCTGTTGTCCATCTGCAGGTGGGTCAGTGCCAGGTCAGTCCTTCTCCTCTTCGGGCTTATGGCGGCTGCTATTCCGATAGTCTCTTGCACTCGACTCCACATGACAATCTCTCAGTGGACCCTTCTGTCTCAGTGGGATCAGTTGGTGGACCATCTAGATCAACAGGTTCTGGTCTCAAACCCTATGGTTCGGGACTTGCAATGGTGGATGGTTCAGGAAAACCTTTGCCGGGGGGGGGTCCCTTCTGCCTTTCTCCCCCCTCCCAGGCGCTGACAACAGACTCGTCTGGTGAGGGTTGGGGAGCCCATCTGGGGTCTCACAGGACCCAAGGCTCCTGGTCCAGGCTGGAACAAACACTTCACATCAGTGTGCTCGAGCTTTGGGCCGTGCTGTGTGCTCTCCAGGTTCTGCATCTGTATCTGCTCTCCGGACATCTCGCTGTCCAGATGGACGTGTGTGTAGTCTGGTACATCAACAAACAGGGAGGAACTCGTCCCTACCCTCTCTGCATGGAGGTTATGCGAGTTTGGGATTGGGCAGTGTAGCACAACATTCACCTCATGGCAATTCACGTCCCGGGGGTCGAGAACACATTGGCAGACCACCTCAGTCAGTTGTCTGCTCATGCTCATGAGTGGAAAGTGGATCATGGGGTTGCAGATATCTTCCTACATTGGGGAACACCACAGGTAGACCTGTTTGCATCTCCTCATAATGCAAAACTTCCCACCTTCTGCTCGCTCGCTCGCTCCAGGGCACAGCATTTTTTGGAGAGACACTCTCTAGACTGGAAGGGCAGATTCGTCTATGCCTTCCCCCACCGATCCCCTTGATTCCGAGGGTCTTGCAGAAACTTGGCTCAGAAGGAGCTCACATGATCCTAATTGCTCCTTTCTGGCCCAGGCAAGTTTGGCTCTCTCTTCTGCAATAGTATTCAGAGGAACTTCCTTTTCTTCCTCTGTTGCAACTTTTGCTGACCCAGGATCAGGGGACCCTGGTCCATCCAGGCCTCAAGTCCCTTCAGTTGCACGCATGGCTCTTGCAGACGTAGCTCAAGCGTGATTTGGGGTTTCCCCGCTGATGGCTGAGATTCTGGTGGAGGCCAGAAAGCCCTCCACTAGATCCAACTATGCCATAAAATGGAAACGGTTCTCTATTTGGGCCACTTCCAAAGATTTCGAGCCATTCTCTTGCTCTGTTGGGCGGCTTCTGGACTACATGAGCCATCTCTTTGATCTGGGTCTCTGTCATTCCTCTCTGAAAGTTCACATGGTGGCCATCTCTGCTTACCATGTTCCTTTTGGGGACAGAACTTTTGCGCAGTTGGAAGTCTCTAAGACTTTTTTCTTAGAGCTGTTCTCCACTTGAAAAGCCCTATTTGGGTTCCTGCCCCTCCTTGGGATTTGAATTTTATTCTTGAGAAGCTTACTCTGCCTCCTTTCGAGCCGGCAGCCCCAGCAGACCTTAAGTTCCTTTCATGGAAGACCCTCTTCCTAGTGGCCATTACTTCTGCTCGAAGGATTTCCAAGCTCCAGGTCCCTGTGCAAAATCCCATATTTGATTTTCCACAAGGAATGTGTGGCTCTGCGAACCAACCCTAAGTTTCTCCCTGAGGTGGTAGCGGAATCGACGCTGAATCGATCCATTGAGCTGCCTGCTTTCTTTATGCAGCACTCCAGTCAAGGGGAGTACCTCTTACATACTTTGGATGTTCACCGAATTCTGAGATACTACACTACCAGGATGAAGGATCTCAGAAAGACTGTTCAACTGTTTCTCTTTTGCTCGTAAAAGAGAAGGCAATACTGCTTCTAAGCAATGCCTATCTAAATGGTTGGCTCATTGTATCACTTTCTGTTACAAGTACAAGAAGACCCTGCCGGGTCAAGTCAGAGGTCACACCACCAGGGGGGGTCGCTGCCTTTGCTGCTTGTTTCAAGAATGTGTCAGTGGCAGACATCTGTGCAGCTGCAACTTGGACTTCTGTCCATACCTTTACAAAACATTACAGTTTGGACTTTGCCTCCCAATGCAGAAATGGCTTAGGGTTGGCTGTAATGCAAGGTCTTCTTTCTTAAGATCTTCACAGCCAGAGAGTCTACATTTACGTAGAAACATAGGATTTGACGGCAGATAAGGACCACTTGGCCCACCTAGTCTGCACATTTCCCTACCTGATGGATAAGCTGCGGATTCTAGTTAATTAACAGCTAACTTCCTCCTACCCCCCCACTAGAATTGCCTTATGCCTGTCCCATGCATTCTTGAATTCTCCCACTGTTCCTGACTCCACAGCCTCCTCAGGAAGGCTGTTCCATGTATCCACAACCCTCTCTGTGAAAAAATACTTTCTAACATTCCTCTGAGCCGTCCCCCTCTATTTTGAATTGTGCACCTTGTTCGCATTTTTTCTTCTGAAGATATACCTCTTGTACTTTAATTCCCTTGAGATACTTGAAAGTTTCTATCATGTCCCCCCCCCTTCCTCAAGGGTATACATATTAAGCTGCCTCAGTCTCTTGTCGTATGTCTTATGGTGCAGACCCTGCACCATTTTGGTTGCCCTGTGAACAGCCTCCACTCTGTCTGTATCTTTGCAGAGATGGGGTCTCCAGAATTGCACACAGTACTCCAGATGGGGTTTTACCAACTGTCTGTACAGAGGGATAACAACTTCCTGTTTTCTACTGTTGATGCCTCTCCCTGTGCATCCCAGTATCCCCCCCCAGCCCTTCTTACTGCCTTGCCACATTGCTTGCCCACATTTAGGTCATCTGATATATTTAATCCTAGGTCTCTTTTGATTTTTTTTTTTTTTTTTAACTCACCCCCACATTGTGTACTCTTCCCTGGGTTTTTGTTTCCCAGATGCATTACCTTGCACTTCTTTGCATTAAATCTGAGCTGCCACATATTTGACCATTCCTCCAACCTTGCCAAGTCCCTTTTCATTCTTTCCACTTCACCTTGTGTATCAACCCTGTTGCAGATCTTTGTGTCATCTGCAGAGAGACATACCTTTCCTTCCAGGTGCTCTCCAATGTCACTTTTATAAAGACATTAAAGAGGACCGGTCCCAGTACTGAACCTTGCGGTACCCCGCTAGTTATCTTCCTTTCTTCACTGTGGATGCCGTTTACTATTACCCTTTGTGTCCTTTTGTCCAGCCATTGCGTAGTTTCCTCCTCCCGTTTGCTTCTTGTTCCAGATTGTTTGGAACTCAGTCCTATCTGTAATTACCTACTGCAAGAGCCCTCTTGAAATAAGATAGTACAGTTACGTAAGCACTTACCCTAACAGTAGATCTTCGAGAGAGGCTCTTGCAGTAGGTAATACTTCCCACCTTCCATCCCCTTAAGCTTTTTCAGATCCTTTTCCAGGGAAGAAAACATCAGCTTCTCTCTAGTCTTGCCTTTTTGGCCTTTGGTGGGAGAGAACTGGAAGGTGGGCATGGGGGACTGCCCCTTTATACGGACGTCGGTCACCTGACATGTGGGCGGTCCCCTGCCAGAGACTGCTAGCTAGAAATTTTCCGTGGAGTCCTGACGCCTGCCAGCTTCAGTCCTATCTAATTACCTACTGCAAGAGCCTCTCTCGAAGAGCTACTGTTACGGTAAGTTCTTGCGTAACTGTACTTTACGTTTCCACAGAACTAACATTTCTCACAAAACTGCAGGGGTCCTTTTCCATTGAACCCACCCACAGTAAAACCTTTAGGAAAGTCACTAAAGTAACACAAGGAGCCCCAGGCTGTAGGGATTTCTGAAGTACTGGAAATGACAGAAATTCCAGGTAATTAACATTTTACAAGGCTAGAGCTTTGATGTAAAAACAGTCTATTCTGGGCAGTGCTTTTAGGAGAAGTGACATGGTGTGGGGATTGCCCCAAAAGCTACTCGCTGACACCAATTCAGAATGACACCTTCATGAAGAAATTCACCCCCTTGAGGGAACTGCAACAGATGGTTGTCGCCACGACCCGGCGTACAGACAGATTACAGCCAGACTAGGATATTAAAAAAAAAAAAAAAAACAAGAGGGGTGCTCCCTTCTGGAAGTTGGACTGCCAGCTGGCAGGGCACCAACTAGTCCAAACTCTCTCTATCTCACTCTGACTACTGAATCAAACCTGCAGCTCTTGGAGCAAAGGGGTTATGCTGCTGTGAAAGTCCTAAATTCTAAACAGCACTCCCTGGCTCAGCAAAGACTGGGCAAAGAAGGCTTAACAGTACACTAGAGATGTTCACCCTTGTGCTGCCCAACCTGCCTAAATTATACTAAAGGGGTTCTAGTAACCCTAGGGGAACCCAGGTGTTGCATATTTATTTATAAATTCTCCCAAAACAGTGTAGACTTTAAGTTCGTGTGGCAGTACAGCCTAGAAGTTAGAGCACCTAGCTGTTAACCTGGAGACTCAGGAGACCTGGGTTTGAATCCCACAGCTGCCACTTTACGTTATAATAAAACATGCACAGCAAAAATTGCCTTTTGTAATTAACTGAGATGTCATTTTGAATTGAGGTTAAGCAATGGAATCCTCAGACATTGAAAAGCGCTATTGGAGCCAGTGAGTTAATGTTGTGGAACCTCAACAGCCAACCCTTGGATTTCATTATTTTGTTGTACATGCCTGCACGTCATTCTTACTCACACCTGCTTATAAAGAAGGGGGTGGACATGATGCAGCTAGAGTACCTTCCAGACCTAATTTACAGGTTTACTAGGTACTGTAGCTGCCAGTTATAATCTTCAGTAATTGTAGTGTGACCTTTCCTCCCATGGGTAACACCTTCATATGCCGTCTGAGTGCTTTTCTGAGAAGCAAGTTATAATGATACTGGTGAAGCTGTGACCATATATTGGCAAACCCGGCAGCCCCCTTACACTCCCCGAAATCCCTACATTGTGATGTATAATCCCATTAATGTCTGCTAATCCATGGTGGCAATAATTGTTTGGTTTGGGAATTTGCCCAGATTCTGCTGTAAATACTTGAACCTAGAAACAAAAGACCTAAATGTGACCATTACCCATTGAACCATCCTGAGACAGAGCTAAGTGAACTCATTTGAAGTCAGTTGGTTCTTGGCACACTCAAGCTTGGAGACCTTACAAATGTTGCCTGGCTTTTTGTTAATCCATAGAGTAAAAAAACGACTTTGTCAGACCAGCTCTATGGTTATTAGCTTGTCCAGTCAAATTAACTTGCCCTGAAGTCTTGTAGTTTGACTAGACCGCCAAGCAGACGTCAACCCTTCAGCATTGTCTTGAGTATTTTAGTAATCAAGTAGGAGAGTTTAGTATTTATTTTTTTATTTTACAAAGACGTGACTTAATTTCTAATAGCTATGCATCCGTGGACTGCGTGTGTGCATCCATGGACTGTGAATATCTAGAATGGCTGTGGTGGCAGACAGTAAATGTACAGCCCTTGCATTAAAAATGGTGTAAAACAGTTTTACAGTAGATTGACATCAGACAAATGAAGCAGTATGTAAGCATTAATCCATGACACAGCATACACAGGAGATTTGAGTTCTGGTGGTGAATGACAATTACAAGAGCAAGCATGGTTTCTCTCTCCTAAGTTGGTCTCCGGGCTTCCATACAAATGGGCTGTATCTCCTGATGCAGATATGTAGGTGGGAACCAAGTTCTGCAGCTGGGGATATCCAGCCTTCCACTTCCTGTTTCCATCAGTTTACTTCCTGCCTTCCAACTAGCAGTTACTCTGCCGGAGAGCTCTGTCACCACATGGCAGAGCTGAAGACATCAGACTGCAAGTCACAAAATTTAATTTCTTACTGAGATTGCTGAAGAAATGCAGCACTTTAGAGCACTCCTGCATGGGTCCCAGTCTCAGCCTTGCAAGCTGCACAGACTGGCCCTACTTTATCACAGAGGTTTTTCCCTGTGTTTCTGGGCTCAACCCAGTTTTCATTTCAGCCTTGGAGTTCGTCGACTGGTGCCGTGTTTTTCTTCAGCGATTGGACATTAATAGCGCCTTAGTAATCTGAGAGGATTCTCTCCTCATCAGTGGCAGTGCCGTTATTCTCCTGTTGACAGCCGGCTCCATGACTCTTTCAGCTGCTTGTCCACTCGATGATGGTCCGGTGCGCTCATCGACGAGCACAGTAGTTCATCAGGAGTGCTGCTCGGGACATAACTGAGCTTCTCACCCAGGCTGCAGGTTCTCTCTCTCTCTCTCTCTTTCCCCCGCCCCAGCACTAAGGGAGCAAGAAAGTCTTAACTGACCAGGACCAAGGCAGCAGTTTTAACTGCTCAGCTTTTGTCCTTAAAGGGCCAGCAGCAGTGTCCCATTGGAGCTTCAGTATTCTTCTGGACAGACTCCCGTTTTATCTGGAATCGGGTGGGGGGGGGGTTTGCTGCTTCAAGGGGGATTAGAGCCATTTTCAGTCATGACCTCAGACAAGCCTGCCTGGGGCAGAAAATGCCAGTGTTGCAAATCCCCTCTTCTAATCACCTTTGCAGGTTCGCCGTGCCTAAAATGTGAGAAGGCAGTGTCTGCAACTGGGGAGGATATGGTGGAGACCTGCCATGCCTCGGCTCAGACTGATAACCAGCAGATAGAGAGGTCTGAGTGAGTAGCAGCCACTAGGTCTGAGAGAGGCGAGAGCAGCAGTCACCAGGGAGACCTAGCAGTCCTCAACACCCTCTCTGGCCCCAGATCTCAGATGAGCTAAATGGGGCCTTTGCACTGGACCTTGGATGCTTCAACTGGCAGTCTCTGGAGTCAGCAGATGTGCAACCTCACAAGATGGCTAAAAGAAAGAGGACCCTGTCCCCATCCTCATCTGAAGGAGGACAGCTGTCCTCACATCACTTTGATAAAAGAAAAATCCCAATACAGGAGCAGATCCTCTGACGAGGAGGATCAGCTTTCCTCATGCCACAAGAGGAAGAAAAGATCTCGTTCTTGGAGCACCCACAAAGGGAAGCATCGCAGGGACAGTTCCCCAGGCTCCTCATACTCTAGTTTTTCTTCTCCAATAGAGGGGGAGCTAGTGGACTCATCCTCTGACTTGGAAGACTCCCCGTCCAGAAACTCGACCTGGAAGACCTAGTTTTTTCATTAAGGTCATAGCTGAAATTCATCTAGATTCTTCCCTAGTGGCAACAGTGCAGGCGAAATGGGCCTTTTGCCTGGCATCTGCCACCAAACTGGCCACAGCCTTCCCTATTCCTCCAGCCATAGAGGACTTGCTAAAGGAGGAATGGCCGGGTCCAGAATGCACATATTCAGTGCCCCAGTGGATCTCTAAGCTCGTCAAGTTTTGACAAACAGTCTGGAAAGTGGCTAGACTGCCCCAGAATTGACCCTCTGATTTCAAATCTCACCAAGAGGATGGTCGACCCAGCCGAGGGAGAGGCATCACTCAGGGATCCAGTGGACAGGAAAGCAGATGCCTAACTCAAGAAGACCTTCTACGTATCAGCAGTGTCTCTCAAGGTGGCAACTGTCAGTCTTTTTTTTCAGCCAGAGCCACTCTGTCTTGGGCCTCAGAATTAGCTTTTCAATTCGCTGAGGACCCAGAGAAGAACAAGGCAATTTATCAGCTGCAATCAGTGGGTTTGGCATCTGCATATGCAGCAGACTTATCTGAGGAGGCGGCCAAGTGTGCCGCTCGGACTGTGCTTTATCAAACTTCAGCTTGCTGTAACCTCTGGCTTTGGGCCTGGCAAGCAGACTCCTCTTAAGAAGAGCCATTTGATAAACTCCCTAGGAAGGTAATCTCCTGTTTGGCTTAGCTCTGAAGGAGGTAGTGAAGGAATCTTGGGGGAGATAGCTAAGGTGCAGATACCCCAGTCATGTGGCAGGGCAAATCCATGGTCCTCAAGCCCTAGATGCAATTTTCGTGACAGAGGTTACAACAAGGGTCAAAACTCTGATTTCTCTGGAAAGAGACCATGGTTCTCCTCGCATAACCAGCATAACTTCAGAGGAGGCAGATCTGGTGGCAGTGGTGGCATCAGACCCCGGGAACAGCGACAAGAAGTTGCAATGACGCTATCCAGGCCCATCCTTGAGTAGGGGGCAGACTTTCATTTTTTTTCTCGAGGAATGGGTCCAAACCATATCTCACAAATGGGTCCTAGACATCATCAGCAAGTGTTACCTAATAGAATTCGAATCCAGGCCCCCATTATCTCTTGGTGCCCTCCCCTATCTCAGGCAACCCGTCCAAGAGACTGGCGATGTTGCAGGCTATTACAGACCTTCTTTAAGCAAGGGCTATAGAGCAAGTTCCCCCCACAGAGATCAGTTGGGGGGTCTACTCCCTCTTCTTCATCATGCTAAAATGCACAGGGGGATTCAGGCCAGTCCTAGACCTCAAATTCCTGAATCATTTTGTCTGCAGCAGACACTTGAAGGTGGAAACCTTGTAATCAATCAGGGAGTTGCTTACACAGGTAATATCTCTGGTGCAAGGTGGGGGAGCAGCACTTCCAATTTAAACTACTGCTGTTCGGGCTTTCTTCATCCCCAAAGACATTCTCCAAGGTGCTAGTAGCGGTCATAGCTCACCTTCGGAACTGAGGGATACAACTTTTCCCTTATTTGGACGATATTCTCATCAAGGCCCTGCAGCCCGACCAAGCTGTACAAGCAGTGGCGGAGGTAGTCTGGTGCCTGTTTGCACACAGATTTATTATCAACTGGAGAAAGAGTTCCCTAACTCCAAGCCAGACCTTGAACCACCTGGGGGCAGACTTCATGACACAAGCCAACAAAGTCTTGCCCCGGAAGCAAAATTCAGGGACCTGCTGAAGCTCAAGAAGTTTCATACAGCTCCTCAGCTGCCGGCTCACTCCTTCATGCAGCTAATTGGGACTCTAGTATCGTTGACGGATTCAGTCCCTTGGGCCATAGTCCACATGTGGCCCATTCAAGCACACTTGCTGAAGCTGTGGTCCAGTCCAGACACGGCTAGCATCAACAGATAAAAACTTCCCTCCAGTGGTGGATTCAGAGGTCAGACGTCATGAGGGGTCTCAAGTTGGGCCATCCTTACGAAATCCGAATCACTACCAATGCCAGCCTTAGGCTCAGGGTAAGCAGTCGCTGTTAGAAACAAGATACAGCTTAAATGTCCTTGATGAGAGCAAGTACGCCTAGCCCTGATGCACTTCGAACTGCAAGTTCTTAATCAGGACGCACTGATTCTAACAGACACTCTCTAATGACGATGGCATACATCAACCATCAGGGTGGAACAAGAAGCTCAAAAATACTACGGGAGTCCCTTCTTCTCTTTCAGTGTGCTGAGCACCACCTGACAAGCATAATGGCAGTATACATTCCAGGACAGGAAAATGTCACAGCATACTGACTGTCGCCAAGATGTTCAACCAGGGGAATGGGAGCTGAAGGACAGCGCCTTCCACTTCCTAATAGAACAGTGGGGCAATCCTCAGATAGATCTTTTCACCTGCTGGCGAAACTCCATGGTAAAGCAATTCTGCTCCCTGGCCAAGGACCAACTAGTGGTGGCTCAGGACGCTTTTTCCCCAGACCGGGGTCAGTTTGGTCTCCTGTATGCCTTTCCTCCAGTACTGCTTCTATCCAGAGTCCTACACAAAGTGGCTCTGGACTGGGCAGAACTAATTCTAATCTGTCCCTGATGGTCTCATCGCCTATGGTTCCGCTTCTCATTCATCTTTTTTAAGGTGACCACCTCTATCCTTCCAGAATCAGCCCGGACCTTCTCCATCAGGGTCCAGTACTGCACTCCAGTCTAAACAACGTTGTCTTCTCGGCCTGGAGATTGAGTGGGAAACTTTCAAAGAGCTAGGCTACACAGCTCCTGTTATTGAAATGACTGTGCACTCATGTGGCCCCTTTTCCTCTAAAGTGATTTCAGAATTTGGAGGAAATTCTTGTTCTAGCTCCAATCCAAACACATACAGAGCCAGTTAATATAATTGCCCGTACTACTGCAGTTTCTTCAGGATGGATTTGACAAAGGACTGCAACCAGCCACCTAATGAGTTCAGGTTTCTTCGCTGGGGTTGCTCTTGTTGGTAGATTCCGGAGAATCATTGGGTTCACATCCCCATGTCGAGAGGTATTTAAGGGCAGCAACAATAAAGTGCCCTCCAGTCAACCCAACGGTACCACCTTGGAGGTTTAATTTGGTTCTCAAAGCTTTGACCAAGGCTCTTTTGGGGCCTCTTGGAGACATCCCTCATGCATCTTAAAATGAAGGTCGTTTTTCTCATAGCTGTTACTTCAGCCAGGAGAATCAGCGAGCTAGGAGCCTTATCCACCAAAGAGCTGTATCCGTTTCATCAGGGCTCTGTGGTGCTCTGAACAGATATAGATAGAGAGATAGAGAGATAGAGATAGAGATATAGATATGTATGTGTGTGTGTGTGTGTGTGTATATATGTATGTATGTGTGTGTGTGTATATATGTATGTATGTGTGTGTGTGTGTGTGTGTGTATATATGTATATATGTGTGTGTGTGTGTGTATATATATATATATGTGTGTATGTATGTATGTATGTATATATGTATATATATATATATATATATATATATATATATATATATATATATATATATATATATATATATATATATATATATATATATATATATATATATATATATATGTATATATATGTGATATGTGTATATGTGTATATGTGTATATGTGTATATGTGTATATATATATGTGTGTATATGTGTATGTGTGTATATATATATTTTTTTTTCATTAACAAAATGTTATGTATCCATTCCATTGCAACCAGATGATTCTTCCTTCCTTTTGCCCACACCCAAAAAATGAAAAGGAAAGGGAATTTCACACGCTGGATCCAAGAAGAGCAGTGAAAATTTATATTAAACTGATTCTATTCGAAAAACTTCCAGTTTGTTCATCCTAACTACAGGTTAAAA
Source organism: Neoceratodus forsteri (assembly GCA_016271365.2). Classification (NCBI taxonomy): domain Eukaryota; kingdom Metazoa; phylum Chordata; order Ceratodontiformes; family Ceratodontidae; genus Neoceratodus; species Neoceratodus forsteri. The sequence goes on along the minus strand of JADMNL010000025.1, from coordinate 141,786,761 downwards.
TATGGGTCAAAAATCTTAGAATGGATCCATTTGGCTATAGAGTTCTTCTATCATCACCACTGCTCATGATCAGGCTGGAGTAACCTTGCCTGACCCAGTGAGGGCCCATTCTAGCTGGGCTATGGCCACTTCTTGGGGGGACTTCAGAGAAGCATCTCCAGCAGACCTGTGCAGGGCGTCCACTTGGTCATCCATTCACATGTTCACAACATTTTACAGACTGGATATGACGGCCTCGGTGGAGGCGTCCTTTGGCCACAGTTCTTCAGGCGGTGGTGGGTCCTTAAGGGCACTTGCATTCATCCCACCCGGGATATCTGGGGCTGTACTGGCTTTATTTATGTGTTTATTTATTTATGTTTTAGATCTTTTCAGACACACATGCATCACATATACATAGTAGAATAAAAACTGTAGGCACCAAATAACAGTAAATGGTAAGTTTTACCACGAACAGCCAACCCATCCCAACCATTCTCAATATCTCACCCAGAACAGATATCTTAAGTGCTCAGAAATTGGAATATTTTCATATTATGGGTCAAAATCCTGGTCTAACCCAGAGCTATAGATAATCCAGCCCTGCCATTTGAGTCTAAATGTTTGTGCACGGTTATGAATACTTGCTGTAAGTCTTTTCAACTGGTGAATTTCTTGAACAATAGACCTCCATTCTAAGACTGTAGGAATCTGCGGAGACATCCACCTTCTAATAATGGCCTTTTTTGCTACTATAAAGAATATCGGCAGTAGAGTTTTGGTCCATTGGGGGGAACGGTCTGGATAAATTGAAAGTACTATAATTTCCCCTGTTGGTTCTATAGATTCCCCTAAGCACTTGGATAATTCAAGTTGACCACACCAAAAGGGCATTAAGAGAGGGCAGTGCCATATAACATGACCCAGTTCAGCCATGGTACATCCGCATCTCCTCCCAACAGTGTCCATGTGCATCTGGGAGATATTTCGTTAATATTGCTGGAGCTCGGAAATATCATCTAGTACGGATTTTCCAAGAATACTCCCACCAAAAGGGGGAAGAGGTAAACTTGATAGCATGTTTGGACCCAGAAATCCATTCGGAAAACTGTACCTCAGAGGTCAAAGCTTTGTTCCACCTATCCAGAATGGGCTGAGTAGACTCACCCAGTAGATCTCTTAAAGCCTTGTAGATATTCCCCACAAGGTGTCCACTAAGGTTCTCACCCAGAGAATCAATGTGAATCATTAGCAAGGGAGGGCTGGGGAGTTTGGCAAGTATAGTTCAATGACGAAGAATATTGTTCCTCACCTGGAAGTAATGAGAAAAATCTGATCGCAGATCATATTGATCTTTAAGCTTATCAAAGGAGGGAATCCCCTTATCATCTAGAAACTGATAGAGAAATGATGAGCGTAGATTATGCCACTGTGAGAAGACCAAATCCATGTGGGCAGGCTGAAATTGGTCATCCCTCGCCACCACCTTGCAATAATCATACAGAGGTCTGAGTTCTGGCTTGAGCTTCAACATGTACCAAACCTGGAGGGTACTAGAAGTTATTTGTATGAAATGTTTCAGAGAGGGTGTGTTATTTGGGGAGGAGGATAAAAGGGCAGAAATATCATGCATGTCATTCAAAATGAATTCCAAAGACTTCCAAGGTGCCGAATAAGTATTAATCAGTCAAAGAATCAGTGTGGGTAAAAAAAAAAAAAAAAAAAAAGATGCTTGGGCGTAAAGTTTAAGATTAGGTAGATTTGCTCCACCATTGGTAATTGGCAATTTAAGAATTGAAAGACTGACTCTAGGACGTTGCTTACCCCATACAAATTTAGAAATTAGTTTGTCCCAGGACTTAAAATAAAAAGGAGAGGGGAAGTAATGGATATTCTGGAAAAGGTATGAGTTGAGGTAATACTTTTTTTTTTTTTCTTCAGTGGGTTGAAACCATCCGCATGAATGTAAGTGGGAGGGATGACCACCTCTCCAAGTCCCTCTGGATAGTATTGGAAAGTGGTTTGTAATTGACCATCTCCAATAGCTCCAACTCCGAGATATAGATCCCCAGATATTTAATCTTCAAGGATCTCCACTTCAGAGAAAAAAGTGATGATGAAGAACATTTGTTAGTGAGAAATTAAAGAGTAGGGTGTCTGATTTTGCAAAATTCAGCTTAAAACCTGCAATAGTCTCATATTGATTAAGGATCTGCCAAACTGCAGGAGTGGATTTGTCTGGGGAGAGTAGAGTTAATTGGACATCGTAGACAAACATCACAACTCTGTGTTGTTGGCCAAGCAGAATGCCCTGTACCTCAACAGAGGCCCTGAGGGCAAGAGCCAATGGCTCCGTGTATAGGGCAAATAAAAGGGGGGAAGGAGACAGCCTTGTCTAGTGCCCCGGGACAGAGAAAGGAGAAACCCCATTAACCTCACATATGCCTTTGGTGAGGCATCTAAGTTTCCCAACCACCTCAAAAACAAGTCTGGAAAATGAAACCTTGACAGGGTGTCCCGTAAAAAAGACCAGGACACCCTGTCAAAGGCCTTCTCTGCATCTAAGCTGATGATTGCCACAGGAATCCGCGGTTCCTGAATGTATTCAGTAAGAACTGAGGTTCTACAGATACTATCTGAGGTGTTTCTATTTTTAATAAAACTGGATTGATCCTTATGGATTAGACAAGGTAACATCTTCTCTAGTCTGCAAGCCCAGATGGCAGTGAACAGTTTGTAGTCAGAGTTAAGAATAGATATCTGGCGATAGGAAGAGGGGTTAGTGGGATCAGAGTTTTGTTTTAAAAGAGAGGCTAAAGTGGCATAGGACCAGGAAGGGGGAGACCTTCTGCTACCTCTCTAAATGTAGAGAGTAACCTGACAGAGATCTCATCTTTTGAATGTCTTGAACCATTCTGCCGGAATCCTGTCTGGTCCTGGGCAACAGTGAGACGAAAGTGATGTTATACGGTGTAATATCTCCTCCAAAGTAATGGCGGTCTTCAGCCTTATGGGCATCAGTAAGATGGGGGAAAAGGGAGGCTCCCAAAGAACTTCTGTCTCTCTTCTGGAGTGGATGTATCAACACCCTGATAAAGGAATGGGAAATATCCTCCTCTTTATGAGATAGTTTCCCAGATGTAGGATCCCTAATCTTTAGAATCGTGGAAGTGGCTTCTGTTCCCGAAGGCCACGGGCAAGTCTTCGAGAACCCCTAGATCCCCCTTCACATCTGGTTTGTTTGAGGTATAGAAGGGCTTGTTGGATCTTAAGATCCATCAGTTTTTGTATTTCTGCTTTTGTATCCCGTATTTTTTGTTGGACCTCGCGATCCCCTTTAGTATAAAGTAGTTGGTAGGTACCCAAGTGTTCCAACAGTGTTGTATTTAGAGTCCTGCTTCAGTCTAGAAGCATATTCTATAGTTTCCCTCCCAGAGGGTGGCTTTAAAAGCATCCTAAGCCAGGGCCTCAGATATATCAGGAGAAGTATTTTCTAGAAAGAAAAGTGGAATACGTTTCTTAATGTTATCTACATAATGTTTATCTTTTAATAGAATCGAGTTAAAACGCCATAAGGATCGCTTTCTAGGCCTACCTAGGTCTAATTTAAGGATGAGGGGATGGTGGTCAGAGAGAATCATAGGGTCGATAGAAATGTCCTGGACCATACCCAAATGCTCACAAGTTACCTAGAAATAGTCCGGTCAGGAATAAGTATGATGCCTATTCGAGAGAAATGTGAAACCTGGATTCGTGGGGAATAGATGGCGCCAAACATCAGCTATTCCTAAATGTTCCATAGTGTTTTTTTAGATATTTGGCTGATCCTGACTGGCGTCTTTGCAAAGGGTTGGAGATATCTAAATGGGATGACATCGTTAAATTTAAGTCTCCTCCCAAAATCAGTTGCCCCTGAAGGTCTGCAACCCTAGCCATCAAATGTTGAGCCACTGAAGGTTTAGACATTGGGGGGGGGGGGAGAGATAAACGCTCACCAGGGTTAACTCCTGAGAGTAGAGTTTCCCATGCAAAATTACAAACCAGCCCTGATTATCTATATGAGACTGGGTTACTTCCAATGGGGTGGAGGTAGGAACCAAGATGGCCGCCCCGACGGCGGCTACTGGGGTGTGAAGATGCATAGACTTTATACCCCCCCGCTAGCTTTTTATGTTCATCATCCGAAAGGTGTGTTTCTTGAATCGTATAAAGATCAGCATTTTGTTTTTTAACATATTGAATAAAACATGATCATTTTATTGGATTATGCAGACCATTTATGTTCTGGGAAAAGATTTTTATTGGTAAAGTAGTCATGTTATTGTAAGTAAAATTTGTTGATGTTTGTGTCCCCAGGGAGAGGACCATACCACCAGACCAGGCCATCGCCCCCAGGAGGACCAGGACAAAACCGTTTCGAATCATGTTTGCCCTTTCCTGATATAATAAACCTTGCCTTTTAAAATCAATTGAGTGTGTGTGTGTGTGTGTGTGTGTGTGTGTGTGTGTGTGTGTCTTTTTTTCCTTACCCAACCTATGCGCCCCCCCCCAACCCAGTTTCTAATTGGATCTACCATATTCTTCTTACTAATACACTGGATTAATCCCTCCCACCCCCCTTCTAAGTACCCCTGTAGAAAAAACATAATATTTAAACTTAACAATTATGTAGAACTGGGCCCCTACAACTGTTGGGCCTAAAATTAAACATAACAAATCCCCATGTAGGGGCAAGTACATAAACAACTGTGTTAACTTGGATGTACAAACTATATACATATTGACTCCTATATGTGGAATGACTATCCAGAGGCACTCCCTAAGGGCCTCATACCATTCCCAACTAGGAAACGTAGTGAGGTTTGGGTAACCTTCGGTCCCCTGGCTGACGGGCCACGCTGGGGGTCCGTGGCACACCCAAAAAAAAGATTCCTAAAAGGAAACCCTTCTGGTGTGGGCCGGCATTACCTGGGGTGTAATGTGCCCCTAGGCCACCCTCACGCAGGTGTATGATTGACTTCCCTTCCCCAGTCAGAGTCAGAAAGAGCCATAGTATGGGGTATATCTAGAGAAAAGGACCCTCTACCCATCCCTAACATCGTGGAAAAGGTTGTAGTTAATATCTCCATAAAAAGCTTAATAAAAACACAATGCAACAGGGGAGATTCAAGATTAGGCTAGTTTCTCTGGATATGAAATGTCTTGATATTGCAGCCCCCCTTCCTCTTCAAATGTCCATCACAGTCAGTTTTTGGGCTTTCAAAAAGTCAGCCTTGTATTGAAAGTTAGTTCCACCTGCTCCCTTGGCATTCTAGCGATAAAGGTCCCCATATACAGGTTTTATTTTAAATATCTTTGTGGCTGCTTCCCCTTAGGCAACTAGAATGAATGGGGGGGTCACTTTTTCCCCAGAGCACATGATTCCACCCGAGCCCCAGATCCAGCCGCTTTAAAGCTAAAGTGGATAAGAACCTCCTCTGGCCCGGGGGGAGACCAGGCCATAACTGAGCCGTCTCCTCCAACCATCCAGGCTACCACCCCACCCAAGGTCCCACTAGTCCCCCTCACACAGTAAAATCTGTAGGGGCCAGAGTTAGGGATATAATGGGGAGGGCCAAAAACTAAGCCCTGAGAGTCCGTCCCGACCCCAAGACATCCTGTGTGACAAAAAGAGAAGTTCTGTTTGCCTAGCCATACAGCCTGGGTGATTTCCCCCCCCCCCCGCGCCATAGAATGGTGGTAATACCCAGAATGCAACTCATACAACCAAAATTATTTTTCGGATAGTTGCCTGGGAATAAATATTTTGATCAGGAGTCCTGAGATGGGACTATATGAACCCCCCCCCCCCGAAGAATATCGTAGAACCAGCAGAACCAGGCGAGTGGGCAGACAGGCACAGAAAGGAAGGAAATGAGAAACAAGCTCAGCATAGGCCTACCGTCATCCCTCAGGTAAACAGAGTGGGATTCTGATATTGATGGAGTTTCTCAACTAGGTCAGCAAGCGGCATTTTTCGAAGTTGGTCATCGGGTTCCTTCTGTGTTTTCAGCATCGCCTTCTTTCTTGTAAATGCTGCAGGCATGTCTTTGAGGATATCCCTGGTTATTAGGTCTGAAATCACCTCCTGTGCAGTGGCATATGTGAGCTGTACCCAAAGGGAGCTTAACACTGATAGTCTCGACAGGTAGGGGGTGCGAAATGTAATATTCTGTGAGCGCAGCAGGGGAAATAGAGGAGCATATTCTCTCCTCATTTTGTGTGTGCAAGCGCTAATATAAGGCAGTGTGACCCCAGCATAGTGCGGCCCTTCTGCCAGGCTTTTTTCAGCAATTGTTCTTTGGTGTGGTAGCTCTGCATCTTGATGACGAAGGAACAGGGTCTGGCGTCCACATGGACTGGTTCTGGGCCCAGGGCCCGGTGCACCCTCTCAGTATCCAGGGCGAAGTTGGGGTCTAAATTTAAAATCAGACAGAGGAGGTAGTCTGAATAGGCCACTGCATCAGAACCCTCCTCTCCCTCTGGCAAACCATATATGTGGATGTTTTTTGCGACGGCTCCTATTTTCTGCATCCTCCTGCCTTGCTGCCATATGTATTTGCTCAGTAATAAGGGATCGCAAGGTATACACTACTTGCTCCAACTGAGAGGTATTTGCAGAAGTTTGATCCACCTCGGCCATGCGTGACTGAAGAGAGCCTATATCAGCCCTCAGTTCCCCTATGGAGTCACGCATTTCGTTACAAAAATCGGAGATGGCCTGTAGAATGGTGTCTCCTATTTGGAAGTCTTGTCCCTTTTTTTTCCCCCCGATTTGATCTAGGGAGTGGACTTCCCTGGGTCGAGGTCTTTAGGTAGATTGAGGGCCTGTTCTGTGTCTGAAGCCCCACGCTCCTTGTGGTCTTTGGGGTCCATAAGCTGATGGAAGCGATTTGTTTTTTTTTGCCATGCCGCAGTGTAGCTATTGAGGAATCCAATGTGTTATGGTAGGGCAAGGTAAACCCATTTGTTTTAGCATATTTTTATAGCGGGAATTAGATTTTTTAAGAGATCATTATCTGGACCTGCGGGAGGGTTGGCGCTAAGGCTGCTCTCTAGTTCATACCAGAACTGGAAGTCTCCTGCAAACTGGGGATGTACTGCTTTTGTGTATCCCATTTGTGTGGAAGCCCGGAGACCAGCTTAAGAGAGAGAAAACAAATTTTAAATGCCTGTAAATTTTCTTTCCTAGATGGTTGGTCTCTGGCCTTCTGCTTCCCTCCCAGAATGTATAAAGTTGGCCAGTTGGCCATGAATGGCTTAATTTTTTTGTTTCTTGTTTTTTGTTTCCAAATTCATGCAGTAGTGCCACATTTGGACTGCTTTCGGAAGAACTGATGGAAACCGGAAGTGGAGGGCTGGATATCTCCAGTTGCAGAGCTTGGTTCCTGCTTTCATATCTGCATTAGGAGGTACAGCCCATTTGTATGGAAGCCCAGAGACCAACCATCGGAGAAAGAAAATTTACAGGTATTTAAATGTTATTTTATTGAGGAGCAAGCATGGTTTATGCATAGATAATTTCATGTCTTGATGCAGATCTGTATCAGAATTGCATTTTGCACCAGTCGGGTGGTACAGATCTGTTTGCAGATTGCTACTGTCCACAGCTCCAAGGGCTGTCAATAGACCCCATGTTGCTGGTGTGGCATTAGAAAGTCAGCTACAGCACTTTAGAGATTTTTGTTCAGATAGCTGGACTATGGAAGAAGTTGGCCAAACAGGCAAGAACAGTGTCTGTAACCACCATGTACAAACCCCAGTGGACCAACATTTCTTCCACAGTGGACCACTGCAAAATGGACTTGAAAGTTTTGTTTTCATTTCCATTGCTGCGAAGGTTCTGTCACAGCGGTCATAAGCCATGCACCCCCGCCCCCAAAAGAAATGCCAGAAAATAAAACAGAGGAGTACTTAATTTCCAAAACTTGTGTGTAAATGTAATGAGGGGATGAAGGAGAAGGAGAATGGCATTTTAAGGGTTCATGCTCAAGTTGTGCAAAACAGGCCTTCTACACTATTCCCTTTCCCTTAGATGTGAGCGTCCCTTGAAGTGGCATAGAATGAAATACCTGGGGGTCTATATCCCCAAGTATTTAAGTAACCTATAACTTTTAAATTACGAGCCACTCACGGTAGCCTTGTCTGAGGATATGCTCTGATGGGGACAGTTAACCACAGACATTTTTTGTTAAGATGGAGACAATATGGATGAATGTTCTCCTTCGCTTGCTATACCTTTTTCAAATCTGGCCAATATTTCTTGCAAAATACTATTTTTATCTCCTGGAATAAATTAATATCAAGGTTCATATGTGTGGGGTCATTGCCCTTGTATTCCTTGCTGTCTACTACAGCTCCCATCATCCATCCAAAGGTGGGGTTAACCTCCCAATTTTTTTTTTTTTTTAAACTTTGTGTATTGCATTTAATAAAAGCAATAACAGTACAATCGTCTGTAAGGCATCACATTAAAATAGAAGTGCAGATACATCCAGTGTATAAGGAACTGATAAACCTATACAGAATTATGTTTGGCAGTGGGGGAGAGAAACAAAATAAGATTTATCCACATTGATAAAATTTAAGAAAGAAAGGCTGCAGCTGTCCAAGGCTTTTGGGGTACCAGTCCAAAATGGCAAGATCAGTCTAAAAAGTTCAGCACTCAGCAGCCATTGTTGATATGTCCCCAAATCCAAAAAGGTTACCTTTAAACATTTAGTGCATAAAGAACTGCCTTCACATTCCATCTTTAGACTGTTACAACAAGCGATCCTGAGATTAAATGGAATATTCTGAGTATATGGTTCCTCAATAATAGATATATACAATGAATAAACTTAGTCTCTCCCTAGAAAACTTATTTTGTGAGTAGCATATAACCCAGCAATACTCTCTCATATTTTAACTAGAAGCAGCAAACTTAAAACGATACTTAAGTTTGACCAAGGGATTAAAGTCCAACTCGGGTCTCCTCGTCCGAATCTTTGGCGTGTTGTCCCTCCGCAGCCTGAAATTCTCTGGCAATTGCTTCCACCTTCTTCCCGGCCTCTGTCGAGCCACTAAACTGGAATTCGTAGCCCTCGTAATGGATTCGAAGTCTGGCCGGCATTAGGAGTGAGTGAGAGATCCCTAGGCCTTTCAACCTAGCCAAAACAGCGTTGAATTTCTTTCTCCTGGTGCGAGAAGCAAAAGAGAGGTCTGGGAACAAATGAATTGTAGCTCCTTCATAGGAGAGCCTTTCTGCAGATCTTGTGGCTTGCAGGATAGTGTCCCTGGCCATGGAATTTACTGTAATCAACAGGATCACTCGCAGCATATCTCCTCGTGGACCTGCTGATCATGGGGTAATTCTAAAAGCTTTCAGGAGGTAATCTGTCAGTAAATCCGTAGGTAGATTTAATGCTTCAGGGAGCCAGGATTTTAGAAAGGTCAAAACTTCCGCCCCCTCAGTCACTTCGGGAAGCCCTATAATTCTCACATGTGTGGCTCGATTTGAATTATCCAAGGCTTCAAGCCCATAACGTAGTTAGGCATTTTCCTGCACTAACCTCGAAGTCATGGCCAGAGCTTGAGTAGCCGATTTCTCTGCCATCGTCTCAGTATTCGAAATTAGCTCAATCTTGGCATCTTGCTCTACAAATCTCTGGAGTATTGAGACTACTTTTAGGTCGATAGCCTGCATGGCCGACTGTAGAGCTTTCCAAGGGGGCTCTGATCCAACTGCCGATGAGGTAGTTGTGGCCTGGTCTGGTACAGCCGCCGAAGTTTTTGCTCCATACCTGGTCGCTTTCGGGTTCCGATGCATAAGTAAGTTTGATAGATACGGACTGCTGGTACTTTTGTCCGTTCAAATCTGGAACTTCAAGTCACTTTTATGCCACTTGTTGAGTGTTTTATATGGATTTTGCTCAAAATGCCAAAGTGCTGTCTTCAGGAACGTCTTGCTGGATTGCTGCTCAACAGCGCCCCCTAACTGCCCAAATTTAATACATTATTCTGGGATTTCACATTTTGTTCCCCTTCCCATTATCTGTTTATCTCTTGAGCTGCCTCCGCAGACCCCAGCCTACCACCCCCCCCCCCGCCGTATAGTCACCCAGCTTCTCTGGGACTTACCTTCCTGCTACTGTCCTCTGCCACAGGACTGTGGGGTGTGCCCATTGCTGGTGTGTGGCCTGCAAGGAGTTGGTCATCATCCTGCAGCCAGGGTGTGTGTTCTGCTGATTTTTTTTTTTTCTCTCTCTCTCTCTCCGGGTCTCCTGGGACCACAGGATGTGTAATGGTGCAATGTGCAAGTTCTGCCTCTATGGAAATGCCTCCAGTGCCACAGATGTGGGTGTCCTTCCCTGTTCTGTTGATGTAGCGTACACTGCTTGGTAGCAGTCTGACAACAGGCCACAGCAATTCCCCCTCCCGGAAGGAGAGCGGTCTTATGCGTACTCGAGCCTTCCTCACCTGGCTAGCTCCTGAGCAACCCGTGTCGGTTTCTGAACTCTGGTCGCTGATATGGCAGGAGGTGAGGCACAACGCGCCTCAGCCCTCCGCTGCAGTGGGCCGGGCTTGAGCTTCAAATTTGTACATTTTTACATATTGGTTCCTCCCCCTACCTTCCCCCATGGAAAAATATTGTTTGTGGTAAATGACCTGTATGACATCCTCCCTCTTCTACTACAATTAGGACAGCCTCCCCCCATTAGTGTATTTCACTCATTTTATGGCTCTGGCACTCTGGATATGGTTTAAGCTCAAGCAACATCCAGCGCTGGCTGAGGTATTCTATTTTTGCGGTATTTTGGCGGTTGATGAGTTTCTTACTATTCATATTGACTCCATCTTTCAATGGTGGAGACAGCTGGGATTTAAATATATAAAGTTCTTGATTTCCGGGTTGTTCTCTCTTTCAAGACCCTTCAGCAGCAGTAGGACATCACAGGCCAAGGGCATTTTGGATATCTTTAAGTGCGAACACATCTTCTATACAGGCAGGCTGACCGCACTTACATCCCAGTTTCAGCTCCATTGTTACTCACCATGGTCTTGGATGCCTTACGAGATTTACCATGGGGTCATTTGATAGGTAACCTGTTTTGAGGACTATAGGGTCTTTTCGGTGACTTGACCCAGTGGGTCATAGACTGCTGAAACAAAGAATTGAATATCTCGATCACCCTCTCCACCTGGCTCAAGTTTGCATTGCTTGGTGCTGAAGGTCACTTCATCCATGTTGTAGAGGTAGCTTGCCTGGAAGTACTGCTTTAAATTTTTCAGAACCCTGGCAGTACTAATGAAGTACATGTTGTCGTGATACGGCAGTGTACCTAGGACTACTGGGGATTGATATCTGCCGCTTGCAGCTGGTGCAGAATGTGACTGCCAGGCAGTTGACTGGTTTACCTAGATCATGCCATATCACGCCTGTGCTCTGCGGCCTACACTGGCTGCATGTTCAGTGGCGGATCACCTTCAGGGTTGGTTTACTGACCTATAAGGCCCTACATTAACAGGGACAGTGTTATTTGCAAGATCTTTTTCGCCCCTACCACCCACTCTGCTTTGCCAATGAGGGATTGCTAGAGATTCCTAGGGTGCGTTTGAAGACTTGGGATGCACAAGCATTTGCATTTGTGGCCCCAGCCCTGTGGAACTCAGTACCTCATTGGGTAAGAGTGCCTGACCGTGGAGAGTTTTAAATCTGCACTTAAGACCCACTTAATCAAACTTGCTTTTCCTGAGTCTTGATTAGTTTTAGCTTGCTGATATGTAATTTAATATGCTTTTAGATATGGTGATTTTAAGTCCTTTTTATTAGATATGTATAAGCGCTTTGGTCATTTATGAATTGTGCTTTTTTTTTTATAAATAAAAAAATTGAGTGTTTGTAGGGGTTGTGGTCGGTCACAGGCTGATCACTTGCATGTATTTTGGTTCTGTCCTGTTCTTATGGCTTACTAGGAAGCTACTGGTAACACACAGCAGATCAGCTTGAAGAACTGTCTTAATCCCGAACCCTGGTTTCTTTGATCTGCAGTCCCCCTGACACTCTTCTTTATTCCCAGCTCCTTAAAAGATACATATCTATGTATATTATAGGGATGCGGTCGCGCTCCTATAGTTAGGGTTGTACTGGCACTTCTATGTTAAATCCAAAATGTTGCACCTTAATAACTTTGAAATAGCCCAAAATTTGGCATGCGTTGTCATTCTGCCAATGTCTCAACTTGAAAAGTTTTGAGACTGCGTCTTGTATGGTTTTTGAAATATGGAGTGGTGAAAAATGGGGAAAAAAAAACAAAAAAAAAACACTTTTTTTCTTTATATTTAACAGGAGATTTTTTGCCCTCATCTACAGCCCAGATGGAGTGACATTTTTTCCTGAAATTTTCAGGGATGATGGGGTCTGTGCTAGGAGTATGCCTTTGTATGGTTTGATAAAGATATCTCACCATTTTTGAATTGTGTGTTTTGTGATGGCCACTAGATGGGCAGTTAAATGAAGACTCTTCAAATAGACATGTGCTTCTTGAGTAAACCTTTTTTAAGGGGGTTTGCAGCCGTAGGCGTCTAATGACGCTCATGCAACCACAGACCTGGGCTGAACAATGTGTTTTGATTTGTGTAATTGCTGTAGCGAGAGAACGCTCACCAGCAATTATATAAAATTGGGCTGGCAATATAGCCTAGAGGTTAGAGTAACGAGCTGTGAATGAGCTTGTTACATCCAGCAGACCAGAACTGCATTTGATTCTCCAAACTTCCACTTGCAAACTGTGTGACTCTGAGCAAGTCACTTAACTGCCCAGTGCTCCCAGGTCGTCCCTGAAAACGGGAACTTGTGCCTAGTGGGCCTTACCCGGTTACCAAAGACTACAATAAAAAAATAAAATAAATGATAGGGTTGTGTGTAAAACTCGATTTTATACACACTCTCGGTGTGGGATGCTTTTTATAAACCCCCAAGGGCTTATGTAGCATCCCACACAGCAGGCGTGTGTAAAATCTCATAGTACACACCACCCCATTCTTTATTCTCTGTACAATATAAATATAAGGGATGCATGACGGGCAGGAGTGGAATATGGAAAATATCTTCATGAGAGAACAATGACCTCTGGATACTCACGAGTGGCAGAGCGTAGCGGAGCCACAAGTGATAGTATCCAGAGGTCACTGTTCACGAATGAAGGTACTTTCCATATTCCACGACTACACATCATGTGTGAGATTTATACAGTAGGGTTTCACTGTGGATTTTGCTGTGCTTTGTTTTAATTTGTAAGAGAAAATGTGTGTGTTTGCTGGTGTTCTTCTTCAGATTGGGTGCTTTCCGCCACTGTGCTGCAGTTTGAATAGGTTTAATTTTACTGGAGGTTGTGCTTTCTTATTGGTTGTGTTGGTGAATGGCTGTTGGTTCTGTGATTGCATTGGTTGTTTGTGTGCTATGTATGGCAAGCGTGTTTTGTGATTGGGTGGATGCTTGCTTAGGGCGCTGTTTCTGTCTCCACCTGAGCTGGTGTTCTGTGCTATTGGAACATATTATTTTTATGGATTTATTCTTTTGTGGAAGAGGAAGTAACTTTCATGTATTTCTTTTGGGGTTGCGTACTGCGTGGTTCATTTGTGCTGTCATAGTTTATAGGCATTTGTCCGGTTCACTTCACCATAGCTTGTTGCACTTTCAGTTTACTGTGGCATCCTTTTCCAGCAGCAGAGGGAAAACTCTGAGCAGGTACATTTTCAAGAATTTTTGTCACTTTCTTTTTCATGGGCCACTGTGCAGTACTTGGAAGGTAACATATGCCTACTGTCGCTCAGAATCACTGTGCGATTGAATAACTCTTATCATTTGTGGTGGGTTATTGTCAGGGGTCAACTTTAACGTTCATTTACTAGCCCGGGTACTAGTGCAGATTGCTGCGGGCTAGTGCAGAATCTCTGTTACTTGCCACGCTGGGCTAGTGCAGTTCCTCCTGTGGAAAGCTGCAGTTCCATTCTCAACCTGGGCATCAAATAAATGCATAAATATAACTGTTATTTAATTTAAAACCAGGACCTTTTCATGGAGGTTTAACTATGTGCTGCCTTAGCATTAGTGAAATGAAAAAAATAGATGTCTGTGTGTAGTGCATTTACAAACTGTTTCATTTTATACTAACTACTGCTTTTATTTTTTGCTGGGAAAGATCCTTTCTCCCTTTCCTTTCCTTTCCTTGTTTAGCTCAGTACTCATGGCAGGCAGATTTGCGGCTGTGTCCAGGAGCAGCACAGTTCTAGGGTTGCCACCTGCCCAGTTGTAAACTGGATAATCCAGTTTTCAAGGTCCTTATCTGGTCATCCAGTTTTGATTAAATGTAGTCCAGTTTTGGGCCACTTTGAGTGCTCAGATAGTATTAAAACTGATAGTATCAAATCATTCACTGTTACATGCATGTCCAGGTTACAAAAAAAGTTCTGATATCACTAGTCACAGGCCTTTGTTTATAAAACCAGTCTGTCTAGAAGGTGTAAAGTATGGCCATTAAGACCATTAGCAGTAAATCAACCTAATATTTTCAACTCTGAATTTTAAGTATGGTCATTTTACTACCATGATATGAACTAGTTCTTACACCTTTATATGTTGTAATGAGTTCCTTTTTTTTTTTTTTTTTTATATTCTCATATGTTTTAGACCCACTTTTCAAATTAGTTTTCACATTTTTATTGCCTTTGTCACTGTGTTGATTATTTCTCTCCTAAGTCCTGAGCAGCTGCTGCTCTTATTTTTTATACTACCAACCTGAACATCCCATGATATTAGATACACCTTTACAGGCCATTGGAATAAATTGCATGGAATGGTTTGCCTGAAATTGTGGTATGTGATGTCTTAGACATTTGAAAAGAAACAGCAGTAGCTGATGAGGTAAAGGGAACACAATGTAGTATTGAGGATACCACAAGTCCTGATAGTTTAGTTATCAAAAAACGTGGTCAAAGCATATCGGAATGCGTGGCTGTCATGGACAGGAAAACTGGAGAGTGTTTAACAGAGAGAGCACTATGTTGTGAATGAGCTTTGTACATCCAGCAGATCTGCGTTTAAATTCCCACAGCCTCCACTTGCATACTGTATGTCCCTAACTAAGCAAGTCACTTAACCTCCTTGTGTTCCTGGGCCACCCCTGTAAATGGGTCTTCGGTCAAATTGGAGTTACCTGGTTGCCAATAAATAAATAAACAATAAATAAATAACAGCATGAATTGATGCTGTTGAATTTATCCTTACCTATTTTTTGGTGAACATTTTTCAGTAGAACTGGGACAATTGAGCATTTCTGGGATCTGTGGCCAGGGTGGGAAAAGGAAGGAAAAAGGGAAGAAAAAGACACACTTTTTCACAACACAACTTTATTAACTACAAATCTGAAAATGTGAAAATATATTAGTCAGTCACCCAGTTGACATTAATAGGAAGTATGCTGACTAAGACAAACAAATAAAAGACCATGAGTACGAAAAGACAAAGCCATTGGTTACAGCAGTGTTGGCTAGAAAAATGACTAGTTGGGGTATAATGGTGCAAAATATCTGATGTTCTGCCATTTGTGTATCAAACATGAAATACAGTTTGGTAAGGCAGGCAATAAGTTTTCGTTTTTGCACAGATAACATCCGGGTTGACTCTGTCTTGTCCCATAATATCAGTGAAGCTCATGCTAGGGCAAAGGAAAAGGAGGATGCCAGCACTGCTACTCCAGGGACAAGTAATGTGGAGGGAATGCTGCAGAACATGAATGAAGCAACGCTTAACCGTCTGGATAAACTGTTTTGCACATACCATGCAATTGCTAAGAAAGGGCATCCTTTCACAGACTTTGTGTGGATGTGCACCCTTGATGATATGAAAGGGCTAGATATCAGTTCAGCAACTTTATCCACTATCCTCTCTTAGAACAGCTGCAGTCCTGTATCCCTCCCCTCCATATCTGCCCCTTAAGTTTGTATATGTCCTGACCTATGATATGCCGTGCTGTTTGAACATGTTTAAAATGTTTTAATATGCTGGCTGTTTCAGAATGTTTTAATTCCCCTTCTCATACCAATCTCCCTAACCCTATACCTGAAATATTTTTTATTGCTGTGTATTTTTTCAATTTTTGTATAATTGTCTATTATCTGTACATAAAAGTGTTATTCTTGACCTTGTGTAACACAGGTCCACCTTGTAAATGAGCCTGCTCAATGGTGTTCGCCTGGATAAATAAAAACTTGATTGATTGATTCGGAGGTTGAACACATGGTGCTACAACAAAAAATTATGGGAACAAAGTTCATTTCAGTCATCAGTGACGTAACCGCTGACTGTTCAGTCACAGAAGCTAAGACAGTGTGTGTGCGATTTGCAGTTATAGGCACAGTGCAAAATCAGTTGGTAGGTGTCCAGACTGTTGGCAGGACAGATGCAATTTTATTTGCCTTTCGTTTAACAAATTACTATTAACCATACTGACTGTGGGCTAGTGCAATCTCTGGTTCACTAGCCCGGCTGGCAGTGCAAAAAAAAGTTAAGGTTGACCCCTGGTTATTGTACTCTGCAGCTGTGAAAAAATAAACCGGGCATATTACTGTGACATTTTTGAAATTAGCTATGGTACTGTGTACATGTTTTTAGTGGAGTACTGAATAGCTAGGAACAGTTGCTTCACTCAGAGCTGGTGTTACACTGCAGTGTGGGAACTGCTGAAGACAGGCAGGAGGGTTCCGTGGAGGTTTGCAAGTAGTGGGATGCTAATGCTGGATGTTACTGGTGATTAAGATGAAAAGGACCAGTTTCCTTTATCTTTTCAAGTTGTGTGTGCATTCACCACTGTGTACGCCAGGAGATTTGCTGCCAATAAAGACTGTCCATACTGTTTGACACATTTATGTAGTGCTGTTTCTGCAGGGGAGATTGTCTGTAAGAAGTAGTGGCTTGGTGGGGGTAATGGATGCACTGTGATAATAAACGGCCCGATGACGTATGCACTATGTGTATAAATGCAAGATTTTACATAGACCAACATTATGACCACTAAAACAACTTAATAACCAATTAAATCAATAAACACATAAATGAAAATACAAACTGAGCCAGTTAAGACATTTCTGTGCTAATCAGAACACCTAATAAGCCCCCTGACAACACAGCCTTATCTATTAGCTCCCTGACAAAACATAGCCTTATCTAATAAGCCTCCTGACAAAAAACACAGCCTTCAGGTACTGAATAAAGGCACCATCCCCAGGTATTATATCAAACAAGCAATAGTAGTGCATAGAGAGATAATTCTGTCATTTCTGGGTCCTAAATTTTTTTTTTTTTTATTCTTTTAACCGGGTAAGGCCCACTAGGCTCACGTGCCTGTTTTCAGGGGTGACCTTGGGAGCACTGGGGAGGTTAAGTGACTTGCCCAGTCACACACTACGCAAGTAGTGGTTGTGGGAATCGAACCCAGGTCTGCTGGATGTAGCAAGCTCATTCACAGCACATTACTCTAACCTCTAGGCTATACTGCCAGACCCTTTGGGCTTGTGGCTTATTGACATCATTAGGATCCCTTGATGGAATTATACGCCTATACACCACACTTACCGATTTATTTTATATATATATATATATATATATATATATATATATATATATATATATATATATATATATATATATATATATATATATATGGATATACAGGGGGTGCCTGTTGGATACTGAGTTATTTGTACAGTAGCTTGTGACCTCGAGTAACCTCATGTGTCGAAGCCACAAGTGAGGTTTATGACAGGTGATAGGCTACTGTATAAATAACTCGGTATCCAACAGGCACTCTCCACAAATTAAATTTATGCAACAGGCATGTTTAATGTTTTTGTGTGTGAGGGCTTTTTTTTAATTTTATTTGGTTTTGTTTGGCATGCTTTAATTTTTCCAGTAGTTTTCTTCTGTGGTGCTTTAGTTTCTGATTAGGATGGTGAGCTGATGTTTCAGTTGGTTGGCTCGGTTTGTGTATTTGTATTGGTTGCTACCGTGTGGTAGTAGCAGCTGATTGGTGTAGTGTTTCAGTTCAGTATTTCATTGGCTGTGAATTTGTGTGGGGGTGGATTGAACAGCTTCTACAACATAGCAGTGAATGTGTTCGGTTGGTGGTGAATTGCGGGTCTGTGATTTATTTTTAGAATTTTTTTATTTCGGTCTGTCATTGTTAAAATTGTGAGGAGGATGCGATGTTCGGGCGCATTAGTAGCTGTGGACGGGGGAGAAGAGCAGTCTGCTGTCTTGGTGGCTTGCGCCTAGTGACAATGGGTCTATGGATATTATGGAGACAGGAGGAAGACTGGAGAGCAAGCGGGTTCTGCTGCAGCATTACTTTGGGCAAAGTGAGAGAGGTACTAAAAAAAATATAACAAGGACAGTAAAATTTGATTAAACTAAGTGCTGTGTAGCGAGGTGGTAGGCTTATGAAAGAGCTAAGGAGGCGAGCAGTCAGGTAGACTGGTGGGAGGGGAGAAGGTGGAAATAAAATAAGGACCAGCGTGTACTGCTTGTAGGAATGTAGTGCCGTTGGGTGAAGGAAGGAAGGTGATCTATGACGTAGTCACTGTGTGGATAAATGGGGTATGACGTAATCACTTGAAGTTATTCTCATAGTGATTACGTCATGGTCATTTATCTGTACAGTGTCTTAAATAAATGCCTTTATGCCGCAGTATTTATCGTGACACCTATTGCATAAATATATAGGATACACAACAGGGACTTGTAGAATGCAGTTATTTTCACGGAGCTGTTTGCCTCAGGTAACCCACAAGTGGCCCAAGGTCAAACAGCACGAGTGACAATCATGTATTCCACAAGGTCCCTGTAGTGTATTTCATTTATACAATAGGCAGGTACCTTGTGGGTTGGCGTAATTAATTGTAATCAGTTTAAGATTTTTTAAAAAAATTTAGATTTCTGGTTTATTTTTACTGAAAGTGCTGTTGCACTTTTACTGTCGGTGGTTGCTAGGGAATCATGTATGAGGACATCGCATCATCGTTGAGACGTCTTTGTTGATTGGTATGTTATGTTTTTTAGTGGGCAGGCAATTCCGAAAATAAATAAATAATGGCGGCATTGGTTCTCCGTTATGGAGAATGGGGTTTTAGATGTAGTTTCCATGTATTTCTTTATGGATTTTTTGGGGGGCTATATTATCTGGTTAATCCTGTGTTTGGCTGCGACATTTAGTTTTTCTCTGGCTTTTGGCAGCTTTGGTGGCAATTCTGTCTGGGGGAGAGTGAGAGGAACATTTGTGTGGCCTGAAAGTGAGAGCTGACTACTATGGGACTGCTGTGAGGAGAAAACCGGAAATATTATTTTTAAAAGGTGGTGTTTTCTTTGCTACAGCTGGGGAAATGTTTGAAGGGTTCTGTGAGGTGAGGAAGAATGTGGCAGGAATGAGGGTTCCTGACGAGTGCAAGGGAATGAGTATTTTTAAAGGGGTCTGTGACTTTGTAGGCAAAATGGCCTCACAGAGGAATACGGGGGAGACTGTAGTTCCCGCAGGAGGGGGGGATGATTGATGACAGGTTGTTCAATAAATGTGTTTGACTGACGTTAGGGTGTTAAAGAAATAGGGAGTTCTGACATTTATTTAACACCAGTGAGGATAAACACATTTATTTAACTGAATTTGTGTCCACTCCGTGTGTGTGTGTAATATATATGTTAACCCACCTCTAGATGAAGCCAGATGCCCCATTGGTACATACCTGGTGAGTGATGCTGATAATGGGGGATATTTATGCAATGGAGAGACTGACAGTTACTCTTGTGTAATAGACCAACCCAGTGTTTCACCAGATGGCAACACTGGGTGTTGTACATTTCAAATATTGCAGAGTTTGTCCCTTAGCAGGGCTAATAGGAAAATCATCCAAAACAGTAGTAATGCCGTGGGCCTAACTCTTTTAAATGTCACTGGGCTAAGCCCCAGAATGTATTTCATTAACAGAAAGTAGGGCTGTGAGAGGGATGGAGACAGTCCTGGCTTGGATATGCTTAGAGTTGGTTCTGTAATACTGTTTGTAAACAAAGCTTATATGGAACCTTAGCTGTAAAAGTGACATTTGTATTGTTCTGCACTTTAATAAAATTCTAAATTGGGGGAGAGAACAAGGGAGTTTGCATTTTTTCAAGGCCTAGTTGAAGTGTGTTTTTTTTTTTTTGTGACGGGGGAAATGGCTGCCATTTAAAACTTCAACAAATGAAAGTTCTGACTGGTAGGTGTAAGGATTTTAATGTAGGTAATGAGGCTGACTGGTCCTTTTGCCGTAGATTGCTGCAGGATTTATCTACAGGTAAAGACCCAGACTGACCAGTTGGAATGCAGGATTTTCAGGTCCATTTTATAATGTACAATATGTTGGGTTTTATTCATTACACAATTGCTTTTTCTTGTTAGATACTTAAAAGAAAAATGTGAATTATTTAAAAAAATGAGGATGTGATTACTGTGCATAGAACCCATCTGCTCTGTCTCTGTGTCTACACCTGATATCTTAAGAGGACAGGAAATTATTTCCAATTGGCAGCTGTTTATTTTATTTGAAGTTTGGTGACCGTGGGTAGCACACTGAGCTGAGACTCATTTCAGGTTGGGGTGGAGTGGGTTGTGTGTGTGTGTGTGTGTGTGTGTGTGTGTGTGTGTGTGTGTGTGTGTGTGTGTGTGTGTGTGTATATGTGTATATGTGTGTGTGTGTGTGTGTGTATGTATATGTATATGTATATGTATATGTGTGTGTGTGTGTGTGTGTGTATATATATGTGTGTGTGTGTGTGTATATGTGTGTGTGTGTGTGTGTGTGTGTGTGTGTGTGTGTGTGTGTGTGTGTGTGTGTGTGTGTGTGTGTGTATATATATATATATATATATATATATATATATATATATATATATATATATATATATATATATATGTATATGTGTGTGTGTGTGTGTGTGTATTTGTATGGATATATAGATATAGATGTAGATGTAGATGTATAGATGTAGATATAGAGTAGGGAGTAAAACAAGTCAGGAGGAGATGCAACGTATAGTTTAAAAAAAAAAAAAAAAAATACATTGATACAAATATACACAAGGAGGTGTTCTAAACTAGTAAAACAAGATACAGGGTGGAGATGTTGCAGTGGGAAGATAGCACAGATATTACTGCATCTAATGGTTGACAAGTTGAGGTTACAGCAGTTAACAAGGCTACATTGTGGGCTTGGTCTGAGAGAAACTGAATTGAATCCCGTAGCAGGAGGAGAGGGGGCAAGAGGGGAAGTGGAAAGCAGAAGAAGTAGGAAGCAAGAGGAGCACTATGTTTGTTTATAATGTTGTTCAAACCCCTAAATAATCAATGTTTCAGTGTGTCAGCATAGAACATTGTTTTTTTTTTTTCACTTTTGTTGTAATGGGTAGCGTTTTGTTACAGTTCTCAAAATGGAACCAATAATTTGGAATTTTGACTGTCGCAGTTTGTATACAGAACTGTGCATGGTTCTGAATGATAGGGCAATGGTTCATGCTTAGCATTCTGTACAGAAACCATGACGTAGTAAATGCTGCTGATTAGTGGCTGCATGAAGGGAACTGTGCAGAATGTTGTCCATAAAAAGAAAACAATTGAAAACAAAAGATCTTACTTCGAGAGGGTTCCTGCAGTTGGTCATCACATATAGGACTGCGCCCCTCTGGAGTCAGGACCGCACTGCAAATTTTTCCAGCAGTGCCTGGCAGAGGACTGCCCACCCGACATCATGTGACTGACGTCAATGTGACCCTATATAATGGGCGGTCCCCACGCCCACTTTCCAGTTCTTTCCCGCTGTCGACCTGTGCATAGTTCCTCACAGTAAACGTTGCTCAGTCTATTGGCATTTTCGCCTTCATTTCCAAAGTTTCCAGTAGTATTATGTTTTGTTTGTCTTCTCCACTACCGAAGACGAAGAAGTGCGGCACACTGATCTCTCATAAGGACAGTCACCGTTGCTGTCTCTTCTGCCTGGGCCTGAACCATGACGCCGTGGCCTGCACTGACTGCAAGCCCTTCAATCAGGCCACCCGCAAACGGAGACAGCAGGCTTTGGAGGCCCATCTTTTGAAGATCAGAATGGCCTCCCTAGAGAAAGACGCAAAAATTGAGGGGCACTGCTTCTTCCATTTCTTCTGAGTCAAAGAAAAAGAAATAAAAGCGCCAAGAGCGGGAGCGTCTAGAGGATGGGGTTTGAGTAGGTTCCAGTAAGGCCGTTTCTCCCCCCCCCCCTGCCGCCTGCTCTTGTGGTAGTTCAGGCCCTGTCTGGAACTTCTCCAGGCCCCTCTGCTGCTTTTCTCCTGATCTCTACCAGTAAGTCACCCACCAGCGAATGCCCGGTTTCTGCTAAGTCTGCCCCCAGCCCCTCTGGGGCCCGCCTGGCTATTGATAAGTGGAGTCCCCAGGATTAGATGGGGACCTGCATGACACTGACCGATAAGCCGGTCGAGGGTCTCTCTTCTGTCCGCTAAGCCAGTTGTGTCTGCCTCAGACGACCGCCCGGACACCGCTCACCCGTTTTTTTGGGGGGGGGGGTGCTGACACCTCCTCACTCAATGTCCGGTCGAGCACGCAGATGGCTATTGGCCAACCCTCCCCTCGGGCTCCTCCTGGGCGGGAGCCTTCCTCTCCACCTCCCCCATTGGAACCTCCAACCCCAGTGGTCATGTCAGGTGTGGAGGAGGAAGTGGGACCCCTGTAGGTAGTTTTCTTCTCCCACCCCAGTTACCGTGTCCCAGGTCCCTCCAAGGGACACAAGGCCTGGGGCTCCAGTGCCAAACAGTGTTCAGAGGGTCCTTGACCCTGCCCTTCTTTTGCCAGACCTGTCGACGACGCTACTGACAGGCCCTCTTTCGTCAGCCCCACCCCTTCTGATGCCAGGTGTTCATGGTTCCAGTTAGAGATGTCATTCCACATCAACATCCTGGAGATGAGGGCAGTCCTTTATGCTCTTCAGGCTTTTCAGTCCCCTATATCGGGGGGGGAACACTGTTGGTTTAGACGGACAGTAAGTCAGTGGTCTGGTACATCAGCGAGCAGGGAGGCACCCGATCATACCCCTTTGCAGGGAGGCAATGCGGGTGTGGAACTGGGCAGCCCAGCACAACCTGTTCCTCACAGCCATGCACGTTCCAGGCATTTGCAGTGTCCTGGTGGACAGCCTTAGTCAGACTTCGTGCCTCGCTCACAAATGAGAACTAAGTCGGGAAGTAGCGGACTCTCTCTCTCTCTCTCTCTCTCTCTCTCTCAAGTGGGACTCACCAAGACTTAGATCTGTTTCCCTCCCCATTCACTGCAAAGTTCCCCAGCTTCTGCTCGCTCGTTCCAGAGTCTGGTGCTTTCTGGCACGATGCGTTGTCACTTTGTTGGACAGGGAAGTTCTTGTACCCCTTCCCTCCCTTTCCCATTCTGCAGAGAGTACGTCTCAAATTCCAGGCAGAGGGAGCACGGATGATCCTGATAGCTCCGCTATGGCTGAGGCAAATCTGGTTCTTGCTAATGCAGCAGCTTATATAGGAATCCCCAGTTCCTCTACTCTCTGGCACAGTCTGACTCTGGATCAAGGCAGGCTAGTACATCTGGGACTCGGGACCCTGCATCTTCATGCATGGCTGCTTCAGACATAATCAGGTCTTGTTTTGGGGTCTCCCATAAGGTCACTCAGGTCCTGGTGGAGGCGAGGAAACCCTCCACCAGATCCACCTATGCCATGAAATGGAAGTGTTTTTCCATTTGGGCAGTGTCTAAAGGTTGGCGCCCCCTTTACTTGCTCAGCTCCCCAGATTAAGGAGTATCTGTTGCACCTGTCTGATTCTGGTCCCTTATTAATCCCTTAAGGTCTACCTGTCTGCCATTTCAGCCTGCCATGTGGTGTTGGAGGGGAAACCCGTGGCACAGTTGGAGATCTCAAGTCTTTTGTGAAAAGGATCCTTCACCTTAAACCCCTCATCCGTAACCCCACCCCACCTTGGGATTTGAATTTTGTGTTGGAGAAGCTTACGCTTCCTCCTTTCAAACCAGCAGTGAGCTGTGACATGCGCTACCTGCCCTGAAAGGCGCTATTTTTGGTTGCCATTACTTCTGCTCGTAGGTTTTCCAAGCTTCAGGCCCTGATGCATAAGGAGCCTTATTTGATTATTCTCAAGGACTGGGGCGATCCTGCATACAAATCCTAAGTTTCTTCCCAAGCTGGTTTCTGAGTTCACCCTAAACCAGTCGGTTGAACTCCCAGTTTATTATCCTGTTCACTCGAATATGGGGGAGGCTCTGCTCCTTCACATTTTGGACATACGTAGGATCCTGAGGTGTTGTGTCCACCGAACCAAAGAATCCAGAAAGTCTGATCAGCTTTTTTTTTTTTTTTTTTTTTTTTGAAATCATATTTTTATTAATGTTTTTCACTTGACAAAGTTTAAAGGTACAGCCTCCACATATATTGCCATCACACATTGTATCCTTATCTCTAGACAATGTTCAAATGTTAATATTAAAAATTGACATAGGGTTTCGATGTACAGCTTTATATTTGTGGGCTTTGGAGAATAGCCCATTCAGTTGACCTGGCCAAAAGGGTCCCACACCTAATAGAGAGGAGGGATAACGTCAAGTGCTGTATATCATCTAACCAAAACCGTGTAATGTTACTTGTATCCAATGTGATAGGTTTCCTTAGTAACAATACCGATATCAACTTGAAATAATTCTGTGCCTTGGGCCACACCAAGTGGAGGTTCTTAAGAAGTTAACAGGAGAAATAATAGCTGTCAACAATAGAAGAGAAAGTGAAGAGTGGAAAAGCAGAGAGAAAGAAGGAAAGAGAAGAGAAGAGAAAAGAAAAAAAAAAAAAGAAGGCGGCCTGGTTTCGGTGAGATAAGAGTGCCCTCTTGGGGCTGTGAGAAGGGTGTGACAGGGTGCTGTTTCCTTTTAGCTTACGAAATATCAGCTAATATTTGCAAAATGTCTGTGTTCTTTTATGGGCTTGAATATGCAAGAAGGGTAACCATCTGGCCTTGAATCTACCAGTTTGGGTTCTTAACTTGGCAGCTAGCTGTTCCATTTGCTTAGTTAGCAAGCAGATTGCATACCAAGAGTCTACTGTGGAAATGTCTGGATCCAGCCATTGTTTGGTAATTGCCTTTAGTGCTGCTGCCACCAGCATATTTAACTGCAAAGTCTGTGACCTGGTTAACATGGCTTTAGGTACTAGCCCAAATAACCAGACCTCTGGGGACATCGGGAATCTGGCCTAAAAAATCTGATTAAACCTGGCTTGAATTTGATCCCAGTAAGGCCCGAGTTTCGCACAAGTCCCAAAAATATGGATGCGAGTGCCTTCTTCCCCGCACCTCCTCCCAACAGAGACTGGTGCCAGAGGACCCAAAGTGTTTTGTGATAGAGGGGGTTAGAAAGAACCTGGTTACCACCTTCCATCAGAATTCTCGCAAGGAGGGGGAGGGGGAGGTGGAGGTGCGATGTATCCCATCCCAGACCCTTGTCCAGTCCCCCTCCTGGAGCTTAATACCACTCTTCTGCTCCCATTTGGAGGCCAGTTCCGGGACACCAGGGGAGTCTTGTGCGCCCAAGACTGACTCCAATCTGGAGATCAGGCCTCTACTAATATTCTGCCAGAGAAGATGTTCCAGCTGCCCTAGCAATGGGTGCAAATGCCCCACCATCTTAGTGCCGGATCCCCCTCCCAGCAGAAAATGTCTAACCTGTAAAAACCTAAAAAAAAAAAAAAAAAATCATGGGCTGGCAATTTAAATTCAGAGCTTAGTTGTTGGAAAGTTTTAAAGATTCCCTTGTCGAAATAATGTTCGACTCGATAATATCAAGTCCCCTACTATACCATCTGGTGAACCCTGCATCCAGTTGGAGTGGAGCAAAATCCAAACATGCCCTGAGCAGTATAGAAGGGCTTAACGTGTTTGGTACTTGCAGTTTTTTTACATGTATCCACCCAGACCAGCTTTGTGGAATGCGTCCATGGGTTGTTGAGCTAAAGTTTAGAGAGCCCCTCTCTGCCCATAAGTAGTAAACCTCTCACTTTTACCACCAGAGTCAGGGGTCTTTCTAATTCAGCCCATAAAGGGGATCCTCCTCTACCCAGAACTTGGCCAGGGCACCTGACTGAGCTGCCCAGTAATATATCCTAAAATCTGGGAGACCCAGACCTCCTGAGGCCTTTGCCCTGAGCAGGGTCTGCTGTCTGGTACGGGGTGGGCGCTTCCTCCATAGGAAACAAGAGAGAGAGGATTTTAGCCCTCTCCAGAACAGGTTAGGAAGTTTGAGGGATAGCAGCAAAAAGGAATAGAAATCTGGGCAGCACATTCATACGAATACTCTCGAGAGAAAGTGGGAGGAGATTCCACCTGTTTAGATCTTCTTGCACAACCTGTAACAGCTTTAGGTAGTTCACCTTGTACAATCCCTTTATCTCTAGAAATATGCACCCCTAGTTATCTGAAACAATCGTTTACCCATTTAAATTAACCTATCTGAGGGAGGGGAGACCGAGCATCAGCCCTGATTGGAAATACCTCAGTCTTTCTCATTAATCTTAAAACCAGAGACTGCTCCAAACTCTGCTAGTATTGTATTGAGAAGGGGAATAGAGCATTCTAAATCTGAGCTATAAAGCAAGATCCTCAATTCCTCCCCAATTTTGATCCCCTTATAGTCCACAGATTGCCTGACCCAGGCTGTCAGGGGTTCCATACTAATGGCAGAGGAGAGAGGAGAGGGGAGAACGAGCAGCCCTGCCTAGTTCCTCTCTCTGTTGCAAAAGGGACAGAGGTCTCACCATTAACCCTTACTCGGGCTTTCGGATGTCTATAAAGATTAGCTGTCCATTGCATAAATTTCTCTCCAAAGCCTAATCTTTATAATGCGTGTTTTAGAAGGAGCCAGTTGAGCCTGTCAAAGGCTTTTTCTGCGTCTAATGCTATGACTGCATTTGTGATATTTGGAGGGAAAGAATCTGCTGTGGAGATGGCATTGAGGAGCAGGCGGATATTGTCTTGAATATGTCTACCGGGTATGAATCCAGTCTGGTCTGAGTGAATTAGGGAGGGAATAATAGCATGGAATCTGGTGCTAATCAATTTTGTGAATATCTTAACATCCTGATTGAGGAGGGATATTGGTCTGTAGCTCCCACACTCGGTGAGGTCCTTACCCTGTTTAGGTATGAGAGAAATTAAGGCTTCCTCCCATGAGTCTGGCGCAGCCCCCAGGTCGTGTGCAGGATTTCAGACTTTCGCCAACAACGGCACACGCTCCTGAGCAAACTGCTTGAAAAATTCAGCTGAAAAGCCATCTGGGCTGGGAGATTTGCCCGTTGGTAGGGTTTTGATCACTGCCAGTGCCTCCTCCTCAGTGAAGGGGATTAGAGTGCTGTCCTCTGAATGGCGGGAAGCTCCACCTTGTCCAGGAACTCTTGAGATCTGATATTCATGATTTGTTCCTCTCTCCCTCCCGTAAAGTGATTTATAATAATTGGCAAATTCTTCTGGTTTAGTTACCCATAGGCCAGAGGCTCCCTGAGATATCACCTTGGCAATGTCTCTCTCTCTGCTTTCTGCTTTTTAAGTCGCAGGGCCAACAGTCTGCCCGCTCCCCCACCCCCCAAAAGTACTTTTGTTTGGTAAAGCGCAAACAGTTAAAGGCCTTCCGGGTCAGTAAATGATCGTGCTCCTTCCTGGTGGCCTTCAGTCTAGATAGCACCTGTGGGTCCCTTGAGGCTTTTTGTTCTGCCTCTAGTTTATTTCCTCCCAGTTTTTTGTAACTTTGGCTTTGACACTTATTCTGAAATGCTGAGTGACTAATATATATCCCTCTGAGAACTGCCTTGAGGCAATCCCAAATGAATTTCAGGGCTGAGTCGGTCTCCCTATTCTCCTCTATGTAGTATAGTATTGTCTTTTATCTTGTGAACAAGGTTCTCATCATCCAGCGTGCCAGGATCAAACCTCCAGCCACCCCGTCCCAACCGAGGGCTCCATTGTATTCGTGCTTGCACCATCGAGTGGTCAGAAAAAGTGACTGGGTGGATAGCCACCTCTTGAAACAAATGGGTTCCCGCCTTAAAAGTATAAATACGGTCTATTCTGGAGTGGGACCGAGATGCTGGGGCGTAAGAGTTATCATCTCGGGCAGTCTGATTGTGACACCTCCATACGTCCACCAACCCCTTTCTTCTATTAGGGTTTTCAAAAGTCTGGAGGTGCCTGTGGGACCCCCTCTGTGAGGAGGAGACTTATCTAAAATACAGTTTTCAATCACATTCCAGTCCCCCAGCATGCATAATGTAGCAGGGGGAAGAGAATTGAGGCAGCTAGATAGGGAAACAAAGACTGCTTCTGAGGAAGGGGTAGGTGCATACACGGAGACAATGTGCATTGGGGTGCCTCTCGGTTCCCCTGATAATATCACCCAGCGACCGTTGCCCTCGGTCTGACACCCTGTAACCTTGAATGGGAGGCCCTTCCCAATCAACAGTGCCATCCCTGCCCTGGCAGAGGTGGGGTGTGAATCGGCATCGACCTCCCCCACCCACATCTGTCTCAGTTTCTCATGTTCCCCCTTAGATAGCTTCGTTTCTTGTAAACACCCAATGTCACAGCCAACTCTGTACAACTCTTGTAAAATTTTAGTTCTTTTCACTACATTATTAATACCCTTGACATTGATGGTGCAGATATTAAGGGTACCCATTTAAGAGGCTGTTTGCTCTTCCCCAGCTCTCCCACCCCCTTCCACCCATCCCAGGCTTCAGTGAAAACAGAAAAAGCGATATGTAAAACCTATACAGAAAAAGAACAGTTCCCTGCTTGAAACTGCATAGTAACTTAAGAACATGTAAAGAGTCCAAAAGAGGGACAAACTTGGGTCCCCTAATCGGGGCTGGTGTGAAGTAACCTCACACCCTATCTGCAGAGCCCTGTGGGTGAGTTAGGGCACCCCCAAGGGGGTATGGAGTCCAAAGGAAATGCTCCTTGGGATCCATGGACAGTGGAGTAAAGCATAAACTGTGCCGAGAGAGAGAGTCTCCTGCCACGGAAGTCTCTAACCCTCCTCCCTTTTCTGGACTGTTGGAGTAGGCGGCTGCAGTGGGCCTCCCGCCAGGATGATATACACATATCCAGCGTTAAAAGAAAATAAATAGAATAATAGATAGGTGAGTGTCTGTTACAAGGGAGTAATACCATCGAGAGGTTCTGAGGACAAGGAAACCTCGAGAGCGAAGCTTGTCCCCAGAACCTCTCGATGGTATTTCTCCCGAGTAATAGACACTCGCCTGTTTTTTTATTTTTTGTAATATATGGAGGAGAGTTTTATTTCTGTGGTACTGTGAGGGCAGGCTCCCTCGCAGTGAGAATTCTGACACTGACTGTCTCCGTCTCCACCCCCATCCCGTTGTGTCACGCCTGCTCGCTCACTCGCTCCGTGTCTCTCGTGAGTGAGTTTCTTTGGTACACAGTCCTACCTTTACTTGATGATTTCCTTCGGTGTAGGTAGGATTAGCCACCTAATTCTGTTGGAAAGCAGTGGTACTGGAGCGAAGGGACGATTTTCTCTTGCTAAGTGAGAGACGGCCGCCATGTTTTTTTTTTTTTTTCAACGGTTTTGCCTGCCCACAGAGAAACCAGGTCAAATCAGGAGGCGCGGTTTTCTAAATGTCACCACGCATGGTAAGAGGTTGCCGTGGGGATGTTTGGAAAAGGCCTATGGCGCTGAAGTGTTTGGAGGCTGCGCTCTTCAGGTTTGGTGATAATACTGTCGTTGAGAGCTCGAACGATAGTAATACGAGTTCTGAACGATATGATCATTGACCAGTGATAATACTATCACTTTGGGTACTGTGCTATTACTAGGATTTTTTTTGTATGTTATAGGCTACTATTATTTGGCCATCTCCATGTATTACAAGACAGTTAAGCCATCCTAAGAAAGTGTTGCAATTCCCTGTAACACAATGGGAATACTTATACGTGCCTTGTATCAACCCTGCCCTTGCCCTGCGATGGGACTGATTATTAACAAGAGGGAGAGTAGCTGATTCGCCCCTTGGAGATTTTTCTGTCTCTCTCTCTCCCCCCCCAAAACCCCTGTTCCTTCTCCCTTTAAAAATAAAACCAAGAGTTCCTGCATCAGTCATCTATTATCTAAGTGTAACCCCATGTTAGAGCCCTTAAAACTCTCTTGTTTTTATTAGTCATCACATCAGGTCCTGAAATGCTTGACTCGAAGTTGTGGGCAAGAAACATGGAGTGTTCAGCAGGGAACATATAAATCGAGGTGGTAAGCATAGTTCCCGGTGGAAGCTGATTCCACGAAAGTTCAAACAGAAAAGATATGTAGCGTGGGCCATTTAGAAAATGAAAAGTACTTGCACGTGTTACACCGCCATCATGTTGTATCCCGGGGGTATAAATGCAGTCCGTGTATTCCATCAGCAAACTGTTCATGCGGTCTGAGAGTCAAAAGCCCTAGGGAAGAGCCGGAAAGGACCAGGCGATTCCCTCAGAAATTGAGCTTCTGGAAACCACTGATGTCTGGTTCCATTCCCAGAGATCCTGCAACAAAATCCAACTTCCAGCCAGCAATCTAATCCCCTGTGACTCGATCCTCCAGGCTGTCCAAAATCAAATGGAGTACCGCTTCACAGCAGAAGGTAGATTCATTTATTTAGGTGTTTTGGGACCAGCCATTTAGCAAGGTCTTCGTGGAGAGGGAGAGGGAGAAGGGAATCCACTCGTCTTCTGCCAGGTGGTTTTCCTCCTGGTGCTATCTGCCACAGTCTCTCCTGTATCTCCAAGGCAACTTGCTCCTCACTGGTGTCTGGTACTAGAACCCCAAGGGTGTTTACTTTTGGGGTCGTTTGGATCCCTTCGATATCTTGAAGCCACAGTTTGGCTGGGTAGCGTAGGAAAGATTTGTGTCCCTTTTCCCTGAGAAATTTGACCAGTCAATACTTTTTTCCGTTTCATCATCATGTGGTGGGAAATCCTGGTCAATATAAACATGCTGGCCATTGAAATTGAGATTTTTCTTGCTCCGTGCTTCTTGTAAGATTTTATCTTTTGTAGTGTACTTTAGAAATCTAACTAAGATGGTTCGGGAAGGGGGGGGGCTCCGGGTTTGGGCTTAGGAGCCACTGAGCGATGAGTTCTTTCAATTTCCAGCTTGAAAACTTCTGGCGAATCGGGCTCCTGGTGAAGCCATGAATCTATGTAAGCTGCCACGTCTGCCTGCTCGATGCCTTCGGGTAAACTTGAAATTCGAATGTTACGTCTTGCTCTTGCCTCCGCATCTTCGGTTCAGAGCGTTAATTCCCTTTCTCTAAGGTGGAGGTAAGCCAACAAATGTCCGTAGGCCATATGCTCATTGCTGATGGTGTCTATGTGGGCCTCCTCCTCCTCCGTAATTCGGGCTTCCAGTTTTTTTTAAGTCAGTTTGCAGCCCTGAGATTGTAGCATCTATTCGGTGCAGAATCTTAAGCATGTGGATCCCGTCCGCCTTTGTAAAGGTAGAAGCTGAGTTAGAATTAGAATCTGAGCCTGTGTAGTCTTCATCGGCCGATGCCTTAAGCATGGAGGAGCGGGACATGGCCGGGCTGACAGGCCGTGTAGTTGTTCGGCTTGTGGAGTTGTGCGCTGGTGTCCCAAAATGGTGTGTGTTTTTTTTATATTTTTTATTTATTTTTTTTTTTTTAAGATTTCCCCATCCTCATGTGTACTCTGGGCATAATATCCAGTATCGAATGACCCCGATCTGTAATGGATGGCTACCGATTGTCCTTTACTATCGCCCTTGCACAGAGGAGTATCGGGGCTAAGCCGCCATTCAGGTCGTAACGCCTATAAATTGTCTGATCAGCTTTTGTCTCCTTTGCTTCCCAAATCCTTGGGATCAGCAGTGTCTAAGCAGTGTCTATCCAAGCGGCTCGCTAACTGCATCCGCTTCTGTTATCAGAAGCATGACAAGCCTCTTCTGGGGGAAGTCAGAGGTCACTCTACCAGAGGTATAACTACCTCTACAGCGTTCCTAAGGAATGTTTCTGCAGGAGATTTGTGTGGCAGCAACCTGGAGTTCGGTCCATACCTTCAGGAAGCATTAGTCTGGAGTTTGCTTCTAGGCGTAAGGTTGGGTTTGGCCTTGCTGTTCTGCAGGGTCTACTGTTTTAGGTCGGTCGTGTTCTTACGGTTGCTCCTCCTCCCGTGACATTTTCGGTCTCTCTGAGAGTGACTGCTTGGGATTCAGTCCTGTATGTGATGACCTACTGCAGGAACTCTCTCTAAGTAAGATAGTACAGTTACACAAGAACTTAGCGTAACAGTAGATCTTTGAGAGAGGTTCTTGCAGTAGGTCACCTTTTCCCTCCCTCCTTCCACCAGTTTATGCATTTCTTTCAGCCTGTTATGGGCTCCAGGATTTTATCCTTTCTCCTGTCTCCTCCTCCTTGGATCTCCAGCGGGGAGAACTGGAAGGTGGGCGTGGGTGCACTTGCAGTGGTAGCACAATAGTCTCATTCCATGACTTATGCTGGTGGTAGCACAATGGTCATGCAACACAGTATCACAATGGACTGTGTGGGTCACTAGTATCACACTGATCACATTGTAGGGGGAAACCTGCCAGCGGAGTGATCCAATTAAAGCACATCCAACAAGATCAGACACCCGCACATCTTAATGTAAGTGCCATCCAACATCAGCTAATCATCAGCTGTACGTTGGAAATCCTACCAAAGTTATCTGTACTATCCCCACTATATAGGGTCACGCTGACGTCCTCACGTGATGTCGGGTGGGCGGTCCCTGGCCAGGCATTGCTGGAAAAGTTTGCTTTGTGGTCCTGACACCAGGGGACGCAGTCCTATATGTGATGACCTATTGCAGGAACCTCTCTCGAAGATCTATTGTTACAGTAAGTTCTTAGATAACTCTACTTTCTGGAGGCATGAATATGGTTCACTGTTCATACTTTGGCAGTTGCACTGGAACAGTCTGCTTTGGCATATGTGTTTAAGCTAAGCCACCACCCGAGCAGTATATCCTTGACTTCGCCCCATGACGTCACATGTATCTTTTCACTGTAATAACAGGTCACCTCCTTCACAGCTTCTATTTAGGATTTAGTACGTCGTAGGTGAACTTTGACTTTCAAACGTAGAGTTATTTGGATTCTTTCCTCTGTTCCTTTCACTCCCCCCTTAGACAGTCGATGGAGCAGTGGAACCTGGGGTTCAAGTTCTACATTCAGTTCTGGCATAAAATGTTGTTCACTGACCTGCACGATACATGTGTATTGCCTGGGCGGGGAGCGTGATGTAGCCAGGTGCGACCTTTGTCTCATCATGCTTCCTGAGACCCTTGAGGGCAGGAAACTCCAGCTCTCAGTAGCTCAGCCTTTTGGAATGGGATTTGAAGGACCACCCTAAGGGCCGCAAGAAGGCTTGGCTGGGTCTGCTCAGTAGCTTGCAGCACTTGAAGCAGGAGCGGTGGCTGCCATGGCTAGCATATCCTGTCTTTGTGTTGTTCCCAGCTGTGACCAGCATTGGAAAGTCATTCACTGGAGGCTTCAGGGACATGTTTGGTCCTCCAGACCTTGGGGGAGAGCCCTGTCTACTGTGCTTTCAAGCACAAGTGCCTCTTGCGTCGGTTGTGGGACCAGTCGGCTGTGACAGTCATTGCAGACCAAGGTCAATTGGTGGCTAAACACCAGCTCCAGATGTCCTTGAACATATGTGATTCATGTGCCTGTGCAGCGCCAGAGGATGTCTCCATACATCAGAGGGCCTGACTGTGTCTGTCCGCCTTTATGGTAGACACCCAACAGAAGCTGGCCAATGGCCCCTTCTTGGGCACTGACCTATTTGTCCCTGGGGTGGAAGGATATCTCACCCATATTGAGAAGTCCAGTGCCACCCTGGATTCTGTGGCATCATCCCAGAAGGCCATGATAAAGAAGCCTAAGAGACGGGCTTTCCAGTATCTGTCCTTTCAGCCACAGCCTCCTTGGCAGCATCCCCAGTAGGGGCAGTACCAGGCCTGGTGCCCCAGGTCCAGGGGCCAGAGTCCTTAAAAGGGGGAGGGAGGCAGGGGTGATAGTGCCTCACCGACTGCCGGTGCCCCCAGAAAAGCAGCCCAGTGACAGGTTGGGGGTGTCATCCCTCCTCCCATCCTGTCCCTGTCTGCACTTCTATGGGAGGTCGTCTATGTCACTACTTGTCACGTTGGTCCGGTATTACAATGGACAAGTGGGTGTTAGACATAGTGGGCAGAGGGTTGTTTTCGAACTTCAAGGCTCTCCTGCTTTACCACCTCCATGCACTTTGGTAGTCCAGGGTATTGTAGGACACATTGTCTGCCCTTTGGGAGGACATTGTTCAGCTCCCCTGCAAACAAGTCAGTAGCCCATGTCCTGGCCAGTTGGGATTATGTGTAATTGAAATATAGGAACACAGAAGCGGTCAGCAGAAAGACCTCCTGGCCTACCCAGTCTGCCCTAAAGTCCCTACCTCTGCTGTTCTACCGTAAACCCTGTTTGATCTCTGGCCTAACCCCCCCGCCCTGTTACTGGAGTCGCTCTTTGCCTATCCCTTGCATGTTTGAATGCTGTTACTGCTTCAGTACTCACCACCTCTGCTGGGAGGCTGTTACAGGTGTTCACCCTTTTTTCATGAAGAAATATTTCCTCACATTACCTCTAAGTCTTCCCATTCTAGCTTCATATCATGCCTCCTTGTCCTTGAGCATCTTTCTGTGCAGTATGCCACCCTCCTGTACCTTATTGATGTTCTTGAGGTATTTGAATGTCCAGGTACTTCTTATCCTGAAACGGACATGGAGCTGGTGCCCCCATTGGATCTGCATAATCTGAACCAATTTATGCAAATACTCAAGTTCCAGATGGTCACTTTCAATCAGATCATTCTGTCACTGGAGTAGAAAATGTGGTTCTGCTCCCTAGACTTCCAGGATGCGTTTTTCCACATCCCAGTCAGTCCGTCCACTGCTGGCACCTCCAGTTCTGAGTAGGAAGGGACCTGTACCAGTTCCAGGTCATGCCCTTCGGCCTCTCCTCCGCACCTGTGGTCTTCACCAAGTCAATGGCTATGGTGGCTGCATACCTGCTGCACCTAGGTGTCGGGGTGTTCTCCTACATGGACGAGTGGCTGTTGGCTGGTTCGTGCTGACCGTGGAGAAGTTCAGAGTTGTGACTGTCCAGACTTGCTTAGACTTGGGCCTGTTGGGCAACCCGGCAAGTCCGAACTGGTACCACACAGGGGATTAAGTTCATTGGGGCAGAACTTGACTCCTTGTGGGCCAAAGCCTACCTCCATGTGGACTGGGCACTGGATCTTACCTCCTCCTGCTCGATCATTTCAGGTTGGGCTCTCACACCCTGCCGGATTTCTTGAAGCTGCTGGGGTACATGGCAACCTGCACCAGCGTGGTCGATTAGGGCCTGCTGGTGGATGTCGCCTTCAGTGGGAACTGGGCCATCAGTGGTCCCAGCACTAGGCTGTTAGGACCAGCCAGTCACAGTGACCCAGCCAATGTGGGATGCCATCCAGTGGAGGCTGATCTGGAACACCTGGAGGAAGGAATCCTGTTTGTCTGCCCAAGATCTACCATCCCACTCACAATGGATGCCTTTCTGGAGCCCATGGGTTTTGGTCACCCCAGGAATCCTGTCACCACATAAACCTGTTGGAGCTCCGTGTTGTGTGACTTGCAGTGATGAAATTTCGCTCCTCTAGTCAGTGGTCAGGTTGTATAGGTCCAGATGGATAACACCATGTCCATGTTCTTTCTGAGCAGGCAGTGTGTACCTCGCTCCCATCCCTTTTGTCGGGAGCCCCTCAGCACCTGGATCCTCATGCACAGCCTGGGTGTAGATGATCTGGTGATTCATGTTGCAGGAGAGAACAGCCGGTTGGTGGATGCGCTCAACCGGGTAGGAGAGATGTCACATGAGTAATCCTTGAATCAGGAGTGGTGAACCACCTGTTCTCCTGGTGGGGCACTTCTCTGGTGGACCCGTTTGCTTCCTGGGAGAATGCCAAACTGAGACTGTGTTTTGCCCCCCCCTTCCCCCACAGTCCAAGACACTATTGGGGGATGCCTTTGCAAGGCTGTGGATCCCAGGCCTTGTGTATGCCTTCTTTTCCTTCCCCTTGATCCACAAGGTAGTGGTTAAGGTCCGGAAGGACAAGGCATGAATGATTCTGATGGCTTCAGACAGGCCAAGGCAGTTCTGGTACCTGGATCTCCTCAGTGGTGACTTCCTCTCTGCCTGGATCTGATGATCAGACATCAGGGGAT
Source organism: Neoceratodus forsteri (assembly GCA_016271365.2). Classification (NCBI taxonomy): domain Eukaryota; kingdom Metazoa; phylum Chordata; order Ceratodontiformes; family Ceratodontidae; genus Neoceratodus; species Neoceratodus forsteri. The sequence continues at coordinate 141,750,325 of JADMNL010000025.1, read as the reverse complement.
GGTTGTGCACCTGAATCCACAGTCCCTGCACATCACAGCCTGGTTCCTGAGTGGCTAGAATTCAAGGCTTTGGGTCTTTCGGATGGCGTGCTTCACATTGTGGTGGCCTCTCAGAAAGAGTCGACTCTCCAGTGCTGCGCCTTTAAATGGAAAAGGTTTTTGGCTTCATGCCTGGGCAAGGAGCTTTATCCCCTTGCTTGGCCTTTGGTGAGCATTTTGGACTACCTCTTGCCCCTCTGAGCTGGAACTGCAAGCGATGACCCTTAAGGTGCACATAGCAGCCATCTTGTTTTCTGGGTGTAGACTGGTAAGCTGATGGTGGCCTGGAAAAAGGTGGTAGGGTGCTTTTTCAAGAGCCTGGACTATCTGACCCCTCAGGTGCGTGAACCACCTCTGCCGTGGGACTTTCTGCTGGAGTTGGCTATGCTTATGGTCAAGCCATTTGAGCCTATGTAGAGGTGCGAGACCACCTTCCTTGTGGCCAACACATCAGCCAAAGGGATCGGGGAACTCCAGGCTGTCTCGGTGGAGTCTCCCTCCCTGGTCTTCCACAGGGACAGAGTTATCCTTTGCCCCAGCCTGAAGTTCCTACCGAAGGTTGTATTGGAGTTTCACCTTAACCAGGTGATTAACTTACAGGTACACTTTACTAACCCATCTTCGGAGGCCGACCACAGGCTCCATACCCTGGACCTGCAGAGGCACTTACTTATTATGTAGAGCGCACAGCTGGAGTTTGTGGAGAGGCTTGCCAACTGTTTATCACCTATACTGAAGCTGCACCTTGCAGCAAAGTGGACGCTTGGCAGGTGGATTACATCCTGCATCAACCTTTGCTATAGGTTGGCTGGTAGGGAGTCTCCTGTAGGCTTAGAGCTCATTCCTCCAGCCATACTGCTGCCTCAGTGGCTGCTTCCAGGGATGTCCCTATACAGGAAATCTGCAGGGCTGCTATGTTGAAGTCCGCACATACCTTCATTTCCCAGTACTGCATTGACCTTGGGACACATTGGGATGCTGGTTTTGGGACCTCTGTTCACCGGTTTCTGTTTTGCCAAGTAGGAGTGTGTGCCTTTCCCCTTCCTTCCAGAGAACTGCTAGGAGTCTGCCAGAGTGTAGATAGTGAACCATATCCACCCCCCTAGAAAATGTTACTTGCTTGCAGCCGTAGTTCTAGGAGTAGTATATGGTTCACATCCACACAACCCACTTGGCCTTTGGCAAGTGGCACATGGATCTCAACTTCCAGCGTGCAAGATCTGACGTTATGGGGCAGAGTTGGGGGATGTACTGCCCGGGTGTTGGGAGGAGCTTAGCTTAAAGATGGTAAATCAGACCGTTCCAGTGGAACTGCCGGTGTGTGGATGTGAACCATATACCACTCCTAGAACTATGGTTACATAAGCATTAATCCACGACAAAGGAGGGCTCTACTAGAGAATTAATGCCTGGTTGGGGGGTGGGGCCGAGTGCCTCCAACCACCAACCAGGCATTAAATCCCTAATATAGCCCAACTTTGGAGTGGATTAATGCACTTGTAAAATGGCAAACGCAGGGAAAAGACTGTTTTCATTCAAATAAGTTTGCTAAATAAATGAAAACAAACTAATATTACTGTACCTAAGAAAGCATTTTATGGTGTTGACTTCTATGTGGAACTCTGCGCGTGCACGTTCAGTATTCATTTATATTGTGCCTGCACTTTAAACTTTGCAGCGTTCCATTTTGTAACACAACACAGAGAAAACCTAGAAAAATGTACCTCCGTTGGTAAAAACACTAATGTGTCACCTTGTCTCTTTCATTTTCCCTTCCCATTCACTACTGCACCTAGGGTCAAGTACGAAGATTTGCATATGTCTGTAGGGCGGTATATGCAAATCTTGGTACGTTAGCCACAATGCACTAATGAGTGGGGAAAGAAAAATGAAGATGAGGACTTGATGAAAAACCTTTTAGTAGCGGAGGTACATTTGCCTGTGTTGGTGCTAAATGCTGCAACCTGCTGTCTCCTTTCTGATGGCTAACTCACTGTCCATTTCTATGGCTGTGTTGCTGTAAACACTTACATGGACTACCGGGGTGTGCATCGCGGTGAAAGGGACCAGGTTCTTCGTGTCTACAGCTCCGCATGGCGGCTCAGTAGTAAGGCAGTTGTGCAGACTTGCTGCTCCTCTGTTATAGTTACTGCTGAGTGCCGGAGTTCCACGGGGTGGGTGGGAATAAACATACTCTGCAGGACAGACTATGACAAAGAAGCACAGCAGTCCAGCGGGTGAGATGTTTGTGTGTCTCTCGGTAGCGCCACCTATAGGGAGGAATTGACCGAGGGAGTGATTAATCTGTGTCTCTTTTTGTGAGTAAGTGTGCTCCCAATGACAAGCGAGCATTACTGGGGGATTAATGCCTGCTTCATTTTGAGTCATGGGTTGAGTTTCAACTTGTGGTATTGCTCCATTGAACATCACCTTTTCTTGCCATGTTGCAAAGGTGAATAACCTATTTCTCACATCAGTGTTTATTTGGGTTCAGTTAAATATGAATCATTTGAAGGTATGAATTTCATTTCTGTAACAAAAAACATTACTAATTGCTGCCAGTTAGCATCTCCTGTCCCCTTTAAATCTCTATTTTGATATAATCACCATTTCCACAACCACTGATTGTGGTGTCGCAAGCGGAGGACTGTGATGCTCAGTGCAGACCAGTAGCCACAGGGGATTAAGTCTAGGGGACAGTGATTCTGTATCTATATTAAATTATTTGGAAAAATGGGAAGCTAAATAGAAACAAAGTGTAAGAAATATAAGCTGAATGTCTATATAATAAAATTACAACTAACCTAATTAATTGGACATAAATGTAATAGAGATGGTTGTCTTTGGTTTAGTATTATTCACACAGTATATCCTGTGCCAGCAGTTTGTTTAAAAAAAAAAAAAAAAAAAAAAAAAATTACCCTGTGAATGAACTAATCGAGAGATAAGTGTTTGTTTGTACAGGAAATTCTGTTTACATAGGATTACAATGACAGGTAACTATCTGAGATACAGATCTATATGGAGCAGAACTGCAGTACACCTGCTCGTGCTTCTGTGGACTTTGCTTAATTATTTACCAAATACTACTACTATTGCTGATAAGAATGCTGTTGGTAGCTCGTATTTTTTCCCTGCGTTACAGTAAATGCGGAAGAAAGTCCTGTGTTTGTTCTGTTTCTTCTTACTGGGAAGTAGCGTAGTGCAGCGGTTAGAGCACTAAGTTTTGAAACCAGAGATCTGAAGTTCATATTGCACCATATCTACTTGCTAACTTTGAACTTGAGCTAGTCACTTAACCTCCTTGTGCTTCATTATTTTCAGCTGTAACGTTGGGTAGAAGCAGAACTCCACTGAAAATGAGATGTTTCTCCTCCTTGTGCTATCTCAAGGAAATAATATGAACTTGCGGTGGTTTTATCTAGTCAGGGTAGCACAGCAGAGATGCGTTCTCTTGTGGAGTCAGTCTGCCTTCCCAGTTTTACAGCTGCTGGGAGTTGTGTTTTTTTTTTGTTTTTTTTTTTTTTGGGGGGGGCAGGAATAGAGGTCAGGTGACTGTCAAGATCCCACAGCGAGTAAATGGCAGTGTGAGGATTTGGACCAGAGTCTTCTGGTGCCCAAGCCTGTGCTGTAACCACTAGGCTACTATCTTTCCTAATTGTAACAAAAAACAAACACTTCAGAGTACTTCATTTTACTGTAGGCCCAATCCAGAGAGTCCTACATGGTATGCAGGGTTGATGTGTTTCACTGGGGTACACAATGCAGAGCACACTGTGGCATGCTGAACGCCCCCCATGCACCTGCGATTTAGGCCACATTGACCTGATCTCGCTCCACCAGATGACTTGCCAGCTGAGGTCATCCGAGGCCTGATGGGACCCACTGATATGATGCCCTAGACTGCCTTCAAAGAACAGACGGTTGGGAAGTTGGGAAGTGGAACCAGCAGCAGTTTGGTTACAGTGAATAAGAATGAGGCCCACTCACTTGCCAAATTTTAAACGTATCTTTTTTTTTTTTTTTTTTACATTGCTTAAGATAGCCACTGAAACATCACCCAGCATTTCACAGTTGGGATGACTGCTTTGTCAAGGGAATGGCCTAGGATTGAAAGCTCATCTTTTTCTGTACTTGTACAAATTATCCAGACTGTAGGCAGTATATTAGAGTAACTGTTTCATTCAGTTTATTCTTGATTTCTTAAAGGAGAACTGCGCTGAATCTGTAAGTTGGTTTTTTTTTTTTTTTTCCCCCAGTAGAAGCTGATTTTTAAAGAGACTCACCAAGTTAAATGAATGGAGGTTTGCACCGCATATTTCGGTGCCTTGCCTCCACGAAATGCTGCCTTTGTATATTTGCCCCAAACATTTCCAATAATTTTGATGCGAGATTGCTTGTAAACTTATATCCACAGAGTCACTTTTATTTTCCGGTCTATAGATCTACCCCCGCACTCAACCACATTATGACGTGAACCCAGAGAGAGCGCAGGAATGTGCTCCATTATGGGGGGGCAACTTTTAACAACCTTTTTATAAATCACAGTGATCATTTGGTGATTAATCAAGGGCACCGGGTGACTAACTGATTACTGTGATATAAAAAATGTTCTTAAAGTTACTAATAAGTATAATGGAGTGCATCCCTGTGCTCTCCTGAAATTCACGTCATAATGGCTGGCACTGAGGCGGATCTATGGACCAGGAAGTAAGTGACCCGGTAGATGTAAATTTACATACGAACACATGAAACTTCCCAGCAGAATCAGGCCTCCCGGTCTCAAGTCTGCTCGGATGATCTCACAACAAAACTATTGGAAGTTTCCGGGGCAAATATACATAGGCAGCATTTTGCGGAGATAAGGCACTGAAATACGTGGTGCATAGGGCTAGCCTGGTAGATCTTTTTAAATGCTAGTTACACTTCTGTTACTTTTCAATCAATACAGGCTGTTTAGTTATCCAAGTAAGTGTCTCTGATTTACACACAGACCATTTTAGAACTACATGATGTAGATTATGCCTTTGCTCTGCTCTTCTGTTGTTGGCAACAATGCCTACGTGTGTTCTGCTGTAGAACTTTGTAGCTGGAAGGGGCATGAACTACATCATACAGTTCTAAAATGGTACTTCCACCAGTGTGTAAATCACAAATGTCCATTGTGGTAACTGAAGTGCTTGTATAGATTAAACAATAACAGAATTGGAACCAGTTTGTAAATGACTCGTACTAGGAAAATGATTTGCAGGTTCGGTGCCATCTCCTTCAACTTGTTTCGTACAGAGTGCTTTTTCTTTTTCCTTTTTTTTTTTTTTTTTGACTTCTGTGAGTATATGGGGAGCTGCGCTTGATTTCCACAGTCCATCCCTGCTGAGATACTGAGACAGCTGGATAATCTGGTCTGAGTTGTTGCTTCAGACACAGTCCGACCACCTTCAGCTGACCCACGTGCTTCAGTAGCACGTGCCAAGTTATCACATGTGGCAAATGCATGTTAGCTGGATCCTTGTAAACAAAGTTAACAGAATCAAGGCCGCTGGCATACTTGCTGACTCTTTGAGCGACCACTTCCCTGTCGTGTGTGTGTGTGTGTGTGTGTGTGTGTGTGTGTGTGTGTGTGTATAAAAACAATGCTCCAAGGCCCTCACCCAGAGTCATATCCGTCCAAGTCTTTTCTAGTTTAATGTGGATGAAGTAACCTAGCTGACGTGCGCTGGAGCTCTATTAGACAGCTCAGTACAGTTGAAGTCTTTGATTTCTTCCAGAAACATTTTGTAAGTGTGGCCAATAAACAGAGGAAAACGTCTGTACCAAATGGCTAACCTCTGACCTGTGTCAGGTCATGAAATCTAGGGATAAACCTGGGAGCTTTACAAATCGGCACACCTTGCTAGTGACTAGCAAAACTACAGAAGACTTAGAAATACATGTAAACATGAACTCAAAAGAGCAAAAATTGCACATGTTCAAAGCCTACAAGGTAAGGCATGGGATCGCGATGTCACTGATGAAACTGTGCTCGTCACACCTGCGCATGGAAAATGGCGTGTGGCAATGCAGCAGTGGCGCATAATGCCATCTGCACACGAATGCAGCACACCCGATCCCTCAGTTTGGTTTTTCAGGGGACTTCGCCCCCCCCCCCCCGGAATAAATATGATCAACTCCGCAGGGATGTGGACAGCAGGGCAAGTTAAAAAGCCGACTGCACCACTTACTTGTGGCCACACATTCGACATTCGGAATGTAAAAAAAATTTTCCCGAGCAGGGTTTTAAATCCTGATCTTCCTCCTCTTCTACAGCTGGGTTGGGTGCTCTAGTTGCTCCACCACGGGAGCGGCTTGACAGAGCACCTGACCGGCAGTGGTTAAATCCACTTCCACTTTGGTATGGTGACTGGAGGTAGCGATATAGTCATATTGCTCATATACCCCTGTCACTCTTATACCATACGCACTACTGATCGCGCGGTTCTTAATGCGTGGTTTAATCTGTGCTGTACTGACCTGGTACCCTAGATAAAAACCTCTTGGACCCCAAGCACTTCTGGAGCCAGGTAAATAGTCTCTTAAATAGATGTTCTTACTCCCCAACGAGTAAAATTTCACAAATGACACTGTTCTCTCTGAACCAACTCCTTTGGCTACTGCCTTTAATTACTTTAGTATCGAGAGAAATTTAAAGACTCAGCTTCTGCAGTCTCTCCAGCCCCCCACCCCCAACACCTTAACAGCTCGGAATCTCCCTCTAAATTTCATGTTGCTAGGAAGGATGTTCACACTCAACTTAATAGACTTAAGGTAGATTCCTTGGATGGATATGACAGCCTGGAACCCAAATTACTCAGATTAGTAGCACCAATCATAGCCTCCCCATTAAGGGATCTGTTCAATAAATCTCTGACCCAGGGCAAGGTACCTGCTATTTGGAAAGTTGCATTGGTGGTGCCTATTCACAGGGTAGGGGACAGACATGGTACCTGTTGAAAACTATAAGCCTATCTCTGTGCTCTGCTCTCTGGCCAGAATTCAAGAGCGACTCATTTATGATCAGTTGAAGTTTCTGAGCATGTATAGTATCCTGCACTCCGCTCAGTATGGTCTTGGGTTCTATCGTAGCACTGATACTGCATTGATCTGACTAACTTCAGACATCTTTGGTGCAGTGGACTCTGGCCTTGCATCCAGAGTCATCTTTGTTGATCTAACTAAAGCTTTCAACTTAATTAACCGTGATTTACTGCTACTTAAACTTAGCACCATGGGGTTGGATGAACTTTCTGGATGCTGGTTTAAAAAATTACCTATCGGACAGGAAGCAACTGGTTAAATGGAAAGGCTATTTATCCTCCCTTAGATCTGTCACAGATGGGGTACCACAGGGCTCCATACTTGGTCCTTTGCTCTTCTCGTTGTTCATTAATGACCTGCCAGAAAACTGTGGTGGTGCAAATGCTGTCCTTTATGCGGATGATGCAGTATTTTTTATCTTTTTTTATTTGCTGTGCTCTTTGGCCCGGACCAGCGTAGGTATTATCAGCCCCAGTCAGGATCCTTGCCGCACTCCACTCCCATATAAGCCATTCTTTCTTACCCCCTTGGCTTGCCCCCAGGGTGGTGCCGGTGCCGTGGACATCGGTTAAGTCGGAGAGTCTACCTGGGAGCTAATGAAGGAGCAGCGGGGGGCTTCATGAGGACGCTGGCTACAGTGAATTTTCCCCCCTACTGTTCTTGGGGGCGGGAACGTGCAATGACGTCCTGCATCCGCCCCACCCCTTGAAGCATCCAGACGCCGGCTGCGTGTGGCACCCCCGGCCTCCACCAAGGGTCCTACGAACACCGGACATTCTCCCCGCTCTCCCCTTGGAGAAGGAGAGCAGTCCAGAGGATGCTCCATCCTCCTAACCCGGCCAGCCCTCCGATGACTCGGGTCCATTCCCGAACCCGGGTCACCGGTGTCTCAAGTGGAAAATCCAACCACTGCCCTGATGGGCTGGCTGATGACGCAGTATTTTATAAAAGGAAATGGAGGGTAATGAGTACCACTGCCCGTAGTCTGGGCAACAGGCTCCTTGAACTGGTGGCCTTGATGGAAGAGGGATGCCTGGATATTGTAGCAGTCACAGAAACATGGTATACAGAGAACTGTGACTGGGATGTTAACATACCAGGGTACACGACTTACAGGAGAGACAGGGATGGGAGAAGAGGGGGAGGAGTAGCTCTCTATGTAAGGGAAGGGATGGGAGAAGAGGGGGAGGAGTAGCTCTCTTTGTAAGGGAAGGGATAAAAGCCACTGAATAAGAGTAAACAAGGAGGAGAGGAGGCACTGTGGGTCACCTTAGAGACTGGAAATGGCACCACAATCCTCACAGGGGTTGTATACAGACCCCAGTGTCAGGGGGAGGGAATGAACCAGGATGTGATAGAAGGCATTCTTAGGATGGCAGAGAAAGGGGAGATACTGTTGATGATGGGAGACCTGAATATGCTGGATGTTAGCTGGAGCACATTTGCTGTAGCCACATCCAAGAGCAGGGCCATTCTTGATGCCCTACAGGTGGCATGCCTCAGCTAGCTATTTTTGGAACCTCTCGTGAGGGAGCAATCTTAGACCTCGTACTCTCAAATGGGGACAGTGAGAGGATCTCAGAACAAGAAGTGGGTAGCCATCTGGGAACAAGTGACCACCAAACAGTGTGGTTCACGATAAACTCAGCTACAGAGTCAAGCCATACAAAAGTGAGGGTACTGGACTCCAGGAGGGCTGACTCCTGCAACATGGGAGAGTGCCTTAGAAAAACACTAGCAAACAGGCTGGAAGGAGGGGTGGCGCAACAATGGGGAAACATCAGAACTGCCATCACAGAGGCAGCAAGCCATTGTGTGAAGCAAATAAACAAGTCAAAATGAAAGAAAAAGCCACTATGGTTCTCAAAAGAGGTGGCGGGGAAGGTCAGGGAGAAAAAGATAGCATTCAGGAAGTATAAGGAAACGCAGAAGGAGCAGGACAGAGAGCTGTACCAGTTAAGGCAGAAGGAAGCTGGGAGGGAAGTCAGAATAACAAAGGCCCAAACTGAGGAAAAGATGGCCAACTCTGTTAAGGGGGATAAAACCTTTTATAGGTACATTAGGGAGCATAGAAAGACAAAGGGAGGGATAGTGAGGCTGAATAGAATGGGCGGTGGGTGGGCAGAGAGGGACAGTGAAAAGGCAGGGATACTGAATGAGTATTTCTGCTCAGTATTCATAAAAGAGGAGGTGTCTAATCCAGTTAACAGAAGCACTCTGGATAGGGGTTCGATCCCAGTCCTTTCACAGAAGAAAGGGTTCTGAAAGAACTCCTAAAACTGAAGGTGGACAAAGCAATTGGGCCTGACGGAATTCACCCCAGAATTCTAAAAGAATTAAGGGGAGAACTAGTGAAACCTCAGACTACCCTGTTTAAGAAATCATGGGAGGATGGTGTGGTACCTGAGGACTGGAGAAAGGTGGATGCGATTCCCCTTCCCAAAAGTGGGAGCAAGACAGAGGCAGGAAACTACAGACCTGTCAGTTTGACCTCTGTGTTAGGGAAAGTGATGGAATCACTTTTGAAGGAAAGAATTGAGTACCTGGAGGCCAGTGGGGCAGAGGACCCAAGGCAGCATGGATTCACAGTGGGAAGGTCATGTCGGACGAATCGAATTGATTTCTTTAACTGGGTGACCAAAGTAGTACACCAGAGAGGGGCTGTGGACATGGCCTACCTAGACTTTAGCAAGGCATTTGACACAGTTATAGTAAAATTAACCAGCCCGGGAGTGGGTCCCAAGGTGGTAGCCTGGGTAAAACATTGGCTGGACAACAGGACACAGAAGGTAATTGTAAATGGAGTCCACTCTGAAGAAAGAGGGGTTACTAGTGGGGCACCGCAGGGTTCAGTACTGGGTCCAGTCCTTTTAATGTCTTATAAGTGACATTGCAGAGGGATGGAAGGAAAAGTATGCCTCTTTGCAGATGACACAAAGATCTGCATCAGGGTTGATACACAAGGAGGCGTGGAAAGGATGAGAAGAGACTTGGCAAATTTGGTGGAATGGTCAGACGTATGGCAGCTTGGATTCAGTGCAAAGAAGTGCAAAATAATGCACCTGGGAAACAAAAATCCAGAGGAAGATTACGCAATTGGGGGGTGGTAGTAACAACCAAAAAAAAAAAAAAATGGAAAGGGACCTGGGGGTCATACCTCTCAACCTTTTGTCACTGAAGTGAGGGACATGGACATTTTTGGACACTCAAAATGAGTGACAATGAGAGACACAGACGCTCAGAATGAGGGACATATCCTTAAACAGGGAGATACAAGCTCAGAACACTGTGAAAACGATAGTGTTTACTTGTACAAAGTTTATTTTGAATTTAGTATTTTAGAATATTAAGTGTTTCTGCTTTAAAGTCTGAATTTACAGCACATTCTCTGTGTGGGCAGTACCTTTTCCATGAGGGACAGAGAAATTTTAAGGGGCAAAATGAGGGCTGTCCCTCGTAATGAGGGACACTTGAGAGGTATGCTGGGGGTAATCGTATATCAGATGACCTTAAGGTTAGCAAGCAATGTGAGAAGGCAGTAGGGAGGGCTGGGGGGATACTGGGATGTATAGGGAGAGGCATCACCAGCAGAAAACAGGAAGTTATCCCTCTGTACAGACAGTTGGCGAGACCCCATCTGGAGTAGTGCGTCCAGCTCTGGAGACCCCATCTCCGCAAGGACATAGACAGGATAGAGGCAGTCCAGAGGAGGGCAACTAAAATGGTGCAGGGTCTGCAAGAGAAGCCATACGAGGAGAGACTAAAGGAGCTTAGTATGTATACTTTTGAGAAAAGGAGGGAGAGAGGGGACATGATAAACTTTTAAGTACCTCAGTGGAATCAACAAAGTCCAAGAGGGTAGCATCTTTCAGAAAGAGATGTGCAAGAACAAGGGGACACAATTTGAAGATAGAGGGGGGTGGTTCAAGAGCAATGTGAAGTATTTTTTCACAGAGAGGGTGGTGGACACATGGCACAGCCTTCCTGAGGAGGTTGTGGGGTCTGAAACTGTGGGAGAATACAAGAATGCATGGGACAGACACAAGGCAATTTTTGTGGGGGGTAGGAAGAAATAGGCTGTTGGTTAACTAGGATCTGCAGCTTATCCTGTAGATAGGGAAATGGGCAGACTAGGTGGGCCAAGCGGTCCTTATCTGCCGTCAGAGTCTATGTTTCTAAGTCATACTGATCCTGCCTCGTACGCTGACCTGACCAAGGATTTTAGGAAACTTGAAGATTGGTTTGGTAGAAATAAATTGGCAATGAACTCCAGAAAGACTAAGGCCATGCTGTTTGGCTCTGGGGAAGCTGGGGGTGAATAGAAATTTAATGTAACTTCCATATCTGGCTCTCACATAGAGGTAGTCGATGCAACTAAATGTCTTGGCATCTGCCTAGATCAGGAATTAAATCTCAAGCCACATATTGAGCAATTGTTGAAATCCATCCATCAGAAACTTGGGCTTATATTCCAGATTAGGGACTACCGCACCCCCTCTGCATGCTTATCCATAGCTAACAGCATCCTCTTACCTAAGCTTTTGTATGGTGCTCCAGTGCTGTGCTTGGTCAGGAAGATGGAGCCGAGTAAGCTTAAAGCTTATACAACAAAATTGGTTGGTTGGCTGCAGGTGTCTCCTGTAGAGAGCATCATTGGAGGGTTTTCTTACATTGCGGGGGGGGGGGGTCAATAAAGGAAGGAAGGAAGTTAGAATTTCATGCTCTCTGCCTATCCCACAAGCACGTGTTTGGCATCCTCCACCTAGCCTGAGACCTACTGAAAATTAAACCACTGAGGAGAACCCTTCACTCTTCAACCAGTATCCTGCTGGATGTACGTAAATCAAAGTCTGGTAATGGGTCATTTGCCAGCATTACTCCCTCACTGTGGAACAGTCTTCCTTCTGAAACTTGGGATTGTGAGACGTTATCTAGTTTCAAATCTAGTGTAAAATCCCTTTACGTTGGGGGCAGGGGAAGTGCAGCTGCTACCGCTAAGGTTCTTACATTCTGATCTTACAATGTTATACATTGGACAGCAAGCTCACTGGGTTTAGATTATACTGCAGTGATATTATTGTTTCTACTTCACCTTTTATATGTCTTGTACCATTGTTCTATTTTGCTAACATCTGTTATAATGTACTGTAATGTCCAGGTATTTATATTGGGTCGCTGCTATGTATTACTTTACCTGTTAACTAATTCTGGGTTGCCCCTGAGTGAGGAACTTTCGGTCTCAATAGGCCTACCCAGTTAACAAAATCCAATCAATCAGTCTCCACTCACATTCTTTTGCACTTATGGGGCTGTTTTGGACTGATCTCAGGATGGGGTACCTCTTGAAGGAAAGGATGCTCGGTCTCTGGGGAAGTCTGGACTCCCTGCTGCCAAATCCATCCCTGACTCAGTTCTGTCTCTGCAGGTCCTTGGAAGGATGGTGTCCTACATGAATGTAGTGTCATGAGCTTTTTTCCAGTACGGATCTTTTCAAATTGACTTCTTTAGCAGGGCTGACATGCCCACCCATTGTTGACTTCTCTCCTGAACTCTACTCCTCTGTTCACTGGGATCTCCAGTGATAGAAAGACAAGAGGAACATTTTGAAGGGTGTTACCGCTCATGGATTCCATACTGCTCCTTTTCCAGATAGGCACCAGCCTCCGGGGCTGGAAGGGCATCTTTGGAGGGGTGATTGGCCCAAGGCACTTG
>JADMNL010000025.1:141702500-141720000 GCA_016271365.2 Neoceratodus forsteri | reverse complement strand
CTTCCAGATACTTCCTAACCACAAAGAAAAGTGGGGAGTGGTGGCCTATTCTTGATCTCGGAGCTTTGAACAAGCATCTAAAGAAACAACAATTCAGAATGGTAACTCATGCCTATTTCCACATCCCCATAAGGGATTCTTACCAGAGACATCTCAGATTCAGACTCCCTTCAGGTCACTATCAGCTTTCAACCCTGCCTTTTGGCATCCCTTTGGCCTTAAGGGTATTCACAAAATGTCTGGCTGCTGTAGTAGCACATCTTCGGAGACAAGGTATCACTGTTTTCCCTTATCTGAACAACTGGTTAGTGGTGGGAAAATCCCCACTGAGGGTACAGCAGGATTTGAGTCACCCAGGACCTCCTAGAGTCTCTGGGGTTTCTAATCAGTCACAAAAAGTCTGCCTTCACCCCCACACAGGTGTTGCAGTTCATAGGAGCAGAAATGAATATCTTACGGGCCAGAGCCTATTTGCCTTTGGAGAGAGTACAAAGCCTTCAGCCAGTGGCAAATTTCTTCAGGTTACACAAACCAAAAACTGCAAGACAGTTTCTCCAGCTTCTGGGCCACATGGTGGCTGCCATAGGCACAGTGCTGGGTTCCAGATTCCACATGAGGGACATGCAGTTCCACCTCTGGGCTCACTGGTGTCAGAAAAAATACCCTTTTTCAAAACTCTTTCCAGTAACAAGGGCACTGTTACAGTCCCTCTTGTGTCGGAAAGGGGAATAACATTTAAGATGGGGAATCCCCTTTCAGAAGGAGAGTCCCTCAATAGTTCTCACAACAGATGCATCCCTATTGGGCTGGGTGCCCATCTAGGGCAGCACACCACCTAGGGTACCTGGTCAGCTGCAGAGTCCCTTCAGCACATAAACTTGCTGGAACTCAGAGCAGTTTTGCTCCTCTAGTACAGAGCAAGGTGGTACAGATCTAGAACACACTGTACCACCACAGTGTATTACATAAACAAGTAGGGAGGCACCAGGTCAGGCCTCCTTTGCACAGAAGCCAAACTGATCTGGACTCTAGCTTATTCTCTGGGGATATCCCTGCATGCAATTCATTTGCCAGGGAAAGACAGTATCCTGGCAGATGCCTTGAGTCGAATCAACCAATCCCATAACAAATGGACCCTGAACAGGCAAGTAGTACAGGTTATTTTCAGGAGGTGGGGCACTCCACAAGTAGACTTGTTCGCATCCCACCAGAACCACCACCTGCCCCAGTATTGTTGCAGACCACTGGATCAGGGCACACTTCCTCTGGATGCCCTGACCTTGGATTGGTCAGGGAAGTTCCTATATGCTTTCCCCTCCTTTTCCTCTGGTTCACAGGGTACTGCTCAAGCTCGGATCCCATGCAGCATCACTGATCTTGATGGCTCCAGATTGGCCAAGGCAGCCATGGTACTCTCTTCTGCTCTCCATGTCTGTCACAAAACAGATACACCTCCCTCTGAGGCACAATCTACATACTTCCAACCAGGTAACTCTGTTGTACCCGAATCTCAAGTCGTTCAACCTCAAGGCCTGGCTCTTGAGGACAGAATATGCAAAATTGAACCTCTCTCAATCTGTCTTAAGCATTTTAAAAGCTTATAGAAAACCTTCTAGTATAAAAACCTATTCTTCTAAATGGAAAAGATTTTCAGTTTGGTGCTCGAGCAGATCACTGATACCAGGCCAAGCTGAAATCTGTCCTGGATTCTCTCTCCCACTTGCATTCCTCTAGTTTGCAACCCAGCTCTCTGAAGTTCCATTTGGCAGCTGTCTCTGCTTGCCTCTCTGCCGGGGCAAGGGTAACCTTAGCCTCAGATCCTATCTTTAAAAGATTCTTCAAAGGTCTGAATCATCTACATCTCCCCTCACAGGACACAAGTGCCAGCTTGGGATTTGAATGTGTGTGTGTGTGTGTGTGTGTGTGTGGCTAAACTCATGGCTCCCTTTTGAACCCATGGCTACAGCTCATCTAAAATATGTCACTTGGAAAACAGTTTTTCTCGTGGCAGTGACTTCTGCAAGAAGGATTAGTGGGCTTCAGGCTCTCTGTATAGATCAGGACTATATCTCCTTTCATAGGGATATGGTAATCCTTAGGACAAACAGAATTTCTTCCCAAAGTAGTCTCTGACTTCCACTTAAACCAGTCCATCACTCTCCCTGTCTTTTTCACTGATCACGCTACCTCTGGTGAAAGAAGACTCCACAGTCTGGATGTAAAAAGGGCTCTGTTACTACATGACAGCCACAAAAGGCCATAGACCGGACAGAAAACAGCTGTTCCTGACCTATGGGGATGTGGGAAAATGTAATCCAGCCTCTAAAAGGTCCATTTCTCGATGGATAGTCCAGTGTATCCAGTTCTGTTATACAAAGGCTGGTAAGGAGCCCCCATCAGGATTGAGGGCCTATTCCACAAGAGGGACAGCTGCTACCTTAGCAGCTGCTAGAGATGTTCCATTACTGGACATTTGTAAAGCAGCTGCCTGGAAGACAGTACACACCTTTACAAAGCATTACAATCTAGATATTCTGTCTAAGAGTGATGCTAGGTTTGGCACAGCAGTCCTGCAAACTCTATTTCCAAAATAAGTTCTGTGCCCACCTCCAGTGATGCTGCTTGGTAGTCTATATAAAGTTAGGAATATTCTAAGCATTACTGGGGTTAGAAGAAAAAATTGCCATAGTAATCTTCTTTCTTCCCAGTGGTGCTCAGATATTCATAACTTCCCTCCCTACCTCCCCTTCTAGAACTTCAGCCTCTGCACTCCACGTGCTGGTGCCACCATTATCACTATACACCCTTGGAGTGTTTTTACCCTGAACCTGTCAATAGTTTGGGTGAACAGGGTTCATTGTGTTTTTACCTTTTTGGGGCCTAATTGTTTATCTCTCCAGTCGGAGTTTTATTTTTACAAATTTATATTATTGGGGAAACCCCTAATTTTAATAATAAAATTATAGTACTAAATTACTCTGGGCCTACTTTCCAGGCTTCTTTATAAAATCTGGAGAGAACACAGGCAGTTAGTAGAGGCAGTGTTTGAAAGATGCTCATGTGCAAAGTGTTCATCATTTGCATGTGTTCTATCTCTTTGGGCAGTCCAACCCTCCAAGCTTACTGAATAAAGTTATGAATATCTGAGCATCACTGGGAAGAAAGAAGATTACTATGGTAAGTAATTTTTTCATCCTGATTATTGCCATGGCCAGGCAGGTGAGGTTGCTAGGGGCTTTGGAATGCATGGAACTTTTCTGTGTGTTTCTCCTAGTTAGTGGTTTTGCTCAGCCACTTAAAATTAATTCCAAAGGTTAACTCTGCATTCCACAAGAGTTAGGTGGTGTTCTTTCTGTCCCTGGGACAACAGGCCAAAGAATGATAGGGCACCGGTTACACTACTTGTATGTATACAGGGCATTCAAGCATTACCTGTGTAGGAGTCAAGTGTTCAGATGATCCTCTCACATTTTCTTGCCCCAGGAAAAATCGAAGGCAAGTATGCTTGCCCCTCTAACCCCAGGGGGTCAAACATTGCATTTGGAAGGCTTAACTTACAGGCGGTGAGTCCCTTCTGGGGAGGCATGTGAGGGCATTTATGAGGGTAGCCATGTCTACCTCCTGGGCAAAGAGAAATGACTTCTCAGGTAGATATCTGTATAGTGCAACCTGGTCCTTGGTTCATATATTTATGAGGCATTACCACCTGAGCTTGTAAGCCTTGGCAGATAGGTCAGCTTTTGACTGAAAAGTGCTGCAACCATGACTCCCTTTTGATGTGTTGTCTTCTGAGTTGGGTTTAAATTACTGTCCTGTGTTTTACTGACCTGTCCTTGAATTTCTGCCATGTTTTCTCTGCTTGGTAAATCCTCATGTGTCAGTTCACAGGATGACAGGACATGGGAACAGGGAATGAAGGTTTGCAGTAACAGAAAATAATTTATAGTCAGGGTATGAAATTTGTGAAAAAAGTACATGCCCACTTGGGCACGTAATTAGAAAAAGTACATGCCCAAGAAACTACTTGTATGCTGCCCCTTAGTTTTTCATAATTTTTAGATGTTGTCTTAACTGGACCACCAAGCAATTAATGAGTAACAGAGTACCAAAAAAAAGAAATACTACTGCTGCTGCTGCCTTCAAACTCTGAGAAAGGCTATATGGCACCCTCATAGTAGCCCTAGGCTGTGCCCCTGCCCTTTAGGCCCTGTCCACACTGCACACGGTTGAGCAGTTACAGTTTTAAAACCAGTATGGTATGTACAGTTACCGTCTGTCCGCATTGACGATGAACCGTTTCTTGAAACTGTCACCTCCCATCCACATTGCTGCTCTTTTTTGGAGCTCCATGCAAACCGAATCAAGGGGCTATCCCACAGTGCTTTGCAGGGTGTCATCATACATACATACATACATACATACAGCATCGGAATCGGTACAGTCACGCATCCGCACTGGTAAAAGGAACGTTCTAGATAATGAACCGTTTTCGATTCCGACCCAAAGATCGCATCTTGACAGGTCTAAAGAATGGTCTTAAAATCACATCGTAAACCATTACCAGTGTGGACGCGACTCGTTTTTGGAGTTCATGCTAATGGTTCAAGCACCGGTAACGGTTTATCATGTGCAGTGTGGACAGGGCCTTACCTATAAGGTAATGGATTAGAATTTAGAATTTAGATACACATACAGTGGCTGTAGTTCCCTTAATCATTTTTTTCCCAAATACTGTAGCTACTATACCTTCCTCAGCTCAAAGAAGTTATACACTCAGCTTTTCTATTTGATGGCGTTAGGCTTAGTTAGCTCTTTATAGTAGGTAAAGTAGTCTTTAGAAGGTAAGGGTAAAGAAAACGAAGTAGACAGTCTAGATTTTTAATGACTGAGAGACTACAGATTTTCCCTGCAAGTTCAGCTCAGCAACTAGTCAGTGACTGAGAAAAAAACTGCTATAGACTGCCATCTGACTGTGAACGGCCACCTCAGAGTCCCACTGTTCCCCCTCACTCTGCTGCAGTCTACTTGCCTAAAGTACTGCGTGGGTTGGTTGAGAGTTTGAGACTGAAGCAGCTAAGATCCCAAAAATGCAGTACATAGTCACTTAATAACTTTGTGCAGCAGGCCAGCACTTTTGCTCAGATAGTTATCTCAGACGAGCTGAGAGCTTAAATGTGCTAGAAATAGCCTCGCCCCACCACCTTCCTCTGTCAGACTTTTTTTTCTTTCACTTGGCGCCAAGTGATAGACATTCCCCCTCCCCGGTCTAATAACACTTAATTCATTTCTGTTATGCTTGCCAAATCGACTCTTCCCCCAATGCAGACCTTTCTGGTCTTGCACACCTCCTCTCCGCCTGGAAGTATTCCCCCAATTCCACTTTTACACCCCAAAGCAGTAATGAGCTCTTAAAAGAGCTTTAAGTTTTTAATTTTTTTGTGCACGAGTTTTATCACAACTAGCAATCCAAATGCTCCTCTAATACTAGTACTACTGCACAGCACAAGTCCGACCTCCCTCTGTGGAGCAGTAGAGTATCACGCTTTGCAGCAAACCTCGATGCACACTGACTAAAAGTGGTGGGCAAACTATCACTCTGCAGTCCCCAGTTGGTCTCATATGCTGCAGCTTGCCTTCAGTCTGATGGACGGGCCACTCAACAGTTTTGATTCGCTGTAGCTGATGCCAGTCTAAGGAAGGGAGGGAACTTCAGCCTGCTTGTGTTCTCTACCCCAAGGAGCCTGTCAGCCAGCACCACTTCTGAAGATCTCGTGACTGTCAGTGGTGAGCATGTGATCGTCCCAGGGCCCCGGAAGATATCAGCAACCCCCTCCCCAAAAACAAACAGGACAGCTAGAACGTAGAGGATGTAAAACAAACAAAAAAAAAAGGAGCTCTGCACTGTTTGCACTGCATCTATACCTTAGGTGCCCAACTGGGCAGGTACTAAACGGCGCCAGGTATCCTGACACAATAGTGCCTGCCCTGTGGCACCTAAGGTGTAGGAATTTCGCACCGTTTACAGAATTAAAATAATTGCATTTTTGTAAAAATGTTTCTATAAACTGTATCACCTAAACTGAAATCAATAATGAGAAATGTCTGATCTTTTTTGATACTATTGTATTCATTTTAGGTCTGTTTATTAAAAACACTATGGTAATAACACTTGGAGATTTTGAATATGTGCTTTAACATAAGTTGATATGATGGAGCACTGAATCACTAGCACTTTATCAGCACTTTATTGGTCAGTTTGAATTTGGCCACTAATTGATGTGGTTTTAAATATATATGTAGCTTTATTGACTCCACCCCTTCCCCCCGATTGAAGAAGGTGTATGCCCTCGAAGCACCAGGGAGCCGTTATGTACGTCTGTTAATAACATTAATGTTTTCTTTTTCTAAAACTGTGTGCTTCGTTTTTTCAGATGTCTTTGGTGGTCAATGCTAGAGTAATGCAGATCCACAGATTTGAGCCCATTAGTTCTGTGTAATTTAAATGGAGAATGCCATACCTGGAAATTTGGTTTCCCAAGGTCTTTCCATATCCTTTCATCCTCAGCCCTCCTTATGTACATAGTTTAGTCCTGGTATACCTGAAGTAATTTGGTTTAGATTAGCTTGTTCTGATATCGTTTTTTTCACTCGTTGTGTAGCACTGCTACAGGAGTAGCGAGCTGATGTGTAAGGCGGGAACAGAAGGCCTTAAAGTCCCACCTGCCTGTGAATCTTTTTTTAGTTAGGGTGTGCCTTTGTTCCACTAGGTGGCGTTCTTCCTCATATGTTCCAGCTCTTGGTATGGAAGAATATGGGAGGCTCCAATAAACCAAATGTCCTGGAATAAAGTTCCTTATTATGATTACTATTGCGGTTAGTGTTTAGGCTTGGTAAGTAGAGCATGGGACATGAAGGCAGGGCACTGTTACACCACACTTTCATGGGCTGTCAGTCTTGTATCGCGAGAAATTGAGTGCAGTCAGTGGCAGCATTTGAATAGGTCTACCTGGGTTGTGGGGGTAGATTTTTCAGTACACTCAGCAGGTCTGTTTTCGACCATTAAGAATTCCCCTGATTAAAACACAAATGTCAAAGCCCTCCTCTGAAGGTTTTTAATGTTAGAGCACCGGTATGGTATTCCAAGGGCCTGGGTTCAGTTCCCAGTAAGTCACATTATTTCTTTTTACTGCTTAGCATTGGCTAATACTGCTCCAGAAAACATCTAATTGTCACCTTGATTATTCCTAGTTGCAGGATATGCAATACCTGAGAAATGAATTGTCTGGGAATGCTGGGTCAACCCATGTGAGACTGTAGCTCAGTGGTTACAGCACCAGGATGGTATTCTGGAGGCCTGGGTTCAATTCCCACTAGGACACATGATTTCTTTCTGTGTGCAATCTGTGATTTAAATTGCTTAGCAGTGGCTAATACAGCACCAAAAAACATCTAATTGTCAGTTTCACAAGTATAACTGATTGGGATCACAGTTCTCCTTTAATGCCAACACTGACAGTTCCTTTCCTTTTGCTGTAAGGTGCTATAGTTCTATCAGCACTTAAAATTCACTTATGGGGAACCCCCCCTCAGGATCTTACAAGTGGGGGGTTACCAGAATTTAAGGGGGACCGTAAAATGAATGTGTGAATAATTTAGTAGTTGGGTGAAAAGTAAAAAATCAGTTGATTTTGTAAGGGGAGCTCTCTCCCCAACCCCATGTTCCCAAAATTGCGAGATTGGGTTTAAAAATGCAAGAATGCTGCAATAACCCTCGAATTTTAAGCCTGGTTATATGCCTGTAAAATCCTTTTTCAAAACTTGCAAAAAAGGAAAGGAGCCAATCTGAAAGCTGCAGCAACATGGAACTCTAGCTTTCAGTTCAGTTACTATACATTGTAGAAAAAAGTGTGTTATGGGATTTCTTGTGTAACCAAAACGTGATACATTACAGTATTCTAATTGTGGATATTTCTTCCTGACTTTTTAAATGTTAAAATTAAGAGGAGGAGGGGACATTGAATTGTTAGGTGTTAATACTGTGTTTCTACCACCTTAGAATTAGTGGAGTTTTTTTTCTTATGCAGGCTTGGGTTATACTCTTACATTGCGCCTTTCTTATATGACACAGCATTGTAAAACAAGGATGAGGGAGACTGGCGCGCGTGCGCAGAGATGGGGACCAAGACAATACTGGCAAGTAAGCAGATCTGAGTGAACTAATATGAGGAAGAAACACAAGGAGGTAACTGAGGAAGAAAGGAATGGAAAGACAGAAGTATGGTAGTAATTTTGATCGTAGACCTCTCTGCCCCAGTCTGAGAAGAGTGGTATCTTTTGTCACTAAGACTCCTAATTTAGTTGTGTGGTGGTTGGGAGTGGTATGTAAATGGGACTAAACACTGAAGGCTTGTGAAAGTGAATCGCATACAAACGCTACAACTACTGCTTCTACTCATTTGTATGTTGATCTAAAGCAACAGTTTGCTGTTTTGGCTATGGAAGAAAAACTGCTTTATTTGATTCCATAAAAGCTTAAAGTAACTTGGGTCACCCCCAAAATAATCACTTATTGTATTACCTTTTTGCGTTCAGGGGACGGCCCCTATATGGTATCCCAGCTATATCAGGACTTGGTCTATAGCAGGAGGGTGCATCCTTGATCTAGTGGCCTGATGGGAAGAAGAAATAGGCCAACCAGCAACAAGGGAACAGTGGGGATGTGCCTGCTAAGCTTCAGCTGAAGTAGCACACTCTCACCAATGGAGAGAATGTGCTTGGAAGCAGCTGATTAGGTTCTTTTGCACGCCAGTGACAACTGTTCATTGTCACTCCACACATTCCTCATCGTCGTTGGAGACTGTGGAGAACCTAAAGCCTCCTATTACCATATCACGTGGGCTAGCCCTCATTTGTGGCCCTTCCTACATGACAATGAGAAGGAGCTAACTGAGTTTTTTGGTAAACCTATCATAGTATCCCCAACACAGTTCCTCCTCCTCCTCCTCCAGTACCCAAAAGGCCTGAACGATCCAATATCCCGATATCCATCTCTTCAGGATATTTATTACAGTAGCCAAAAACCCAATAACTAAATGTTGGCTTACTCCTATTATCCCTACTGTGGCTACCCGGAGGCAGATGGTGAATGCCGTCTACCGGATGGAGAAGATAACACGCTTATTAAATGACTATGTGGAACAGTTCTCCTTGTGCTGAAATGCGTGGCTCCTTCACACCATGAGTAGGGATTCTACCCTGGTCCTTTAGTCAGACCAAGAATTGCTTTGAGGATGACCCTAAAACTAGATAACTAATAGCAGCATTTTACTCAACCAAGGGAGCCACCACTCCATTCTGGTTCACACAGTCCAGTCTCGCAGTGCTGCAGGTCGCTCTGAGGAGGGGCTATGAGTTCACCAGAGGCTGATGAAAAAAACAGCCTTTGCAGCACAGAGAGCGCAGCAAAGCATTCACACTACCATTTAATGCGCTCACTCCGCTAATGATCCTACAACTGAGTCTGATCAAACAAATGATCTGACGGGCACATAAAGTGCTCCTGACAGTGTTTACACTACTGACTTTGTAGTTCATCAACCTGTGCGCACAGGTTGATGCTCTGCAAAGTCGTCAGTGTAAACATGGCTTTAGGTATTCAAAAGGTGATTCCTGCACAGGAATCCAAGTGGCTCTGCTGTTTCCCCCATCCCCCTCCCATGCGTGCCTTCACCCCATCTCAGCCACACCTCAGGGCAGCTTGACTTAGTAGCTCAGGCTTTTGATACAGGTTATGATACCTTAGGCTTCACTAATGAAAACTATCAATGAATGCTGTGCCCTCCCCCACCAGCTGTCCCTATAGGGAAGACAGAGGTCATTTACAAGGTTGTTGCAAGTGATTTCAAGATTACTTAACAAATGCAGTAAATTCAAATGCCCATTGTGAATGTACTGAATATCTGTTCTGTGAAACCGTACTGTATTGACCAAAAAGGGTTTTAATAAAGATTATATTAACAAAACAAATAGCTTGGGTTACATATATATTAATATATATATATATATATATATATATATTTAATAGTTATTTTCTGACTGTCTGAAGAAAAGATGAGCTTCGTCTGCCCCCGCTGACTCTAGGCAAATCGTGATAGACATCAGTTACAATTGTATTTGAGTTGGTGGGGTATGTCAGAGCCTTCTTTTCTCAGAAAATAATTGAAGTATTGTTTTAAAAAAAAAAAAGGGGGGGGTTTACTCCATTTATTTTTATATTCCAGTAGTGCAATTCGGTAAGGGAGCCACATTGCTCCCTTAGTGAATCGAAAAAAGTATTGCCTCTGTTTCAAGGGCTGCTTGGTGTTGCCAGCAGACTGCTTGTGGTGGGGACTCCTGAGCAAGTTTGCAGGAAGGAAGTAGGAAAACTACCGATTTTAATGATGGGCTGCTTTGTGTGCTTCCGCTCAGTTCTCCAAATACATGGTAAATGTTTTGTATACTCAGCAGAATCCGGATGCTGCTGCATAGTCTGGTGCTGGAGACGAACACAACGACAGGAATCTGAGCCTCCCCCCCCTTTCTTTTGTATGTCCCCTTCTGCAGGGGATCCTGCTGGATACAGTTTTTTCTCAGTTATGGACAGAGGGCCTGATTGTGGTTTCCCCACCACCTGTTTCTTTGTTACAGAGTGTGCTACCTTAACCTAAAGTAAGAGAGAGAGAGGTACCACGATTCTGATAGCACTGGACTGGCTATTGCATTTCAGGATCTCCTTCATCTTAGCAACAAACCTCCATGGTTACTTCCACTTCAGCTGAACTTTCTGACAAGATCCTAGGGGATGGATAGAGATGGAGATAGATATATATTTAGCTATTACTTTCTGCTGCCGGTATTCTGGCAACCCCTTGGGACTCCGGCCGCCGTCCATCCATACTTCTTCAGGGTCCTTGCCTTTCATCCCCTGCAGCTTACCCCCTCCCCCACAGCGGGCTGGTGGGGAGCCCCCAACTCTACCGCCCTGTCCGGATCCAGATTCGAGTGATGCCCCCAGAGCCGGTGTTAGTCAGACGGCCATCAAGCCGTCCGACTAGGATGCCACTCCTTTTTCCCGTTTTCTTCCTGGAGCTGGGGGCGTGCAGTGACACCGGTGGAGGGGAGCTTGCATGCATCTGTACGCACTTCCTCTAGGTGTCTGCGCCAACTCTTCCCCATGCTACAGTGTGGCGCTCTGTCCCCCAGCCTCTGCCAGGGTGAAAACGGGCACTGACTATTGAGGACCCCCCTCCCCAGAGAAGGAGAGCAGTCCATTGGATGCTCAATCCTTCTCCTCCTACCGACCCCTGGTGGACGTGCTGGATTCCCAAACATGGGTGCAGGTAAGGCATCAGCGCCTCAGCCCTCGGTGTCACGGTCGGGCGGGGATGGATATTTTGAACACTGCAGATAACGGAATTCTTTGCATGTACACAATTCTTCTTGCTGATGGAACTGTGGATGTGAAGTTGCCACACGTACCCATATATTTTGGAGCTGCCCTAGCCTTCATTCCTTCTTGGGGGAGATAAGTTGTTTTTTTTTTTTTTTAATTTAAATTTATTGACAACCATCGGGTACAGTTAATACAGGTAAGCCAGATAATTTCAGTTCTGTTTACAGAGTTAAAATATATCAAGTGTGGTAGATACAGTCCCTCTTTTTATAC
Source organism: Neoceratodus forsteri (assembly GCA_016271365.2). NCBI lineage: Eukaryota > Metazoa > Chordata > Ceratodontiformes > Ceratodontidae > Neoceratodus > Neoceratodus forsteri. Next base: position 141,708,296 of record JADMNL010000025.1, on the reverse strand, counting down.
ATTCTTTAAAAAGAAATGGGTTAAAAGGAGAAGCATTTCTGAGTTAATGACTTTGACAAATCCATCATATTGTACTCTTCCCTAAACCAAGTGGACCATTCTCCGGCAGTCAGACCTCACCCAGCCATATTTAGTATGGTGCCCATAACCAAGTTAAAGAGTGTTAGGCTAGGAGTGGAATCTCGAGGAGCCCGGGTAGGGCACGAGGCAGTAATTATTTCCTGCCAGATCTCCAATCTAGTCCACCTCCGGACATATATTGTTGTCCTCTGATTTATCTTATAAGTTAGCTCTTCCATTTCTGCAATTTCCTGGACTAAATGTATCCAGGTACCTATAGTGGGGGAATCGTCTTTCAACCACATTCTAGTAATAGTTTTATGTGCTGCCGCCAGGAGGAGGGTCCAAAGATATAACAAGTCGGCTCCAGTCAGGTTTTGGGGTGGCTCTCCCAGTATAAGGCAGGGCCAGTCCAGAGGGACATCAAAGGCAAACATTTTAGTAAGTGCCTGAGAGATGTCCCTCCAGAAGGGCCCGAGCCGTGGGCACAGCCAGAAGATATGTAAGTAGTCTGCTCCTGTTTCCCCACACATTCTCCAGCAAGAGGGATCTCTTTCAGGAATCCTTCTGCTCAGGGCAAGAGGAGAGAAAGTATTGTATCTTCACCTTCCAATTGTACTCTTGCCAGAGAGGGGAACAGGTAGTTCTGGGTGCCAGCTTAAATACTGAATCCCAATTGATTTCTCTGAGGTCAGCTCCCCCTTCCTCTCTCCATCTACATTTAACCTTTTCTAAATAGTCTTTCTTTAGGTCCATGAGAGCTTTTATATAGTGTAGAGATGAGGCCTGAAGTTTTCTGTGAGGACAATATCGCATAGAGACTCTCTACAAAGGGGGGCCACCGCATTCGGTTGGGGATCTGTTCTGCGGCAGTGGTGAATATAATCTCTAACCTGCAAATAGCGAAAGTGATCGGTATTACGCAGGCCAAAGTTATTCTTGAGGGTCATGAAGTCCATAACCTCATCTCCTGACATGAACTGCCTGACATAGGTCAGGCCCCACTCTCTCCCAGGCTCTAAAGGTGTGGTCTAGTTGGGACGGGGCGAAAGCTATGTCCCATGAAGGCCTGTAGAGGGGCCAGAGAGAGGATTTTATTTTATATTTTTGCCAGGCTCTGTGTGTCGCCCTTATGGTTTCCCTCACAGTCAATAAGAGGGGGGGAGGCTAGTCTCTAGTGGTTTTCACTTGAATGGAGCGAACACCCAACAGTGGACTGCGCTCCTCTTCTCCACTCTCTCCATTTCCTTCCAGTTAGCAGTATAGGTGGGAATGGACCATTGTAGTGCTTTTTAATTTGCGTGGCGAGGTAATAATCCTCGAGGTCGGGGAAGGGCTCTACCCCCCTTTGCCTTACTCAGTTGAAGTATATGGGTGTTTATTCTGGGTCTCTTATTGTTCCAGGCAAACTTTGTGATTACTTTTTGCCAGTCTTGAAACTGTTTTTAGGTATGAAGGTCGGTAGACACTGGAACAGGTATAAGTACCTGGGAAGAATATTCATGGTAACAGTCTGTGTTCTTGAATATAATGGAAGGTTTGTCAGGGACCACCTATCTAAATCTTGCTTCACCTGATTGAAGAGTGGGACATAACTGGCTTTAAAGAGATGGGAATTATGCTTAGTTAGCCAGGCACCCAGGTAGCTCATTTTGTCCGCTGACCAGTTAAGTGGCAGAAACTCTGCAACCTTGTGGGAGGGTGAGTAGTAGAAAGACAGGACCTCAGTTTTGGTTTTATTTAGGGTGTACCCAGAGTGTCTGCCAAATTCTGTCAGAATTGACCATATCTTAGGGATTGATGTCTCCGGATGGGTTATGCAGAGTAAGACGTTGTCTGCATATAGGGATATTTTCCATTGTTGACCCCCAATGTCAATGCCCCATACCGTCTGGGTGGTACGTACTGCTTCGGCCAGTGGTTCTATGTATAGGGCAAATAGCAAGGGGGATAAAGGACAGCCCTGCCGGGTACCTCTACCTAGGGTGAATCTCCTAGAGATTCCCCCATTTACTCTGACATAGGCTTGCGGACCAGAGTATAGTGACTTAATGCAATCAATAAATGTCTGTGGGAAACCTATCCGTTCTAGAACCAGGAACAAGAACGACCAGGAGACGTTATCGAAGGCTTTTTCAGCATCTAAACTCATGAGACAGGCAGGGAGGCGGGTGCGATGGATGACGTCAATTATGTTGATGGCTGATCGAACGCCATCTGGGGCCTGTCGACCCGAACGAATCCTGATTGATCTGGGTTAATAAGCTCTGGAAGTATGGGGTTCAGCCTAGATGCGAGAATTGAAGTAAAGATCTTATAGTCCGAGTTTAAGAGCGAAATTGGTCAGTAAGATTCACATCTAGTGGGATCCTTATTTTCTTTTGGTATAAGTGAAATTGTGGCATATTGCCAAGAAGGGGGAACCGGGTTCGCCTCCTGCCACACCCTGAAGACATCCGCCAATAAGGGGCTGTTTCTGTGGCGAGTTTTGTAAAATTCTGTTCAAGCCGTATGGTCAGGCACTTCTTCAGGCCCTTTATAGTTTTCATAATTTCTAGTTGGGTAATTGGTTTGATTAGGGCTTGGCTTTTCTCCTGGGTGGGAGGGACAGACTCTTAAGGTAGTCTATAGTCGCGGCGGTGACTGGCTCCTGGGGTACAGAGCTTAGCGTAGTAAGAAACAAAGGCTTTTGCAATTTGCTCGTTCTTATTAGTTAAGCGACCAGTGATCGGGGAAACAATTTTAGTTATTGTGGCTCTGGCTTTGAAGTGCCTCAGTCGGGCTGCTAGGAGCCTAGTGCCCCTGGGGCCTCCCTCATAATATTTTTGTTTAAGAAAAAAAAATTCCTCTCTATCTCTTCCCTCTGGAGTTTCTGGATTTCAGCCCTCGGGGATCTGAGCTCTGTTTATCCCACTTTAGTTTTTGGAGGGATTCCAGGTCTGTTAATTTTGCGTGGAGATTTTGTTGTTTCAATAGGCGGTCTTTTTTCTTCTGAGAGGCTATACTTATTAATTGTCCCCTAATTGTGGTCTTCAGTGTGTCCCATATAAATTGTGGCGTCATCCCCGGTGTGGTGTTTTCAGCTATGGTGTTTGCAATGTGTTTGATTTTGCTTACTACTTCTTTGTCCCTAAGCAAGGATATATTAAGTCTCCAGTGTGTCATTCTTCTAGGGAGAGAGAGGGCGACCTCTAAAAAATATTGGGTTGTGGTCTGATATGGTAGAGGTACCCACCCACATTGAGGGAAGGGCGGAAATACTGTCCTTGAAAGTAAAAAAAAAAAAAAAAAAAAGTATCGAGCTGGGAATACACCTTAAACCTGGGCGAGTAACACGTTTAATCCCTCGCTTTGGGATACCTTTCTTGCTAGACGTCCACTAGTCCCGTCTGATTCAGGATATGCCTGACTGCCCTTGCCTTGTGGTGGTCTGGGTTCTTAATGCCTGAGGTGGTATCCAGGTTTCTATCCCAAATTAAGTTCCAGTCCCCGCCTCCCATAATCAGAAGGCCCCTAGATCTTTCCACCACTAGCTGGGCAAGCGAGGCATAAAACGCTGTGGAAGAACCCGGGGGATCGTAGACACTAACCAGGGTTACTGGGGTGTCCTGCACTCTCCCTATAACCATGATGTATCTGGCTCCGGTGTCCGACACAGAGTCCTCCAACTCAAATGGGAAGGACGCAGACGGCAAGATAGCCACCCCCCTCTTACGTCCAGAATCCAATGATGAGGAAAACAAATATGGATGGGACTTGGTCTTCAATTTTAGGAACTCTGTTGGGGATAAGTGGGTTTCCTGTTGGGGGGGAAAAAAAAAAATTCACCTCACTGTTCTGTCTGGTAATATACTTCTGGATTTGTTTTCTCTTCACCGGACTGGAGCACCTGTTAATGTTATAGGAGAGTACTTTTACATTGTGACTATTCATCTATATTTGACATGAAAGTTCTTCCTACTAACATGAGGGAAAACAATATATCTCAATGTATCTGGCAGTTTTACCTTTTCTTTAAGGTATAAGTACCCACGTAACTTAAGCAACAACCTTAACTTAGAACTTTTCAACGGGAAAACAGATTCCCGACCGTCTGTCAGGGATGTGTGCTTGGGGCAATCCTCAATTGAGGGCTCGAGCTTAGAGTAGGACGAATGAGTCTTTTAGGACACATCCATCCCCCTTCAAGTTAGATATCGATAGACTTCCTAGGAGGGTCTGGTGGTGGTTTCCCAGCCATAGGGCAAACGCAAGAGCGGTAATTAGGAGGGAGCTCCACCATAATGGTGTGCATTCCTTCTTTCCCAGGGGGGGGAGTCCCCTATTGGGGGTGCCCTAGAGTCAGCGGATCGCATGCTTCAGCGTTGGTCCACCTCTCTCCGAGATCCATGGGGATCTGTAGTAATATAAATGATTCACCCTTTAAGATTTTAGAGTATTAGGTAATCAAATAGGGTTGTCTGAAAGGCAATGCCCCCGCTGTGTGTAGATTAACTATATGGCTTCAGTTGAGGGTATAGAGACTATATTAACTCAACCCCTGCCGATGAGGCAGTTACAAAATTATACCCTCATAGGAGCCCCAAAATATGAACTACATCAACCTCAACATTAAGTAACAGAATGGCTTCAGGACCGTGCCCCATTGGGTGTGGTTCACCTCTTAAGCTGGAGTGTAAAAAATTAAATCTTTAATTTAGCAACCCCCACAGTCTTCCTTTTTCCTCCCAAACCTTGGATACACCATGCTTCCACACTCAGATCGGAAGAGATTGCGTCCAGCAAGCCTGATTGCAGTTCAGGATGTTATGCTGGGGCAGTTCACAAGGACACATTTGAGGATCTCTAGGAAATTCAGGTAGCAAGGGATCTGTGCTGAACGTCACGGGGAGCTCCTAAGTGAGAGTCAGCCAACCCGCGCATATAATCCACGGCTGTCAAAGAGATCGCCGATAAGCCCCATGTCAGGTAGCATCAAGGGAGCGACTTCCAAGTGTGTGGGAAGCCATTAACGAAATTCAGAAGGGGGAGGGCAAAAACCGAGACGAAATATCTAGACGCGAGGAGAGGGGGCAGTTCAATTGAGTCCCAGGTCTGGAGTAGAAGGAAGCGAGGTGAGAAAAAAACGTGGATACCTTTGTTTCTCCCTTGTGAATCATGTCTCCGCGCCGGACTCCATAGCATCATTCAACGAAGATCCCTCGTCTTCCATTTGGAGGTGAGCAGCCTTCTTATTCAGCTACGTGGGGTCTCCAAGCTGGCTTATCAAAGTAGATACATCTGCTCGCAGGTTTGTGTGTTGGGTTCCTTGAACGATGCCTTGCCGTGGGATTCCCTTCTGAGCAACACTCCAGGCTGAGGGAAGGAGATGTTTTTCCAGCTTTTCCTTTGTCAGGGGCGGCACAGCTATTCCCAATGATTCCAAGAAAGGGGCAGCAGATAGTAGATCTTGGTAGACTTTTGAGCCTTTATCTGAGACAATCTTGAGATGTGCGGGGTACAGGACCTGTGCTTTCATATTACGAGCACGAAGTTGCCTCATAATCGGCCAGAGTGATTTTCTGGCATCCTGGACAGCTGTGGTATGATCATTGTCTATGTTTATTCGATGGCCTTCATACAGCAGTGCCCCTTGTTTCCAAGCCGCTTTTAAAATTTCTTCCTTTGCCTGGTAGCTAGTGAGTCTTGCGACTATAGAGCGAGGCCTCGCATCTGGATTTTTGGGTTGGGGGCCAG
>JADMNL010000025.1:141517500-141697500 GCA_016271365.2 Neoceratodus forsteri | reverse complement strand
TTTCTTGGACTACCTGTAGACTATAACTAAGTTGGGTGTTCAGGATGCTTATGCTGAGTCTGGTAACCGTTTTGGCTTTCCATGCTAAAGCAGCTGTACTGATTCTGGCCCAGGACAAGATTATCTCCAAACATGTTTAAGGGACTGGACCACCTGTTTGTCCCAGAGTACAGGAACCTCTACCACCACGCTGTTGGACTCTGGTGATAACTAAGCCCATGAAGAAACTATTGTGGTCAAATAGATACTTGTCACATTTCTCATGTGTCATGTTCGTCATCTCCTCTGCCAGATGTACAAGTGAGCCACAGGGGCTGTTGATGTATTCTTCGTATTTATAGTGTGTGTGCCATCTTGAATTGTATGTGGCTTTGACTGTACTGTACGTGCCATCTAGATGGCCTGGGTTGTGCCTGAAAAACGGTCCCTTGAAAAATTTTGTCTTTTCGTAAAGACAGGTTTGTTCTTCACCACCATGCAAACTTCCTACCCCATGTGATGTAAAAATACTACTAGAACCAATCGTTGGCTGGCTTTTGCCATTAATGTTCAGCCATCAGTCCTTAGTGCTTCCTTTAGAGGTAAGCAGCTTTTGTGTTCCAATGTTGTCTGTTTTTGAAGGACCTACAGACTCCCAAAATGACCTTGAGGTCCCTTCATGCCATTAATCCAAAGCCTCTGAGTTGAGGCATAGGTTCCTTTTGTAAGCCATGTGCCCCCTCTGGTAAAGGCTATTTCTGGGGTCTGGCTGTGGCTCCCAGCAGACCCAGACCTCCCCTCGGCCCCTTTGCCTCACAGTGCCCATGCAAAGGTCACCAAAGGTGTGGATCTTGGCAGCGTGCCAGCTGCCCCCAGAGCCTTCTGACTCCCTTCCACCTCCACCAGCTCCTGCAGACCAGGGCGCCCTTGTGGGAAGCCGCATCTTCCACCTCCATCCAAAGTGGAGGTAGAGCACAGTGGGATGCTTGGGTGCTAGAGGTGGTTCAGTGAGGACACTCTTTCAGCAAGGATACGCCCTAGAACTCCTCTTTGTCACTCCCATACAGCCTCCCTTGCCAAACGGTTATTCTCCGGGACATCTCGCTCTCCTGCCAGAGGAGGTTCAGTCCCTTCTACACAAGAGGGCCATAGAGCCTGTCAGAGTGCTGAAATCGGGGCTACTTTCTTGGTCCTTCTTGTACTGAAGTGGTCAGGACATTTACATCCTGCCCTCGACCTTTGGGGCATCAACCTCTTATAGAATACAAAAGGTAGGCCAATGGTCTCTCTATAGTCTGTGATCCACCTGCTGCTGCAAGGGGATTGGCTGTGTGCCCCAGATATGATGGATGCTTATCAAGATGGATCTGCAAGTTTCACAGACAGTACCTGCTGTTTATGCTCCAGGGATCTCGCTACCATTTTTGTGCATTACCCTTTTGGCTTGTCATCTGCACCATGTGTCTTTACTAAATGTTTTAAACCACATAGTGGAGTAATGACCTACTCACTTGTTAGAAATCTTTAGAATTTGATTGTACAGCACTTCTTGTACGTCACAGGCTTAATTAGCACAGTACGCAGCATGTCAATGTTTCGTGGTCTTGTCTGATCACTTTTTTTCTATATAGCTGTTATTCCTCCTGGGAGCCCTGGCAGGTGGCTGTGGTCTCTTCTTGTGGGGAGACTCACTCTCCGGCTTCTTCCCGTGGCCCCGTATCACTGACCCTGGCCAGTGCCCCACAGATAACCCCCCGATACCAAATCCAGACACACCGGGACCGACCCTCGTGGATGCAGGAGCCATCACAGAACCTGCCATGCTCAGTTTCCACTTTTCTCCCATCCCCTCTCCTCATCGGCACGTGCCTCCCAACCTGTACTGCCCTCCAGCCACTGCCAGAGGGCAGTCAACGAGCGGGATGACAGGTCTCCCTCCCCCTGAGAGAGGAGAGCAGTCCTCCCAGATCCTCGACCCTCTCTCACCCCTGCGGACCCCTGGCGGCCTGAGCTTGTTCCCAAACCCGGGTTGCTGATATGGTGTGAGGTGTGGCGTCCAGCGCCTCAACTCGCGGCGCTACTGGGATGGCCCCCTGTGTGTGATCACTTCTTTAGGAAAGAAGCCTTGTTGAATGTACACACTCGGCACATTTTTTAATTACTGCAAGTCACAGCCCATAAGCTTTGTTTTTGTTCCCCTTTAAGGAGCTTCCTTAAATTAAACTTCTTAGAATGCTGTTCCTAAACTTCACTCAAATGGAATTCTTATCCTGGCTCTTGTTTCATACACTTCCTTGGCTGGCATTGTATTTTTCTCGAGTAGTACAGTGCCAGGCAGAACTGAGAGATAAAGAAGTGCTGTACATAATAAAATTCTAAACCTTTTTAACCAGTGAGTGGGTCAGCTCATTACTGCATTGTGATTTACTGTACTCCAAGGTGTGTGGAACCAACCCCTCTCGATTGTTTCCACAGGGTGGGAGGGCCATAATTGGTTTTGCTGTGGTGTTTACCAGATGCTTTGCAGCAGTTGCAGCTACTCTCAGGAGGAAAGGCCTTTATGATTTCCCGTACCTTGAAGATTGGCTTCTGAAGGCCCAATCAGGGGCAATAATTTGTAGACTGTCCTGCACCAAACAGCTCTTCAAGCAGCTGGGCATTCTGGTGAACAAGTCTGTCATTGCTTCCTCCGTGCTGGCATGTGCAGTACATAGGAGTGGTTCTGGGGCTACACAACAATTTGCACTGGTCAGTCTGGTCCATGACTCATAGCTCTGTCCTGTGACCTCCGGCATAGAACTGTGCCCCTGAACAAATTGTCCTCTGGCAGTTCACACCCAGCATAAATATAATAGAAAAAACTCCAGTGGGTGCAAATCGGGCACAGATTGTTCACGGAGGCGATTGACGCTGGAGCTCATAACCCAGAGTAAGTTGTCATGGTGTAGAAAGCTCTTTGAATTGACGTGCCCTCTGGTTCTAGACATGGGAATGTTCAGAACCAATGGGTTGGGATTTTCTTCGCTCTGACTGTGCCTTGGAGTTGGTTGCCCAGGCTCAGCTGGTCTCTTCCAACAACTGTCTCAGCCAGATGTCTCCTCAGATTCATAGACCTCATGGCTGCTGCTGTTCTCATAGTCACGCTGGTGCATCTGCATATGAGGATTCCTCAGTGATTCCTCCATACCCAGTGGGCTCAGCAGTCTGATGAACTGGAGTCTCTCATACAAGTGACTCCTCTGCTTTGCCACTGCCTGCTCTGGCAGTGGACTTCTCCATCCTGGAAATGGGATTCCCTTTTCTCCTTGCATCTCCTCTTCTAGTGATGATGACGGATGCCTCTGGTTCAGGGTGGATGCCCATCTGGGCCCCTTCAGGACTTGGTGTCAGTGCTACCTCTTGGATACGGTTCTGCACAGTAATACCGTGGAGATGGAGGCTGTTCTGCTTGGCCTACAGGCCGTAGCTACCCTCCTTTGGGATCACCAGTTTATCTATACAGACAACATTTTGGTAATGTACTACATAAACTTCCAAGGTTGGAGTCCTCGTATCCTCTCTATAGAGAGGGGGTGAGAATCTGACTCTGGGCCGTGGAATACAACATGTTCCTGTCAGCCATTTTTCTGCTTGGTACCCTTAGTGCCCTTGCAGATCATCTTATACGGTCCCAGGCATTCTGCCACAAATTGGAATTGTTGGACTCCATCGTGGACGATCTCTGAATAAAGTGGCGTTGTCCGGAACCTGACCTTTTTGTGTCTCCATACAGTGCAAAACTGCAGCTTTGCTACTCACTCTCTCCAAAGCCTGGAGTTTTTTTGGTGAGATGCTTTGTCCCTTTCTTGGAAAGAAGGTTCTTGTGTGCATTTTCTCCATTCCCCTCTGATACAGAAAGCTCTGGTCCAGGTGTGGTCTGAGTTGGCCACCCTGATTATGATGGTTCTGTACTGACCCAAACAAATTTGGTTCCTTCTGCTTTAGCAATTGGCAGTGGAACTCGTCTGTCTTACTCCTTCTGTGAGCAGAGCTTATGTCACAGGAGCAGGGCTCTCTGATGCATCAGGATTGGCAGTCCCTGCACATGCTCACTCGTCTTGTGAGCACATAGAGCTCTCCCACTTTGGGAGTTTCCCTAGTGGCTGCAGCTGTTTGCTAGTGGCTTGTAAGCAGTCTACAAGATGCACCTACTCGCAAAAATGGAAACATTTTATGATTTGCTGTACTGCCCATCAACTGTACCCCTTTACATGTCCAGTCAGTCAAGTTACAGACTACTTTGTCTCTTATGGACGCTAGCCTCTGGTATTCCTCAGTAAAGTTTCACAAAAAGCCCTCACCACAGCCAAGTGATCTCACCTATAGTAAAATGGTGGCCCAGCTGTTTGAAGTTACTGGCTTGTTTCTCAGAGGTATTCTGCTTCTGCACTCCCTGGTCCATGATCTGGTTCCGGTGTGGGACTTAAATATGGTTCTGGAGACCCTTAGTGCGCCTCCCTTCTAGCCTCCAGCTACTTGTGAGCTGTGCTTCCTCTCTTGGAAGACATTGTTCCTTGTGGCTATGACATCTAGATGTATTACTGAATTGCAAACTCTGGTTTCTGAACCTCCTTATCTTGTTTTCCACAAGTATCGGGTAACCTTGCATATCAGTCCTCGTTTTCTGCTGAAGGTAGTTTCTCGGTGAACTCTAAATCACACTGTTGACCTTCCAGTTGGCTCCCATGGATAGTGGGGAACATCATCTGCATAAGCTTAACATCCATCTGATATTGCTTTGATACCTTGATTGTACAAAGGATTGTAGAAAATCCTCTCGGCTATTTGCAGCTTTCAACCCCAGGAGGGTGGGCTCCCCTATTGCTAGGTAGGGTATTCCAAATGGTGTTGCCTGTGCTGTATTAATTTGTGTTATGTGAAGCGTGGCAATCAGTTTCCTGTTCCTGTCCGTGCTTGCTACACCTGTGGAGTATCTACTTCCATGGCCTTTTTTTACAGTGTGTCCACTGAGGACATAAGCGCTGCTTCCACTTGGAGTACTGTCCTTACACTCACTAAACATTACAGTCTGGATATAGTCTCTTGTAGACGTGCAGGAGGAGACCTTATCATCCTGCAGACCTCCTTACTCTGGGCATTTAGATCCAGAGAGTCATCTCATTGAGTGACAGCTCTCCCTCCTTCCCCCTTTTTTGAGTGACAGGTGGCAATCTTGTCTGCTGTTGCAAGCGTCTTCTCCTCTTACGCCCGATTTTAACATTACGTTTCTCGGATCTCCATATCCTCTCCTCTTGTGCTTGGTTTGGTCCTGGTTGTTTTGGTCCCTGCCAGTCCGATCTTCTGAGCTTGTCTGTGGTGGGGAACTGAGGCATGATAGAGTTGACAATGTTAAATAGGCAGAGGCAATGTATGTTGACTTAGGCGGACCCAGCTAGCAAAAGTTTTTTGGTGGTCCTGACACCGGCGACTTAAAAGTTGGTTCCATTATATGGTTCAGTGGAGGAGATTGTCTTGAAAATCAACTGTTATGGTAAGTAACTATTCTTTCTACTACTAGTATTCAGTTCACATGCACCTCCTTTGGCTAGTAGTGCTCCAGTCTATCTGGTTTCAGGATCCCAATCTAGAGTGCTAAGGGGTTGAGACCAGAGTGTAAGTGACTGAGTGGAAGGAGGAGTCCGCTTAGAATAATTTCTGAGGCATTGACCATGCTCAGTGGAACTGCCATAATGTGGCTGGGAATTGACTACCAGTAGGAGAACCAAGGTTAAAGCAAGTAACCTTCAATCAGGTGATTGCTACAGTACCTTTCTGAGTGGCCCCACCCAGGGTGCTGTACACAAAATAATTATATATTCACACACTACAGCTCCAACAATAATCACACAATGACTCTGCTCGGGGGTCGGCGGGGGAGGAAGAATTGAGCATCTGTAGACATCTCTCCTTCCTCAGGGAGTGGGGACAGTGCGGTACGCTATAGACTGACACCCAGCAGTGGCTGAGTGTTGGCACAGGTGTGTCACCCAGACCAGGGGAGGGTACCCATCCAGGGCGCATGGCTGCTTCTGCAGAGGTTGGGGCAGCTACCTTGCCCATTGCACGGTTCGGGTGCCTGGGGAGAAAAAGCAGAAAATGGCCGGGAGCCGACTGGGTCCGTGATGACCTGACACATTTGGATCGGAGTAAGAGTCCCTTCAAGGGAGGGCTGGAGCAACCCATCAGCTCCACGGAGGAGCCATAAAGTATAAATTTAAAAACAAATTTGGGTCCTAGAATTGAGAAGCTCACAGCTGAGTTTCAGGAAATGAGATTGTAGTACAGTATAGGCAGATAGTAGTAAATAAATAGTGAACACTGTCAGAAAAGGGTGAAAAAGATGACTTAATGCAACTAGTAAGCAATTTCAGGATTTGCTTGCATCTGTAAAGCATTATAACTTAAAAATGTGTGTAAATGTATTTAATTTAAAGATTTATCCAGTAGATAGAAAGTTTTTGAACTGATGCATAGTTAGTGTAGAAACAGTTGTGCATGACATAGACTAGAAATTAAGAACTATTTTAAAAATAAATTAAATCTTGAAATTAGAAGACTGGTGGCATGCTGTTTCACTGTTCTACATGAAGCACTGGCAATCCGTTAGGCCATTCAAGGAACAATATTGTCCAGCCTGAAGTCTATCACATTAATGTAGAAACAAAAAAACACCAAATATACTTACCCTTGTGTACAGAAAATGTTTTACGAGGACTGATTATACTGTGGTGAACCAGCTAATTTCCAGATGCATCTTTGGTGGTAGGACATTTAAGAGGATAACACAAGACAGGGGCATGCTGTTATAAGGGAATAATGCATACCTCTAGTGATTGTTAGGCATGAGATGCAGCAGAGTGCTGCAGTCACCTAGGATGCGCACTGTTCCCATCTAACCTTACAGTCAGGAGTGTGTTATCTTGCTTCATGTGGGCTTTCCTTTATTAAAAAAAATGTTAGTACTACTTTTATAAGAGCAATAACTCCCTTTGAGGTGTCCAGCCATGCTTATATGTGAACTTCTCAGGTGCTTGAAGGTACTTGGCATATGCCTCGTGCCCCACTATGCATCCGAGGTGTCCGTATATCAGAGCACTCCCAAACACCTCGGCTGGTGATCACTGTAAGCCCAAGTGCCTCGGTGTAAAAACACTGAAGCAGGGGGTAAAGCTAAAATTACGTTGGCTGTAAAGCCAGTTGTTAAGGAAATGCCATTTCACACACATCACCTCCATAATGTAGAACAAAATGAATTTGTGCAAAGCGCTACGAAGACATTACCACCGGCTATGCTTTAAGTAGGATCGTAAGGCACTTTGCGTCCCTTGCATTATAGTGGTATGTGTAATTTTATAATTTGTTTTTGTTTGTTTTACTGACCAGCTGTCATGGTAGAGGAGTTGGTCAGGAAATGGGATGTGGTTCTGACCTTGTCACAGCTATGATAGGATGTCTTGTAAAGGGGACGTGATTTCTTACGAGAGGTGAAATTTGAAGTGAACACTAGCTGGAAAAGCTACTGGGTTTTATTACCATTTATAACGTAAGAAAAATGTAAGCATTGCGATTGGTTGAAAGACCAGTAACCTGTGTACCACTTCAAGTCATTACACTCTGCAGTGCCTAAAGTGCATGTCAGACCGACAGTTACTATTTACAGTTCTGTAATTCCCTTACTGTTGAAAGGGACTTAATCAATCTTGCAATATATTTACTGTTTTACTTTAACACACTGTATTATATTTGTTGCATAAAAATTATAAAGGCACTTTTTTCGCCGTTACAAGTGCGTGTAATTATGGGGAAATAGTTATACTTTGCTCTTGGGTGTTTTAAAGGCACGAGGAGGCGCAAGCGCTTTGTGTCTAACACCCTTGAACTGTGCAATTATTCCCCCATAACTGCACGCCCTGGCGTATCTTACTGCATGCATACACTATGCATGTGCTTCTGTGAGTGTAGGATCAGGCAGCTGGTGGTTATACAAATCTAGTAGCCCTGCAGATTAGTAACTGACAGTGTTGTTTCCCAGTGTAAGATGTAACCCTCCTGAACCCTGGAGGAATAAGAATATTCCTGGTTTTCAGTCTGAGTACTTTCTAGATAGCTTTAGGGAGGAAAAGGTTGTAAGATAAGCTCCCATGACTGGTGGATAACTCATAGCACAGCTGGGTGGAAATCTGCCATGGGAAGCTGCTGTTTGACATGAATTTCCCATTAATGTACATTGCCTCTGCCCATAAAACACTGTTAAAGTACTTGATTTTTTTGAATTGGACTGGGCTTTACAGAGATACATACATACTGTCAGCAGATAAGGACGTATGGCCCACCCAGTCTGCCCATTTGTGGTTGTAAGATCACGTTTACGTTTTTCTAGAAGTCTGTTGTGGTGTTGACTGTAGAACAGAAAGCTAGTTCTAGCTTCCTCAGTTTCCTTTCATGAGTATAAGAACCAGTTATTTCCATGCATTTGTTTGAAGTCGTGGGTGGTGCGTGTTTCTGATAAGACCAGTGTGTTTGCCGGTGCTTTAAGGAACAGTCCTGCTTAGGCTGGCTTGTCTACTTCTGCTGTCACAGAACGGGTCTAGGCTGCATTTTTTGCTGAACTAAGAATAACTTGCCTTCCATAAACCTTTGTCAACATTTGGCTGGCTGAGTCTGTGTTCTAGGCAGGTGAGAAAGATGGTTATAAACACAGTTGCCCTAGCAAAGACAAAACAAGTGTCTGTGCTTTGCAGTTTTAAGCCATTGCAGGGTCTGAGGCCTTTCAGCATTTATTTTGCCGTTCTGTCTTTATCTCCTCCACTGTTGGCCCCATTCGGATAAGTGCCGAACCCTGTCACCCTGACATCCACCGTGACTTACAAAGCCGTCTTCCCTAGGGCTTGCCCCCAGTCAGTGGGGTTCCCCAAGCCCCACTGTAGTCCAGATCCAGTTCGGGATGGCATGCCCAGCTAGTTTGGTGCGGGCCTGCAAGTGCTTGTTGGCATTTTTCATTTACTGGTGCCCCAGGTGACGTGGCATGCAGGGACGTCTGGGTACATACCACGTGCCCGCACCGAGATGCATGTCGACATCTGCTATGTCTCGTGATATTCTAGGTCAGGCTGCCTTTCCCTCAGCTTCTGGCAGGGGCCAGGAAAGCACCGGGTTGTGCCCACCCTTCCCCCCTCTCCTCCCCGGAGGAGGAGAGCAGTTACACTGATGCTCGATCCTCCTTCCCTTGCCTGTTCCTCCGACACACCAGGTTTGCTTCTGAACCTGGGTTATTGGCATAGCAAGTGGTTGCGCTACTGCTCCCTTGGGGGACTGGTTCTGCCTTTCAGCATCTTACAGTTCATGTTCCTTGCCAGATGTTTACAATGCTGGGAGACTTCTTCCTTTTTACTTTTATTTTGGGGGGGGGGTGTACAAAAAGGAGCTTTTCTGTAATACTGCAGCATAACATACCATGACATCCCTAGTGTAAGAAAATATGTACGGTTGCTGTATGAATGCTGTCTGAAAGATCCCTACGTAAGAAGACTTCAGGTTCTTATTAGGGTAATCCCAGGTATATGAAACATTTCAAGTAAAATTGCTTTGTTGAACACTTGGTTGACTGCATGCCATAGCAGTCAATTAAGCATTAACTTTCACTAGTACAGGCCAGTGTGTGCTGTGCAGGATGTTAAATTCCTGTAAGAGGAAGACTTACTGTGAGAAACGCTACTAGGTTGGCACAGCCTTTGAGTTGTATTAGATCTTAGAATGCTCAGACAGAAATTAAAAAAAATTTAAATTACAGTTTAGCTTGTTTAATTATTTTCCATACCTTTTTACCATCTTGGATCACATGGGGCATTTGCATGCAAACAGGGTTATCTGCTAATGTGTTGCTCACCTACAGCTGGAGTGATAAAATCCTGTATACCACCACAGTCTGGCCATACCATGGCAGTGATCCTCTTAAATTCACCAGTTTGAGGAATGGCAAAATGGGCACACAGTAAATGCATATGTTAAAATAGACTCAGTTTAGAGACGTGCATTGTTTCCTAATTATATACTTACACTAAAGCAGTAACACATAATGCAGGTGAGCTGCAGGGCAGGTCATAAAAGTGCAAATTACCTATTTAAAAAAAAAAAAAAAGTGCATGCACAGAATTGATTAAAGCCGTATTCAAATGTTAGAGTATAGAATAACATCCTTTACAGTTTACTGAGGTGACGAGGTCGCAGTTTTAATTTTGTATCACCATGACACTTTTTTTAATTGCTTCTGCTTTTGTCGTTATAGGTAGCCAGTGATGCAACATGAGAATAGCCATGTGCACTTAATTGTCTTTATGGATGAATGATTATCTTCTCAGTAAATGTACTGTTTCGAAATGGATGGTCAAAACCCCTCAAATTTGATTGGCCAAGACCACATTCAGCTGGGATGATATCTCAGGACATAATCCTGGTCTGATTGTGGAGGTCATGCCTCAGTCAACAAAATCAAAATGAATCTATTTCATAATCGCAGTAATACTCTCCAAGGTGTGCAATATCATGGGACGTCATCCTTTCTCTGGTGGTAGAAGTCACTCGGCCTATGGTCTCATGCCTCATAGCACACCTGAGATGGGATGATATCCTATGATATCACACACCTTGTCATGTGTTATACATAGAATAATGCATGGAGAAGTGTAACGAGGATTTTATTCTCACCCGAGGTGTGAGATGCCTCATAAAACCCCAAGAGCAGAGCTTGAGGGGTTTATCAAAGCATTGCATACAGAGGGTGTGCATGAAATCTGAGTTGACCCACACTTCCCAATTTTTTTTTTATTTTTGATAAAAACTTGTTACTTTGATATTTTGTTTTTGTCACAGGTGCTTGTTCAACAACTGAACGGTCCTGGTTTTTCTTAGTGTTTCTGTTTTTTTTCTTGCTGCTCTATGAATTTTTTTCTTTCTAGGTCACTAGGTTGCTGAAATGGTGATGAAAGTGCCATTTTTTAGGTTGATAGACAAACATTAGTAAACCACTGGTTGTTTTTAATTTCTGTGAGAAATCTTTCTTCAGCCGCATGTAAGTTAGACTCCTGCTCGGTGGTTTCAGTGAGGTTTATGCAATCAAGTTGACGGTGCAAGGAGCCAGTAGTGCTAACATGAGAAAGATTTTAGAATTTTTGCAAAAGGTTCTGAATCAAACTCCGCTATACACGGGTGATTATACACAGCCATGTATAACGGAGTTTTGATGTTTCTGCTCATGGTTGATAAATATCACTAACCAGTTGTTATTGCTTAATTATGAAATGGGTAGCAAAATTATAGAAACCTGATTGGCCAAGGACCTCGAAATGAAGGTCCGTTATCCCAGCACAATGGCACACACAAAAGATCTGTGACCGGTTTATTCTGTCCATCCACTGGGATATCACTACACTTATGTCCAGCAGCTAAATGCCCATACTAAACATGGCTGGCCTTGATTACATCACTTCGAGAAGCAACTTGCCATTTAAAAAATTAAAAAATCGGTTGTTTAGTTATGCCTTCAACAAATCAACCCAGTTCATTCTCGCTCCCTTATGCTGTGCCACAAGTACTGTGACTAAACACAGCCCTCAACCTGATGTCCCAAACATCTGCTAACAACCTTGTTCTCCAGACAAAGCAGCTTGAGTATATGAATGAAACAGGCTCTGAACACAGCAGCTGCTCGACAGCCACCGAACGCCACAGTAGTTTCCCTCCTGCCAGATGCCAGAACTGACCACCAGCAGCTGCATTAACTGCGACATTGGAAATAACTGCCCAAACACCATAGGTTGTAACCCCACCTGATGCAACACACTGACATGTACCGATTACTGATGACCAAAAACTGTTCCCAGCGAGGCCTATCTGAATGTAACTTGCACCTGGCTGACAACGTGGAGAAATGGATGGCTCCATCTCGAGTACCCTTACCAATTTCTGTATTGAAGCTGCAGCATTCCCTTATTTTGCCCATACTTGACGCTGGCGGGGGGTGGGTGGGTGTGGTGAGGACAGCTAATTACATATAGTAGTGCTGGTGCCACCTCATGGGCAAGTACTGCTAGTAAAATACTTGAATGAGATGATTTCTTTCTTTGGAACTTTTAAAATTTTCCTTCATAAATTTTATTGTAATTTAAATGCTAATTTAGTTAAAGATCTCTTGTTTATTAGTTACTATAGACCCATTCGATCGCAGTAAGGCATAACAGGGGGTGCGTTGTGCTGGGATAATGGGACTTCTTGGTGGTGGAAACACTCTGCCTTCAGCCTCGTGCTTTAGCCTGCCCGAGGTATGCTGTTATCTCAGCACAACATCCTCCCTCGTCATGCCTTATTGTTTAAATGTTTTCTGCCAGTATATTTATTAGATAAAAATGCAGGGTCTCTCTTTGAAAAAAACATTCTCTTATGCTGTTTTATGTATTAGATAAAAATGCAGGGTCTCTCATTGGAAAAATAACATTCTCTTATGCTGTTTGGGCATGAGCAACTACAAAGCAAAACTGAATGGTTCTGTCGGCCCAAACAGTACGTGATAACAATATTTTTCATTATACAGTGATCTTAAGGGATAAAGAAACTTGACTGACCATTCTTTCTAACATCTGACATAACTGTTCAAAAAAAAGTTCCAGACACAGAGTCCTAACATAAACAATAAATCATATACTTCATTCCCATCAGAGGAGCTTGCCTTAGATATTTGAGAGTCCTAGCACAAAAGGCCTTTCTAGGGTAAATTTCACTATTTAATTTTTTTTAACCCATTAACTTAAAGTTAAATTTGGGACCTTTTTTTTTTTTTTTTAAATAAATTCTACTGAATAAAAAAATTATAACTGTTTCGAATCCTCTCTTCTTTGTTGTATAATAGCAATAATACAGTCCAGGGTATGTCGTTATCAGTCACATGCCAAATGTATGAATCACTCTGCCCGTGGCCTTGTGACTCACAGTGCAGTAGTCTTATCAATATCCCATAATATACCACATTCTCGCATGTATTATTGCTGAGTTATAAAATGGGCCTCAGAATCTTAGCAGCTTCGGTCTAAACACATCACTTGACCATTTATTAATTTCTCGTATGCATACTCCAAACTTCCCTAATCTACCGTGTAACAGCTTTACTAAGTGAAAAAACATTTTCTATTATAGGAAAAACATTTCCACTTTTTAAACACACACTCCCCAACACAGAGCACAGGTTTCTTCAGAATAAATATGCTTTCAGGGTTCAATCAAAGGCAGCTGGCCTTTGTTACCAAAATTTGCATTTTTTACATGGGAAATGGCCAGCAGATGGGGACGGCGTGATCCATCTAATCTGCCCAACAGTTTCTACCTCCTCCCTGTTTCATTACCCCTTCAGGTGCCTTTAATGCATGTCCCATGCTAGTTTGAATTCCTATACAGTCTTCGATGCTACCACTTCTGAGGACAGGCTGTTCCATGGTTCTATCACCCTCTCTGTGAAAAAGTAGTTCCTTACATTGGTTCTAAATCTGCCTCCCACTTGGCGCAGATTGTGCCCCCTTGTACACGTTGTTTTGTTTTCCTGGAATAGGTTTCCTGTCTGGGCTGTTGATTCCCTTTATGTATTTGAATGTTTCTATCATGTTCCCCCCTATTTGTTCTTTGCTCTAGAGAGTATAAGTTTAATTCACAGTCTCATTTCATACTGTTCTTGGTGCAGACCCTGCACTTAGTGGCCCTTCTCTGAACCCTTTCTAACCTGTCAATTTCCTTTTTTAGGTGGGGTCTCCAGAACTGCATGCAGTATTCCAGGTGCAGCCCGACCAAGGACCTGTACCGCGGGATGATTATCCTGCGTTTCCTGCTCATAATCCCTGTAACTATGCAGCTGAGGATGCCGCTGGCCTTCTGTGCTGCTTTTTCACACTGTTTCCCCAGTTTTAGATGCATTACATAGCAACGACCTAACTACGGGGGGGGGGGATTTTGTTTTTGTTTTTGTTTTTTTCACTTTTTTCAAGTACAATTTTTTTTTTTCATTTTATAAGTACAACAACTCACTCCAGTGGCTTTAAAAATTAATGCCGCTTCTGGGTGCTTTGAAAATCACTTGGCTGTTGACTTTCCATCCAGTACACTTATATACAGTTGGAATTGACGTATCAACCATGGATCTTCAGGAATCATCTATAAATGAGTCCGTATTGGCACCGGCCCACCAGTCAAATGCTGGTAGATTCTGTATTATGTAGCCCTTTATTGGGAAAAAAAAAAAAAAAAAAAAATTTTTAGCTTAGAATGTGCTTATTTATATGGACTGTTTAATTTATTAGTGTTGTAATTCATGTATGTGTTTTATTTTAATGATAGTTTTGTAATTATGTGTACGGCACCCAGAGCCTCTGGGATTGTGTGCCTGAAAAAGAAAATTTGCCTTGCCTTGGGCTAGCAGAATTTTCCTAGCACTGCTTGCTGGTATTGGAGAAGGTAAGCAATCAATAAATTCACTAGTGGGACAAGTGGAACAGTCAGTTGAGCTAGTGGATTTTCCAGTAGAAAGCAAAGGGAAAAACAGTACACACAACACTGACGCAGAGACACATTAACATTTAATAATGGTGCAGAGCAACAGTGTCTACATATCTCCACCTAAAGTGGCTTCATCAGGAGGGTGTGGCTGCTTCACAGCACATTCATTTAAATACCCCATCCAATAACTGACAACAAATGAAATCAATCAGTGATGTGAACACTGCAACAGACAAGTGCATAGTGAATAACGACTAAGACAAATCAAGTTGCAGTTATGACAGTTCCGGAGTCTCCAATTAATAATTCATTTTAGGCTGCTTAGGGAAACACCATCTTACTATGCTGGTATATCTACAGCGTGCCAAATCATAATAAACATCAAAGTAGAAGCAGGCATAACCTGATAAGCATATTTATTGGCTCCCTGCCAAAAAATGGAGCTCCCAAGAATCCTATTTAATTATGTCATATTCAAAGTGTATCAGGATGTGACAGAATATTATCAAGTCCCAGAAACGTTCAGGTGGCTCCATAAAACGGTTTTGTCAGCTTCCAGGATACAGCAATAAGGTTTTTTTTTTTTTTTTAAAGCGCGACTACAGTCAAAATTTCTGGCATCAGTAAATTTCAGTATTTGGAGCAGCATAGCCACAGTAAGCCTCATGAAAAAAAAATGAGCTCTCCAAGTTACTTTGTTTAAAAGTTATGTCATTTTTACAACCCTAAATTCACTGCCTGTTAAAATGCCAGTTTCAGCGAAGAACTGCTGATGCCCTCTCCAGCACTGTCTAGTCTTCCCTGTCGGTAAGCTTATAGAACCTGTTTCTTCAAAGGTTGGAGTTCATGTGCAGTAATTTTCACAAGTAAAACGGGCAGCAACATTCAAAAAACATTGCTATAAAAACTGTTTCAGGTTTTGCAAAAAAATTGACAAATGTGCATTTCTTTTATTTATTTTGGTGCCTTTATGTTGTGGTTCTTTTCTCCAGGGTTGCTGAATGCTGATTCATAGTACACTGCAGTGAAGTTTTAGTTTGTTTATTTTTTATATTGGAAAGGCATGCAAGCACAGTTTCCTGTTTTCACTGGTGAGGTTTGCAGGCTGAATAATTTTCTGATGTGGTTGGAAGGCTATGATCATCCACACACCAGTCATTCAATTGAGATGATTTCTCAGAATGGCACTTTAAAACAATTATTCTACCTCCCTGTAAATGGGCGTGGTAGTGGTAATGCCGTTTTGAAACCTTACTATGAGTTTCTATGCAGTAGCCAACCCAACCAACCTAGGGCCAGATATTAAAAACTTTGCCCCGGGGCAAAATTAGCACTGCATGGCAGGCAGAATTAGCCTGGGACCATTTGCATGCCCTATTCAAAGGAATACTGCCAGGGCTAAACGAGTTGAATATAGTGTGCAAACAGGGCTGAGAGTGCAATGCAGCAATAGCCCAGCAAATAAGACAGCACTAAATATAGCAACTGAGAGCAGTGCAAACTTCAACAGTGGCCCAGTGCACATGGAGGTGGAGTGAAATAAGGCTGAACGTGTGTGCTAGCAAAGCAGTGGAGTACAGCAACAGCAAACCGTGCAGGCCAAATACTGCAGAACCATGTAATGGAACATCACAGTATTGTGCGACGCTGACTCGTTGGCTGGCGCAATCCTGATTGCCTTGCACTAAAGTTTGCTATATTCAAAACTGCAATCCAGATGAGCCTACTCAGGCAATCCATGTGCAAATAGCCACATTAGCATCTCATTACAGCCTGTTTTGCATATGGATTAGCACTATAGGAACAGGTGGTCATGCTGCATGCCAGAGGCGAATCATTGTTCCTGCCTCAGTGTTTATCAGGCAGTACAGTCCCATAGTAGGCGATACTGTGAGGTACACAGCAATGCCTACGGTGTGTTAGGCAACAGTAACTGGTGCTATCCACACAGTGACAAGTCTGACAGTGGATACCACGGTCGTACTGTCCTATGACCCTCGTGTGCTGCACCAGTGACATGGGATTCTCACACTACCATACACATGGCTGTCCGTGTATATTGGGATCCCGGACAGGTTTGTAGGTATGTGCCCTCTTGGGGCACATGCCATCATATTGGCACACTCCTCTTAGGAGCAGTCCCATCAGTGGAACATGTGCACCGTGTGGATGGCCTCGGCCATGTGGCAGTACCTACTCTGTGATTCAGCCTGGCCACCTGTACGCCCTCCATTCCCCCAGTGCAGCATGTGTCTGCTAGACTGTTGGTATACCCCAGTGGGAAACTGGAAGTGTGTGCTGCATGGACACACTGCCATGGTGTCCACTGGGTGTAATGCCTGGCAGGGTTAGGACTGGTGCCAGATGTCGGCGCCATGGGTGATAACAGTCTATGTGCAGCGTGACTCTGCCATGTGTATGTTCTGTTCATTGTTTTTTGTCACCTTGTTCACCAGGTAAGCACACTGGGCCAAGGCCCACTGTCAGGAATGACCCGGAGACACTGTGTGGTTGAGATGCAACGGTGTACAATAAAGACATAAAATGCACAATACAGAAATCCCACATTAGGTACACATTACAATACTATATAAATACTTTGTTGCTGCAAGTGGTGTTCTAGCTCAGTTGTAACATTTACATGAGTGTTCACTTCACAGCACTGTTGCGGCATTGCATGCCACAGTTAGTGTGCCTGTGCATATGGAGTGGCTGCCTGCCCACACTGCCTCCTCATGTAATGCATGCCACCTTATTCCCTGTTGCTGCTGTGTCCATGCCCCCCATCCTGGGTTTGCCTGGCATTAAGACCACCTTTTCATGGGCGGTAATTTGTGCCACACTACATGTTGTGCAGACTCGCGTCGTGCAGTGCTATACTTTTGAATATACCATTGTGCCTGTATGCATGTTCCCGCCCCCTCTTTGCGCCGCACATACATTATCTCATCGCGTTGGCGCTACCACGTCGCGCTAGTGCTGTTTGGCCTTTTGAATATAGCATTCCGGCACAAATGTGGTGCAATCGATTTCACACCAGGTGCAGAGTTTTGAATATCTGGCCCCTAGAGATTTCTCCCTTACAGGCTGTTACTTAACCTACATTCAAACTCCTCTGTGTTTGTATTCCACATTAAAATGATAATTTTACCAGAGCTAACACTTCCGCCACTAGCAGAAATTAACACACATTAGGCCCCTGTTAAAGAACACATTTCATGATGGTCCAAAAAGTTGAATCTTTTAGTCATTCTGTGCAGTACTAGACCTGAAGGGGTGTGTGCTTTTGTTATTTTTGGCCAAGGTTTACTCTGCCTTCCATAATTTAGATTTGTTTCTGATCCCTGCATTTGCCCATCTGCACTTGTCTTGGGTGTTCAGCTGCTGGTATCACTGTAGGGCAGAGGAGGGACTTTCACTGTGTAGTACAGTGCAGTCACAGCAATTTTGCAAGGGACAACTACCAGTACTCAGTGTACATACAATGTTCTCCCTTCCCCAATACACCCTGTTAGCAGTGCATTATGCCAAAATCCATATGCCTTGTCAGTACTTTTTTTTTTTTTTTTGCAAAATTGACTTTCTTCTGCCTCGTAACAGCATGGGGATTGAGAGAAGATAGAGTTGCTATCAGCATCTTTCTCAGTCCTTTTGACTTTCACAAAATGGGGTAACATTTTGCATGAAAGACAGGACATGAAACTTACAAGAACAGGAGGCTGAGTTTCAACTGTTAGGAAAAGACGTCATATAAAACAGAGCAATATTTTGTTGAGTGATTGAGATTTAGAATACCTTTCCCAGTCCCTTTGCCTTTTATGCATATATTACCCATTCTTGCACTGATTCTGCAATTGCATTTAATTAATTTTGCAGAATGCAAAAATTAACTGCAGAGGACGGTAATGAAATACAGTTCCAGAATCAAAGCAAGAAGGGGTAATTTATGCACGAAAGTCAAAAAGACTGGGAAAGGTGCTCTTTAAAACATATAAAGCAGACATTGACAAGCAGCAGCGAAGTTACCAACATTATGCAATACTAATAGCAATACAACTTCCTAACACACACAGTAGAGTAGCACTTCAAATGGTATCGGTAGCCTGGAGGCATGCTGACTTTGCATTCAGCAACCCTGGAGTAAAGGACCACGTCAAAAAGGCATTAAAAATATGAATTTGCCAACTTTGTACCAAAACCTGAAACACACAGTTTTTATAGAAATGTTTTTTGAATGTTGCTGCCTCTTTTACTTGTAAAAACCATTGCACATGATTTTTAAACCTTGGAGAAACCAGTCCTGTAAGTTTGCTGACAGGGAAGACTAGCCTGTGAGTTCTGGAGATTACATCAGCAGCTCTTCACTGAAACTGGCTCTTCTGAACTGGTAGTGAAATCAGGGTTATAGAATAGCTCATAACTTTAAAATGAAGCAACAGAGAAACCTTATTTTTGGTATGTGATTTATTGGGAGTATGCTTATTCTAATTCTGCAAAGTAGTACTTTTGTCCAGAGTCCCTCTTTAATATAATAACCAAATTGCTATCAAATAATTCACCAGGAATATCAAAGTACAATATTGCCATGGAATAGAAATGGACAAAATAGTTTGATATAAAAAATGTTAAAATATGAAAAATGAGTAGCATGATCATAGGAAAATTTTTAATAAATTATCAAAAATATCTTAGTCACTTTTGACCAGAAATGTTTTACAGATATGGTTTAAAATCAGTTTGATCATTGAGACCATTTGGCGGGAGTGCCTGCAACTTGATAATCCGTAATGTCTCCCTTTGAGGAGAAGGCACACACCCTAGCTCCTCCTCTTTGTGAGGAACATATATTTAAAGTGCTCGAAATTTCATCCCAGTTGGCTTGCTTGTATGTGCCTCCTGTGGCATTTGTAATGTTTTTATTTAAGATAGCATGATTGTGCTCCTGGATCTTACATTTTAGAGGAGGCACTGTGTGGCCAGCATAAATCTGTGCTCAGGAATACCAGCAGACATACACAGAAATTAGTTTGACAGTCAATGTACTGAGACAGTTTGTAATCCACTCCTGTTTTAGGATGTGAAATTGTAGTACTCGTAATAGCATATTCACAAACATTACATCTTCTGCATGTATTAAAACCAGTTCTGATACCCTGCTGAGTAGTTTTCCGATTTGAAAAATGACTGCTGGTTCTAGGATCGGGGATATGTTGTTCTATCCACACTTCTTGGCAGGTACCTTGCCGCTTTAAGATGTGCCGGAAAGTCTTCAAGCTGGCTCCTCCCACCCACCCGGGTGGTATAACCCTCTGCTCTGCCCCATGACACCAGATCTTCCTTTCTGCTGGATGGCTCAGGTTCCCTCCTTAGCGCTCCTGCGTGTAGTAGGCCCTGGCTCTAGAATCTTCGGATTCTCTTCCAAAACTTATTTGAAAACTCTTGAGTTTCGTGTTCGCATTCTTCTCTCACTACCACGATGGAAGACTAATCGTTTCCTGGGTTTTGCTGGTGCCCCTGCGGGCAGAAGATGTCTTGCACAGATCCACATGCCACATGAGTTTACTACGTGGGACAGGACCATGATCCGCAGGCTTGCAATCTCTGTCCTTTTCATCTTCAGTTCTGGAAGACCGTGTTGCCCGACTTCCAACTGGGGCGACCGGAAATGCGTTCCCCACAGGTTAAATCCAAGAATGCCCGTTGGGTGGTCTCCATGGCTGCAGGGTCTGCCGAGCAGCTGGAACAGCTTAAGGCCTTCGAGGAGGAGGCGACTCAGGCCGTGGTGGGCTCCTCTTCGGCTTCAGCCTTCGTTCTGCTACAACTGGGATCCCCCTATTTGGCTTCCTTCAAGGATTTGTGCCAGTCTCTCTTTACCAAGGGAGAGGGCCCTTCGGGAATCGCATGTTTCGTGCTCTCGGAAGGAGGAGTTGAAAAAGGACAAGTTGCAACATCGATGCTCTTGGGACTGGGAGTGGTCCCGCTCACAGGACACCCCGTTTTGACTTTGGTCGAAGTCATGGCCAAGAACGCTGGTTTCACGGTAACCCTGTCAGATCAGTCGGCTGAAACGCATGTTGACAGAGCCGAGATTTTTCTCAAGTTGATCGGTGGGTTGTCTGCCAAGCTGTCCGACTCTTTATTTCGGATGCCGGTGCTTCCAGTGGCCTCGGACAGGTCTGCTCAACCCCGCTGGGCAGGACTCGTCCCCCAAGGAACCTGACCAGGAGGAGCGCGGGTTTCCCAGACTCCTTCTGAGGTCCCCTGTCAGCCCCGCCGATGGTCAAGGTCTGTCTCGTACCTCGACATCGACATCGGACAGGACTTTCCCTCATCAGCAATCTCGCTGCCAACATCATGGTCAGTGGTGGTACCGCTCCTCTTCTTCATCCTCCTCGGGTGAGGAGAGGCTCCAACGCACTGTGTTGGCACTATGAAGACCTAATGTGGCAGCATTTGGTCCTGTCCGGGGCGAAGCAGATTCCAGTTTCTACCCCGGCCATTAAGTGGCTTTCACCTGAGCCACCGACGTTGGCCATGGCCACCATTACCAAGGTGCCAGTTAAGGCCCTGCCGGCTCAACCGAAGCAGACTACTCACCAATCCGGTTGGAACCGCCGCCCGAGCAACCGAAGTCCGGGGCTCCGACCAAGGAAACTCAGTCAGCCCAAGGCCTGCCCCATCGATTGTCTGTCACTCTTACTCCCGACCGTCCAAGGTGAGTTGAGTGACACGGGTGGTGGCCCACTTTATGAGGACTCCTCGGAGTCTGAAGATTCCTCCATGGTCTCCCGTTCTGTCGACGCAGAGTCTCTTGGGGGCCACTCAGTCGACAAGGGCCCCACCTCGCTGATGGGTATTTTGTCAGCTCATTTCTGAATCCATGGGAATGGAGCTCGAGCCTGTGCAGAAACGGGCCAAGTATCCCCTCAGAGATTCTGGACAAAGGGGATACTCCGATGGAGGCCTTTCCGGTGGCTGAGGCCGTTGTGGGCCCAGCCTTGGAGCTGTGGCAGCATCCTGCATCTTGCCCTGCGCCTTCTGCCTGCATGGCCCGCAAGCATGTGGTCCCTATTGGGGTCCCTTTCGGGGTTTTCGGAGCACCCCTCTGCGGTGGAGTTGGTGGCTGACACTCTTTCGGCATTCAGGCAACAAAGAGAATGTGGACAAACCCCCAGGCAAGGAATCCAAACAACTGGACCATTCTGGGAAGAAGTTCTATGCAGCCTGCTCCCTTCGTTTTCGGCAGGCCAGTTTGGCTGTTATCATGGCACATTTCTCCCATGCCCTCTTGGGCTCACTGGACGAGGTGATTCCTCATATCTTGGCAGACCTCCAGACCACGGTCCAGCAGGTCCGGGACAAGGGTAGGGCAGTGGTGAAGCAACAACTCCAGATGCTTCTGGACATTGGTGTCTCCTGTGCCCGTTTGGTAGCGGTCACAGTGGCCATGTGCCGAAGGGCTTGACTGCGCATCTCGACCTTTACGGCTGATGCACAACACAAGCTGACAGATGTCCCCTTCTTGGGCACTAACCTGTTCGGGCCTGGCATGGGGGCCACCTTCAATGTGTAGAGAAGTCCAGTGCAACCTTGGATTCCACCACATCTGCCCAGAAGGACAAGGGCCCCAAGCATCAGAACCGCAGGCCCTTTTGTTCATCCACTTCTGCATCCAGACTGACCCAGCAGCAGCAGCAGGGCCAGCAGGCTCAATCTTGGCATCCTCGGCCCAAGTCCATGGCCTCCTTGTTCCGGAAGCAGGGGAGGTGGTCCCAGTGGTTTCTCCACTGGAGCTTCCTCCAAGCCTACCCAATGACTGGTTGAGGGTGCCTCCCTCAATCCTGTCACAGCACCCCTGGGACATCCCATGGGGAGCCGGCTCTGCCTGGTCCACTATCACCATGGACTGTTTGGGTTCTGGAAGTGGTCGGTTGAGGCCTGCCTCTGGAATTCAAGTAGGCCCCTCCATATCGAGCCCGCGCCCCACGGGGGGGATCTGGTGTCTGCAGCCTCTGAGTCAGCTCTCCGAGATTACTTAGCTCGGCTCCTCCTCAAGGAGGTGGTACACAGAGTAACTGCCTCGCCTTCAGACCCAGGGTTCATTTCCAGGTACTTCATGGTACCAAAACAGATGGTGGGCTGGCACCCCATTCTAGATCTGCATGACCTGAACAAGTTCCTCCGGTCCCGCACCTTCCGGATGGTAACTCTGGCTCAGATCATACGATCCCTGTAGCAAAGCATGTGGTTCTGCTCCCTAGATCTTCAGGATGCGTTCTTCCACGTCCCGATCAGTCTGTCCCATCGACTGTTCCTCTGCTTCTGAGCCAAGGGAACCCTTTACAAGTTCCAAGCCATGCCCTTCAGCCTGTCTTCAGTCCCCCAGGGGCTTCACCAAATGCATGGTAGTTGTGGCGGCTTACCTGAGGCACAGAGGGGTCTGGGTGTACCCTTACCTGGATGACTGGCTGATAGCAGGTCCCTCCGGGGGGGGGAGGTGGAACGGTCCAGGGATCTGGCCCTCCAGACTTGCCTCGACCTTGGCCTCCTGATAAATGAGGCTAAGTCGGAACTCGTGCTTTCGCAGGTGATTCAGTTCATCAGGGCAGAGCTAGACTCCTGCCAAGCTAGAGCTCAGCTCCTGGCGGACAGGACGGAGGGTCTCTCCTCCTTTTCCCAGTCATTTCTGGTTGGGAAATCCTGCCCTGCCTGGGACTTCCTGCGTCTTCTGGGCTACATGGCGGCCTGCACCAGAGTGCTCCGATGGGCCCGCTGGCATATGCATTCTCTCCCATGGGAACTGGCCAGCCAGTGGTCTGAGAGCTCAGGTCATCTCGACCAGCTGGTCTCTGTGACCCAGAGGATGTGGGATGGCTTCCAGTGGTGGCTCATCCCATCCCACCTGCAGGAAGGGTTACAGTTTGTCCACCTTGAGCCAGTGGTCATCCTGACGAGTGATGCCTCTCTGGGTTGGGGTGCCCATCTGGGGGAGCACAGAGCCCACAGGTCCCCCAAGGAGTGCCAGTAGCACATGAACCTGCTGGAGCTTCGAGCAGTTCGGCTAGCCCTGACCGCATTTGCTCAGTTTGTTCGGGGTCAAGTGGTCCAGGTCCAGACGGGCAACACCATGACCATGTACTATCTCAACAGGCAGGGTGGGATGCACTCCTTGCCCCCTGCAAGGAAGCTCTCCGTATTTGGTCCCTCGTGCTCAGCCTGGAGGCAGATCTCCTAGCCATTCACATGGCAGGAGCCTCGAATCAGCTGGCTGATGCCCTCAGCCAGATGTGCGGAGCATCTCACGAGTAGTCTCTCCACCAGGAGGTAGTACGAGATCTGTTCTGTTCTCCCACTGGGGCACCCCTCAGGTGGACCTGTTCACCTTCAGGGAGAATGCAAAGCTGAGGCTGTATCATGCCTACCCTCCTCAGCAGGGTTCACTGCCGGGGGATGCCTTCTCAAGGCAGTCAGCCCCAGGTCTCTTCTACCCCTTCCCTTGATTTACAAAGTGCTCATCAAGGTCAAGAGTGACAGTGCGCAGGTGATCCTGGTAGCCCCAGACTGACCTCACCAGTTCTGGTATCCAGATCTCTTCCGCCTCGGCTCCAGGCTCCCAAGGCGGTTTCCAACATACCCGGACTTACTCTCCGTCAATCAGGGAAAGGGACTCTACCCGGACCTTCAGTCTCTGCACCTGACGGCCTGGTTCCTGAGTGGCTAGAGTTCCATGCCTTGGGTCTCTCGGACGAGGTCCTCAACGTTGTTGAGGCTTCCTGTAAAGAATCAACCAGAAAAATGCTATGTCTTTAAATGGAAGAGATTTTTCATCTGGTGTCAGGGTAAAGGGTTGGACCCATCGACCTGTCCAGTGGCTAGCATTTTGGACTATCTTTGGTCTCTCTTCCAGTAGGGACTTCAGTTGACAACTCTAAAGGTGCACCTGGCAGCCGTCTCTGCTTATTGGGCGTGGACTGGTCAGCAGTCAGTGGCGCAGGCGAAGGTGGTCTGGCGCTCCTTCAAAGGCCTAGATCACATATCCCCTCCGGTGCGTGAACCTTCACTTCTGTGGGATCTACTGATGGTTTTGGCAAAGCTCATGGGTAGGCCATTCGACCAATGCATAAATGTGACATCTCACATTTGTCATGGAAGACCGCCTTCTTGGTAGCTATCACATCAGCCAGAAGGACTGGGGAATTGCAGGCACGCTCGATCGAGTCTCCTTACCTGGTCTTCCACAGGGACAGGGTTGTCTTGTGTCCCCACCCGAAATTCCTTCTGAAGGTGGTGTCAGAGTTTCACCTTAACCAGGTGATTATTCTGCCGGTGTTCTACACCAGTCCCACCTCGGAGGCAGGGTACAGGCTCCATACTTTGGACCCGAGACAAACGCTCGCCTACTACAAAGAGCGAATGGTGGAAGTTCAGGGAGAGATTCAACAGCTGTTTGTCACCTACGCTGAAGCAATACCTGGAAGACCTGCAGCCAAGCGGACACTAGCTTGATGGATTACATTTTGCATTGACCTCTGCTATAGGTTGGTGGGTAGGGAGCCTCCCAATGGGGCTTAAGGCTGATTCCACCCACCATACCGCTGCGTCGGTGGCTGCTTCTAGGGACATCCCTATCCAGGAAATCTGCAGGGCTGCTACCTGGAAGTAAGCACACACCTTCATTTCCCATTACCACATTGACCTAGAGTCACGCCAGGATGCTGGTTTTGGAGCCTCAGTTCTCCAGTCCCTCTTTCCTAAGTAGGGGATGTGTGTCTTGCCTCCCTCCTCCCGGAGAACAGCTAGGAGTCTGCCAAGAAGTGTGGATAGAACAACATATCCACGATCCTAGAAAAAACGGGTTACTCGCCTGTAACAGTAGTTCTAGGAGTGATAGATGTTGTTCATTCACACCGACCCACCCGACCTCTCTGGCTTCGATGCACAGATCTGGCGTCATGGGGCGGAGCAAAGGGTTGTACCACCTGGGTGGGTGGGAGGAGCCAGCCTGAAGGCTTTCTGGCACATCTTAAAGCGGCAAGGTACCTACCAAGAAGTGTGGATGAACAACATATACTACTCCTAGAACTACTGTTACAGGTGAGTAACCTGTTTTTATGTGTTCCCCCAGGTTTAATTCTTTCCTAAATATCACTCTCTGCATAAGGCCAACAAGGCTTCTCAAATCCTGATCTGCTGACAGACTATTCCATCTGTCTCTGATTTTTCTAACTTCCTGGGCTCTGCTGCTGAAGTATATAACACATGTAACTACTGGTTCTGTATTTCTAGTACGTCTTGGTTCCAACTTCCTGTAGGAGATCCTTCCTATTTAAATTCTTGACGTCGTTATATGCTGATTCTACTGTATCACAGCCAGTACTCCTTTGTTTAAATCTGTCTTTCGACAGATCCACCTCCTGCTCAAATCTGATGTCATTGGTACTGTTGCAACGAAATCTCAAAAATTCACCATAAGGTACACTGTCTATTAACATTTTAGGATGAGTGCCGTCTGCTCTCAAAATGGTATTCCCAGCTAAAGGTTTCCTGTATTGTTGTTCAAAACCTGGAAGGTTGCATGTAAAAAATCAGTCTTATTAACTCTGCTGGTGCAGTGTAAATTCCAATCACTGTTATTTAGCCAGCCCCAAATAGTTTAGCTGATTCATATCCCCCACCCCAGACACATATGATGTCATCAGTAATGCAGTACCAATGCAATATGTGTCAGGGTACAGGTTATTTCGTAGGGACAGGGTGATTGGGAAAGGAGGGGGGTGGCACTATATGTGAAGGAAGGACTGAAGTGTGTAAGGGAGGAACGGGAGAAGGGTAGTACGGAGTCACTTTGGATGCAAATCCAGGATTCCAAGAATAGGATTCTTAGAATGGGAGTGGTGTACAGGCCACCATCTCAGACGGAGGAGTTAGACAGGGAACTAGCGGGACAGATCAGGAGGACCTGCGAGAAGGGTAGTGTGGTGATTGTGGGGGACTTCAACATGCCAGGAGTGGACTGGAGCACCCCAACAACCAGGAACAGAAGGGAGCAGGTACTGCTGGATGCCTTCCAGGACAGCTTCCTGCTGCAAATGGTCAGTGAACCAACCAGGTTAGGAAATACCCTTGACCTTGTGCTGGCAAATGGGGACTTTGTGAGAGAACTTACAGTGGAGGAACCGCTGTCAGGGAGTGACCACCGCTCAGTATGGCTCACATTGGATATGGGCAAGGAAGGAGTGGAATCTGGCACAATAGTGCTGGACTTCAGGAGGGCCGACTTTGGGAGGATGGGGAAGTGGTAAAAGGGTACCTGGCCAGAATTCAATCTAGTATGGACACTAACCAGAGGGGAGCTCATAAAGCTGGGGATAGTGGAGCAACAAAACCTGCTGCAAAGCCCAGAGCAAGAAGGCTAGGGCTAGAAACCGATCTGGTTGAGCAAGGAGGTCATGGAAAAGGTAGAGGAGGAGAGCTGCCTTTAAAGTACAAGAAAACAGGGAGGGAGGAGGACAGGGAGGAGACGTGACAGAATCAGAGGAGGGACAAGGGCAGAGGGAGCCAAAGATCCGAACTCAGGCTGGCACAAGGCATTAAGAAGGGGAGAAGGACTTCAAGTACATCAGGGAGAAAAGGAGCTATAAGGATTAGGGAGGAGGGGGTGGGTGGAGCAGGGTGCGATAAGGTGGAAGCACTAGCGAGCACTTCTGCTCAGTATTTACTAGAGAGAGAAGGGGGTGACACCCAGGTGGGGAGAAATGGCAGAAGCAGGGGGAAGTGGTGACAGATGGGGAAATCATGGAGAGCAGAGTTTGAGAGGGTTTGAAGGCACTGAGGGTGGACAAGGCGCCAGGCCCTGATGGCATCCACCCCAGGGTACTGAAGGAGCTGGCAGAGGTCCTTGCAGGACCTTTGGCAGACCTATTTAATGCCTCACTACATTCGGGTGTGTACCTCAGGACTGGAGGATGGCTCATGTGGTGCCCCTCCACAAGAGTGGCCCAAGGATGAACTGGGAAACTACAGACCAGTGAGCCTCACATCCATCGTGGGTAAGCTAATGGAGACTATCCTGAAGGAGAGGCTGGTGGCCCTCCTAGAGGCCAAAGGACTAGGACAGCAGACAGCATGGCTTCATACGTGGCAGATCCTGCCAAACCAACCTGGTCGAGTTCTATGACTGGGTAACTAGGCAACTGGACAGGGGCCATGCAGTGGATGTCCTGTATCTGGACTTCAGTAAGGCATTCGACTCAGTGCCACATGGAAGGCTGGGAAGGAAGTTAGTAGGCACAGGGGCGGGTGCAAAGCTGGTGAGATGGGTAGGAAACTGGCTGCAGGGAAGGCAGCAGAGGGTGGTGGTGGGTGGGGAGCTCTCACACCCAAGGGCAGTGACGAGCGGTGTTCCACAGGGCTCAGTGTTGGCACCAGTGTTGTTTGGGATATTCATTGCAGACATATCATGGGACATTAAGGGCAAGATCAGTCTGTTTGCTGATGATACCAAGGTAGGCGCGGTGGTGGATGACCTAGGGGGATGGCAGGGGTTGCAGGATGATCTGGCAAAGCTTGAAACCTGGTCAGATACCTGGCAATTGAGCTTTAATGCCAAAAAGTGCAAGGTGCTGCATTTTGGGATGAAGATCCCAAGGAGGAGTTACCAGCTAGGGAGAGTGTAGCTAGCCCAGACAGAGAAGGAGGAGGATCTGGGTGTGCTCATTACAGGGTCAATGAACAACTCTGCACAATGTAGGAAGGCAGCTGCAAAGGCCAACAAAATGCTGGGTTGTATTGCAAGGGGTATATCCTCGAGGAGAAAGGAGGTGATTCTGCCACTGTATAGGTCATTAGTTAGACCACACCTGGAGTACTGAGTGCAGAACTGGCGTCCGTATCTGAAGAGGGACATTAAGTTACTGGAGGGGTGCAGCGCAGAGCGACAAAGATGATCAAGGGGCTGGGGGACTTATTATACGAGAGGAGGTTGAAGGAGTTGAACATGTACTCACTGGAGGAGAGGAGAGACAGGGGTGACATGATTGAAACCTTTAAATATGTGAAAGGAATAAACAAGACTGGTACAGAGGGGCTGTTCAGAGTAAGGGAGGGGAGGGCCACCAGGGGCCATGATATGGGACTGGAGCGAGGAAGGTTCAGGAGGAGATGAGGAGACACTTTTTACAGAGAGGGTGGTGGCTGGGTGGAATCGTTACCTGAAGTGGTATGCAGTAGAACAGTGGACTGCTTCAAACGAGGATGGGACAGGACAAGGGGAGGGTTAATGAAGGGAAGGGTGGAAGGGAGGGGCAGCTGCAGGATAAGGGGTGCTAGCTGCACATTCGAGCAGAACTTGATAGACCTCTAGGGCCTTTATCTGCTGGGCAAATTCGTATGTTCACATGTTCAAGGTGGGAGTTGTAAGCCGCAAAAACCACCAAGTGCTTCCAGTGGGACCTGAACTGATTGATATATAAGGGCACTAATTCTGCCCCCATAGCCATTCTTGTAAGCTATAGATACAATTGTTGATTGAAAATAAACTAATTGTGCCTCAGCACATATTCCAAAAGGCCCAGGATGAACTGGTCGCGAGCAAATCTGAAGCTCTGTTCCGCATCCAAAAAAATATCTTACTGCCTCTATACCCAACACATGTGAAACACAGGTATACTGTATAATGATTTAATATCAATTGCAATTCAACAGTACTCTTCCCACCCCCACTATAAGCCTTCCAGTTTTAAAATGGCATTGGCAGTATCCCTCAGGTAAGATGGACTTTTTACAACCAGCTGTTTCAGAAAATGATCAACAAATCTGGATTTTCCTCAATTAGCCCTACTGGCTAGTGGCCGCGAAAGGGTCAGAGCCAAAATGGCTGCTAGTGCATTAACATCATTAGGGATACAGATGCAAACATGTACATGTATTCCAAGGGCACCTTCCTTCCATTGGCAACTCCCTTGCCCCCACTTGAATATCCCATAACTTTTGCCCTCCTCGCAATACCCCGCCACCTCTCCATTCTGTCTCCTCCACAGTACTGCTCCCGAGCCCTCTCATCTTTGCCACATAGCTCCCTGTCCCCTCCACCTTGTGATGTGCTTTGTGCACACATCCCCTGCCCCTCCTGCCAGTATCTTCCCCTTCCTCAATGCCAGCACCCTGTCCACTGTTTCTTGACAGCTGCACTATCCCTCTTCTGTGCTCTGTAATGTGCCCCCGTACCACACACACAGATTACCTGCTCCACGTGTGCTCCATCAGCAGCTGCCCTGGCACCCTTTCCACCACCTCCCATACATGGTAACTTCACTTTAACATTTGTTGGGCACACCTTTCAGTCTCTGCCTCCCACTGCAGCCATCTCCTTAGTGTCATCTTCCTGCTACTGCAGTACCTGGACCTTGCACTAAACCACACAAATAGAGACAGAGGGGGAAGCCCCTCAATGCCAGGTATTGCTTGGAATAGATGATCTGAAAGATGAAAGCGCTCACTCCAAATGCTGGTACAGCAGAAAAACTCTGCAGGATAGGGAACATAAGAACAGCGCACGTGGACAAGCCTGAGAAATACTGCAAAAAAGTAGTTTATTGCTCCAGGGTACACAGTGTATGGAAACACAGATCCCCAGCACTTCGTTTCACTAAACTTGATCTTCATCAGGGACGGGCAATGCCTGCATTAGAGCAACTACTGTATAGCAGTTTATATTCATGCCCTTTGTATTTAGCGCTCCATACACCCCCCTCCCAAGTATTCACTTCCTCTTATTTTTACTGGTGCTGCTATATATAGTGATCTACCTGAATATTTCCTGCTATATAGTATTTAAGGCTAACTGTTAAAGGTACAGTACCCAGAAATACAAAACTGTTAAAGTACAAATACTGCAAACATTATACAAAGTTCATAGGCTATATATAGTTACTAAACTGGCGAAATACAATGCCCAACTAGTGTATTTTTAACAGTTAGCTTTACAATTCTGAAAAAGTAGTCATCGCACCAGCATTGCTGCATTGGTTGCAAAGGGAAAACTGCAGTTCCCAGCAGCATTTTTGCTGCAGATAGTTCCTGAACCTTTCTGCTTTGCAGTGCAGTAAAACCATACTATGCTGCTGTGTTTTTAGTGTATGCAGTTTAATTATACTCTTGTATAATTTTTTTTTACTTTGGTTAATTAGGAACAAAAATGTTTAATTTAAGACTGTTGACAAATTATTGGGAGTGTATTCTATGGTATGATCTGTGTAAATAAAAATTATGTATTAATTTCTTTGTTCTTTAATCCTTTGTAGAATTGGAATTTAACCTGGCACACAGATAACCCCGATTTCACCCCGTGCTTCCAGAAC
This sequence comes from Neoceratodus forsteri, assembly GCA_016271365.2. Classification (NCBI taxonomy): domain Eukaryota; kingdom Metazoa; phylum Chordata; order Ceratodontiformes; family Ceratodontidae; genus Neoceratodus; species Neoceratodus forsteri. Next base: position 141,666,592 of record JADMNL010000025.1, on the reverse strand, counting down.
ACCATCCTGCTATGGATTCCTTGCATCTACTTATGGCTCTGCTTCCCAATCTACAGCCTATACCTTTATAGACATGACAGGGGTTATATCAGGATGTCTCATCTCAATAGAGCCAAAACGGTACGTATTTTAATTACATTTGGTCTCCTCTGTTATCTGGATAGGATGTAAGGAAGAGTATTGTTAAGCTTTTCTGGACTGTACAGACTTGATTCTTTTGGACATCTGCTAGGTAAATAATGTGTGGAGGGGGAGCCTGTTTATAAGAAACCTTTGTTTGAATTGAATCAGATGCTGCATGCTCGACAATTTTTTTCTTTTTTTCTAGAGAGGTTTTTCTTCTGCCATCTCACTTCATTCCAGGGATGTACCCTGATGCCAGGCATGTAGCTTGTTCTGGCCTGGATCCTCCGATCTTGGTAACCCACCAGTTACCCCCCAACGACTTTCCCTTTAGGGGGGTGGTCGCCCCCCCCCCCAAGATACACTCTGTTGACTATGATTACTGGGACCCAGTGGAGTCCCAGAGACCTATTCCTTCACTTAGGTGGACATGGGTTTTCTGCCCCTTTTTTTAGTCCCTCCCACCTTCCTGAATGTGAGTGCAGCCATCCAGTGACCTCGCATGCATGCAGTAGACCCTGCGGCAGAAGCAGACTCCCTGGCTCAGCCGTATGGGTCGCTATGGTGCTGGAAGTCGTCACTGACCCTTCTTGACTAAGACACACTGCTTGCTCAACAGGTGCCCCACCGTGGCCTGCCTCCTGACGTGACTCATATTCTTTCCTCAACGTGCTTCTACTGGGCCATCAGGGCGGGCCCCACGTGTCGCCAGTTTCTGAAGGAATTAGAAATGTAATTCTTTCTCAGCAGGCAGGGCTTCAGATTCACTTCTGAGGCAGGTTGTTGTCACTAGTGAACCATTTTGTTGAAAATTTGTTTGCACTCCAGCTGTAATATATAAACTGGACTTTCCAGTTGGAAACCATTGTAAACGAGTCCCTGACTCAATGGTGCATCTGTTTCTCATGAATAAAATTATTTATAAAATGGGCTATAAATATCCTGTAGCCTCATTGGCTGAAACTTGTTGTACGCTCTTACTTACTGAAATGCCATGTCATGGAACATGTTTATTCCTTTGTTTGGCCAGATGCATCGGCACCCCTTGCTGGAAATCGGAGCAACCCCCCACCACACACACACACACACACACACACACACACACACGCGCACACACCCCTACCCTGCCTCCAAGCAGTAACTCTAACCATTCAGTGAAAGGGAAACCCCACCGCAGCAGGGAGGTTAGTAAGCTCTTTCAACTTTCCTGTATGCTGTCCCGTGGATAGCCATCAGGTAACTGTTGCTTTTGAGTTTATTCACAACATCCACTACCAGAAGACTGCCTTTTGTCAGACACAATCTATAATGTATTTAAATACATTAGTGATGCTGAGGGTGAACGAGTTGTGTTTGGAGAAATAAATGGGGGAATAATTTTGACTCCTCGGAAAAAAAACTGACTCCTGTTGGACATTCAGATTGTCCCCATCTTTAGCTTTAAAAATAAGTTAAAACATGGTTGTTAACCAGGCCTTCCTGGTGACCTTTTTTTTTTTTACATGAACCAAAGAATTTGTAGTAACTTTATAGTTGCTAATAATATGGTCTTTGGTCATTTAGTGAGTTAATTGATGATGCATGTAATATCCATTGAGTAATTTATTAACTGGAATTTGTGTATTTTGTTGTATTGGTTTTAAATTTTTTTTGGTGTTTTATTGCACCTGGTTTAAGAAAGGTGCATTGAAATCTCTGTGTGTCTGTCTATCAGTCTATACAAATGGAAGACAGAAAGACAAAGTACCTTAGCTGGGACTTGAACCCAGGCTGTTCAGCATACCTTTCCAGTTATGCTACCAGATGTGCCACCAAAGCAGCTGGAAGCTGAGATGTCCAGAAGCACCTTACTCTTTCTCGAATGCACAACCTGATGCTGCACAAATAATTACATTTTACAATCCCAGGAGTGCAGTGTCCACATTTATGGAACCCATACTATGTCTGTCAGTCTATCTATCTATCCATCCAGCCATCCATCTGACATGGGCTAGCTAAGCTAGGACTGAGCCTAGTGCCTGCCTCTGGCTCAGCTTGACCTCTAGGAGCAGTCGAAAGCCAATGTCAAGCCAAGAGAGTTGTGACTAAAGCAAGCATTATTCGGAGCTTGAGCACTTAATGCAGTGGCAAGAGCTTTCAGCTTCTCTCGTGCAACTCATGAGGTTTCCTGCCGTAGAGGACAGCATGCAACAACCATGGCTTGGGCTTTGGGTTTTAGAGAAGCTAGACCCTTAGCTTGGCGAAATATTCCTGGCTTGACCATCTCTACTATGTCTGTCTGTCCGACTCAGTTTGTCTATCTATCTCTGTTTTTAAACTAGCATTAATTGTAAATTCTGTGGGAATTGCATGAACTCAGTGACAGGATGTCAGTTCTTCTGCCAGCACCATGTTGGCGGACATTCAGAATGCGAAGGCCCTTAAAGTTAGGGTTAATCTTTTGAAATCCTGGGTGTAAGAAATCTTCATGAGGGTCTTTGTGTTACATAACTCTGTCTCCTGAACATTAAATATTTGGCCATTTCTGATGTGCCTCTTTCATTTTTGTGCTTCAGAAGAGGTTAATGCAAGTCTCATGTACAGAGTGTAGCAGTAGCTTTAAGATTTGCCATGTCTGGTACTGAGATAGTGAAGTTACCCATTACCACACCCCAGATTCTTTTTGCTATTTAAAGTATTCTCTTATCTGACTTAACAGGTTTTCCCTTTCTGTATACATAAAGACAGTGTGCAGATAACCCTTTCAGCGCCTGTACTTTATTAACATGAGCATAACCACACGCTGGTTAATGGAACAGACATGGTTAACTCCTGTACAACATTAGTGAAGATAAAAAAAAAAAAAATTAGCCTATAAGTGGCTTACATTTTTTTCCTTTGGGTTTTAAGATAAACCATTTTAATGAGCTAGTGTACAGCACAGTGGCCATTCCTTTATTAAATCGGTCACTTATTTAAGCCATTTAATAAGAAACTTGCCTGCTGTATCATTAGTTAGATCCTGGGAGCTCAGCACCATGGAGCATTTGTTACATGGAGTTGGAGTGATTTGCTCAGCTTTTTTCATGTTTGAGGTGGTGGTTGGGGGGGGAGAGCATTGTATAGGGGCTTGCTATAACGTGGCTTTGTTTAGGTTAACGTTTCCTTCTAAAAAAAAAATGTGAACATCGGTTGGTGCCAGCAGTCTGTGCTTACATGGTTTTGTAAATCAAATGTGATGTGACCAAAGGTGTGAAATAGATGTAATGACAGCTTGACAAATGTTTAGGTAGTAGTGAAACTGTGAGCCACGCCCAGCGTCCAACAAGGTTTGGGGGGGGGGGGGTAGCGATGCACCTGGTAGTTAGGTTTGTGTGAGGCCCCCTCTGCTTTGGAGCCCCCATAAAGGCTCACCCAACAACAGATGTTGGGCTCGAGGGAAGAGTGTTGCTTGATGGCAAAGTAGAGCCATATTCAGCAGCAGATGTTGTATTGGTAGTAGAGCAGTGCCTGGTGGCAGATGTTCAGGTTGGGGTTCCCAATCCTCGGGAGCCTACATAGAGATGCACCAAGCAATAAAAGTTTACTTTACTTAGATTTATCAAATCAATTTTATTTATAAAAAGGCGCCTTTCTGAAACCAAAGTGCCTGTACAATAAATAAATAAAACAAAATAAATTATTCTAACAAATATATAATTCCAACAGGCAGCAATAAAATAGCAGCATAGGAAATCATACTAAACCTCAATCAATAAATGCCAGGCTGAAGAGAAAGGTTTTCAAAGCTATTTTAAAAGTCTGGACGGTTAGGTGGTCTCGAACTCAATGAGGTAGAGAGTTCCACAGGGTCGGGGCAGCAAAACTAAACGCCCTTGCTCCAAATGTTTGCAAACGTACCCTGGGAACCTCTAGCAATCTCTGATCAGAGAGGACAGAGGGGACGGTAGGGACAAAGGAGATCTTTTAGGTAACTTGGTCCCTGTTCATGTGGGGGCCTTATAGGTTAGCAATGCAACCTTAAAGATGATCCGCCACTATATAGGCAGCCAGTGCAGACCACAGAACACAGGCGTCGTATGACTGGTTCTTGATGCACCAGTCAGTAGCCTGGCTGCTGCATTCTGCACCAGCTGCAAGTGGCGGATATCAACCCCTGGCAGCCCTAGGTAAAGGGCATTGCAGTAGTCAAGACTGAGGAAACGAAGGCGTGAACCAATGTTGGAAGATCGTCAGGAGGAACCAAATGTTTCACCCGGGCGATATTTCCTAGATGGTAAAAAGAAGTTTTAACAACTGCTGACACCTGTGATTCCAGGGTCAAGCAGTCATCAAACATAATGCCCAGGTTCCGCACCCAGTCTGAGGTAGCTAGCTGAACACCTCAGAGTCATAGACCCGAGGGTGAACCTGCCATCATACCCTCCTCACAACGATCTGTGTTCACGACCAACACCTCGTTTTTTTCAGGGTTCAACCTTAGCCAGCTCACATTCATCCAGGCCTGAATTTCGGTCAGACAGCCATTGAGCATAGAGACAGCATCACCTTGTTTCGGGACAAGACATTTATAGCGGAGTGTCATCTGCGTAGCAGTGAAAATTCAAACCATACCATCTAGTAATCACTCCCAATGGCAGCATATACACTGCAAACAACATGGGCACTAAGATGGATCCCTTTGGAACCCCACAGGGCAGGGAGAATGGAGCAGAGGTACAAATCCCTGACACCACTTTCTGAGTCCTACCCGTGAGGAAAGATTGAAACCATCTGAGGAGAACCCCTGAATGTCCACAGATAAACCGCAGGCGATCCAACAGCACACCATGGTCCACAGTATCAGATGCTGCAGAGAGATCAAGGATGACGGAGATGGAACAGGCCCTTCGATCTCTCGCTGTCAGGAGGTAATTTAGTTCCTGAACAAGAGCCGTCTCAGTACTATGTCTCTTCCTAAAACCGGACTGGAGAGAATCATAGATATTGTGGCTGGTCAGATGGTCTTCCAGCTGCAATGCCACCACCTTCTCAATAACCTTACCCAAAAAGGGAAGGTTAGAGACCGGCCTGTAGCTTGCTAGACAGTCTGGATCCAAGGAAGGCTTTTTAAGGAGAGGCCGAACTACGGCCTCCTTAAGGGAGGCTGGAAAAACTCCTTTCTCCAAGGATAACCAGACTATCTCAGCAAGGACCGGGCTGATGACATCAACGCAACCAACAAGCAAGCGCGTGGGGCTCTGATCAAAACTACAGTTGGTAGGACGTAAAGTCTGGATAACCATCACAATATCGTTGATTGTAGGCTGAGCAGAGTTGCACCACTCAAACCGGGAGTCCGACATCTCCTGCTGACCACTGCTATTCCCTAGAGAAAGGGTCAGGTGGATATCTGACCTGATTGTGGCAACTTTATCCGTGAAGAATCAAGAAAACTCCTCACATTGCTCTTGTGAAGAAGCATTTCTGGGCTGAAGACAGAGTGGATTGCACAGTCTGTCCACAGTCCAGAAAAGCTGTGCTGGTTGATTCGGCATGGCAGCAATTTCCCTGGACAGGAATTCTGCCCTCTTACGGGAAGTTGTTGGTTGATGGACCAAATGATGGTCCATCAAACTAAGCCTGTCACATACCAGGCCAGACTTCTACCATCGCCTCTCTAGCCTTTGTCCCACTCTCCTCAACTCAATGGGACCTAGGGCGAAGGGAGAGTGGACGAACACGGACAGGAGCAGTGGAATCCAGGGCCTCGATCACTGCCTTGTTATAGGCAAATGCAAGATCCCCTGGATCCATGCTTTCCCTCGGCATGCCCGATAGGTCCAGTACCACCATCAGACCATCTGGGGATACACCCCTCAAAGAGCGGTACTGGACCATTTCCATAGGGGCAGGCCTCTTGGGGGGGGGGGGGCCTCAAAACTGAAGCTGATGGTATGATGGACCGACCATCTGACTGGTTCCACCCCCAAGTCCTGTGTGAGGCCCAGTGAGCTCATTAGCTGGAGGAAGTCCTGTCCAAGCTGCGAGAGTTCATAGTTGAACCACACATTGAAATCCCCAAGGATCAGCCATCTATGGGATCCCAATGTTAGGTCAGTGATGAAGTCTGCAACTTCCTGTAGGAAAACATTCTCATCTCCTGGTGAACGGTAGATGAGAAGAATCCTACACCCCACACCCTCACCCATGATGCATTGAAAAGAGTTGGTGGCTCCCACTGGAATTTCCCTCAGGTTCGGTTCTGATTTAAAACATAGGGTCTCACCTCCGCCCCTGTGATCGATCCTCGGGCGATGCATCACAGAGTACCCGGATGCAATCGCGGAAGCCAAAATTGGGCCTGCATTTCCATCCAACCAGGTCTCAGTGATGCAAGCCAGGTCAGTCAAACTAACAAGATCCCCAATTATGGCGGCCTTGTTTTTAATAGACCTGGCATTGCATAACACCACCTGAGTTCGATGAGCAGCCGAAGGAGACAGAGTTTCTTGTCTGCAATAAGCAGAGCCTTTGGGTATGGAAACAGACAGGGAGGACCCCTTTCCTGGACCCATTTCGCCCCAGGGCGTCTCCTTATCCCCACAATCCCAATCCACCCACTCCTCTCTATTCCCCCAACAGGCAGAGTTCCTGCCCTAACCCTCCTAGCTATTCCCAATCCCCTTCACAGTCTGTACACCCCCGGGATAAAGGAGGACAGCAAAGAGGGCGAAGATCCCTCAGCCAGGAGGGGGAATACTACCCAACCGTCAATCCAGGCCAACACATTTTCCTAAAAAATAAGTAACCCAAGCCAAAATAATATATAACCATATAACAAATATCAATCCCAACCCCTAAAATAAAACAAAACTGTTTAAAGCAGGACGCAACAGCTTTGAAGCAGCAGCAAAAAATAGTCCAAGACCTGTATTTATCTCTATTTAGGGAGCTCTCCCCTCCCCAAAAGACAAAACAATTATATTTCCCAAACAATACCTTACAAATATGTTAGGGAAAAGAAACGTTTAAAATAATATAAGTTTTAGTCTTTTTAACTGTTCAGATCTAAACTTTAGGCGCTCTCACTGCCCTACTCTGGCCAAAACAGTAAGGAATGATGAAAAAGTCAAACCAGATTATAGTCAAGTTGTAAATTCAAATCCTGCTAGGCTTCCCGGGTCTTCAACAGTTTGTGTGAGGACCTCCAACCTTCTATAAAGCCAAAAAAGTCATTCCAAAACTGGGACCAGTATATTATACCACGATCCCTTCCCTCTCCAAACACCAGCGACTCCACTCTTCAGCTCTCGTCAGACATAGCCCACCAGCTGAATCCACACAAAAGCTTAGGGATAATAGGCTCAGAGTCCGCCTTCAGGCAACACACTGAACCCCACCCCTGAGCGAACGTTGGCAGCAACAGAAGGAAGAGGAAAAAGGCCCCAGATATCAGAGCCAACAGAAAACCAAAAAACGACTCCACCACCGGCCTCCTCGATATCCACATCAAACTTGGGGTTCCTCGAAGCAGTTCCGTTCCACAAACAGTCCGGGGGTGAGACAAGTTCCAATTGCACACACCTCTATGCACCAGCGCCCAATGCCGTTCCCCCGACAACAGATTTGGAGCAGGCGTAAGGCAAAATGGGCTTCTCGCCAGAGTTCAGCCACAAATCATTAATCCTCAAGATCGAAAAGCCAGATAAACAGAATGGACAGAAACAGGTAGTTATCCGAATTTTTTTTTTTTTTTTTTTTTTTTACCTCCTCCACCTCGTCCCATAGAGACAGTAAAGAGCTCTAGGCGCATGTAAACTATCCCTTATCAGTAATAATAATTTGTCAAACCTTCAGACGACAATTAGCTGTCAAGCTTACCTTTAAATATATTAAATCAAATCAACCTTTATTTATAACGCACTTTTCAAAAACCAAAGCGCACGTACATTGTAAAAACACAAACATTCAGTCAGTAAATTCTATAAAAAAGATTAAAAGGCAGCAGAAATAAAACTAAGCATTCTCTCCAAAAGCCAAATTAAGTAAGTTTTCAGTGAAGCTTTAAAGGTCTCAGTGGACAGGCACTCTCCAATATCCGACGTAGAGTTCCACAGGGTCGGGTCCACAAAAGAAAAAGTCCTGGCACCTGATGACAGAAGACTGACCCTGGGAACCTCTAGCAATCCCTCATTGGTGGAGCAGAGTGGATGGAGGGGGTGGTAGGGCCGAAGGAGGTCTTCCATGTAGCCCAGTCCCTGTCCGTGTAGGATCTTATAGGTCAGCAATGCGACCTTAAAGGTAATCCTCCAACGCACCTGCAGCCAGTGCAGTTCATGTAGCACAGGTGTAACATGGCAAGTTCTTGACAACCCAGTCAACCTGTCCACCGCGTTCTGCACCAGCTGTAGGCGACAGACATCCACCCCCCGGTAACCCTAGGTATAGAGCATTGCAGTTAACAAGACGAGAGGTCACAAAGGCATGAACCAATATTGGAAGGTCATCATGCTGAACAAGGTGCTTAATCTTGGTGATGTTCCTCAGATGATAAAATGAGGACTTGACAACTGCTGACACCTGTACTTTTAGTGTCCGTTTGTTGTCGAGCACTACGCCCAGATTCTGCACCTGTTCAGAAGGTCTCAACTGGTTACTCCCTAACACAAGGCCAAACGGTTGCCTAGGAGTCAACTTCTCTACACAGTGACCTGGTCCACCACCAACACCTTAGTCTTGTCTGGATTTAGTCTCAACCAGTTAGCTCTCATCCAGTCCTTGATCTCATCGACGCAGTTGTTAAAGACCAAGACTGCACTATTTCATTCAGGTACAAAGGACATGTAGGGCTGAGTATCATCTGCATAGCAGAGAAAACTCTGCCTATACCACCTTATAATGTCTCCCAACGGCAACATGTACACTGTGAATAACATGGAGGACAACACGGAACCCTGTGGCACCCCACAAGGCAGGGCGAAGGGGGCCGAGGAAATTCCTGACACCACTCTCTAAGTCCTGCCTGTGCGGAAAGAATGGAACCATCTGAGGACTGTCCCCGACAATCCACAGAGTAGCTGCAGGCATTCCCAGTAACACCCCATGGTCCACGGTGTCAAATGCTGCAGAGAGATCAAGGAGGACAAAGATCGATCAACTCCTCCAATTCCTCATTATCAGGAGATCATTAAGTACCCGAGCCAATACCATCTCAGTGCTATGCCTCTTCCTGAAACTGGACTGGAGAGGATCGTAGATCTCATGGGTGGTAAAGTTCTCGAGCTGCAACGCGACTACCTTCTCAGTAACCTTGCCCAAAAAGTTCTGAAGACAGTCTGGGTCGCAGGAAGGTTTCTTTAAGAGGGGCGTCACAACAGCCTCATTCAGGGGATCCAGAAACACCCCTTGCTCCAGCGAACACCAGACTATCTCAGCAAGGACTGGTCCGATCACATCCAAACACCCCACCAGGAGGCGCGTTGGACCAGGGTCCAAACTACAGTAAGTTGATCGCAAACCCCGAACAGTGTTCATGATATCCACGATCGCTGGCTAGTTGAAATCTATCCAGGCAGACCGGGGTGCCTGTGTCATCGCATTGACCACTGCTGTACTCATTTGAACGTGTTAAGGTGATCTCCGATCTGATTGAGGACACCTTATCAGCAAAGAACAGAGCAAACTCGTCACACTTAAATTGTGAAAAGGCTCTCTGGCCCCAAAGGCAGGCTGAATTGCACAGCTTGTCCATGGTCTGGAAGAGCCTAGCTGGTCGATTCCTTGCTGCAGCTATCTCCCTGGACAGGAACTCTGCTTTCTTACGGGAGATATCTGATTGATAACCTAAGTCTGTCCTCCTTCAGACCAGGTTTCCGCCAACAACGTTCCAAACTTCGCCCCACTCTCCTCAACTCACATCAAACCAAGGGGACTGAGGGCAGAGAGGAAGGGGGGTGAACTCTGACAGGAGCTATGGAATTCAGGGCGCTCAGCACCATATTATAGTGCAGCATTAGGTCACCTGGATCCAAGCACTCCAGTGGCTGACTCGATTGGTCCAGTACTGCCGACAGATCCTCTGGGGTTACACCCCTCAAAGGGCGGTACCGGACCGTCTCCAAAGGGCCTGGTCTCATGGGGGAGCCATAAAACTGAACCTTATAGGATAATGGTCCGACCATCCAACTGGTTACACCACAAATTCAGTGACCTCTATCCCCAGGGTGAACACCAGGTCTAGGGAGTGACCTTGAATATGGGTTGCAGTGGTAACTACCTGTGTGAAGCCCAATGAACTCATCAGTTGGAGGAAATTTTGACCAAAATGCAAGAGTTCGTCGACCCAGGCATTGAAATCTCCCAGGACCAACCACCTGGAGGATTCCAGCACAGTATCGACCATGAAGTCTGCAACTTCCTGCAGGAAAACTTTCCCATCACCGGGTGGATGGTAGACAAGCAGAATCCTGCTGCCCACACCTGCTTCCATGATGCACTCTAAGGATCTAGTGGGACCCACCAGAAACTCTACAAGGCCCAGTTCCATCTTAAAACAGATGACTACACCCTTGCCCCTTCGATCCAGTCTTTGGCGGTGTATCGCAGAGTACCCGGCTGAAACTGCTGACTCTAATATTGGACCTGCATTTTCGTCCAGCCAGGTCTCGGTGATGCAAACCAGGTCAGATGACTCCACAAGATCAGCAGTAATTGCTGTCTTGTTCTTTATTGACCTGGCATTGCATAACACAGCCAGAGTTGGATGAGAGGCCATGGAGGAGCGGACAGCTTGCCCACTATCAGTGGAACCCTTGGGTATGGGTACCAGGCATGAAGGACCCCTTTCTTGGACCCATTTCCTCCCAGGCGCCTCCTCGACCTCACTACCCTTATCTGTCCACCTCAATTTCCCGAGGTCAAGTCCCCCCCCACCGGCCCCTCTGTGCAATACCTAAGGCATGATAATGCTTATATACCTTGGGTTGTAACAGGGAACTTTTGAAGGGGCGCAGGCCCCTCAGCCTGGAAGGGGAATAGCGCCTGTCCATTGAAACATGATTCCAACACATGCTGTGTAGTTTCACCAGCACATTATACAAATTGATAAAATAAAGTCACAACACACTAGAACTAACTACCCACCCCAAAACAAAACTAAACTAACAAAACAGTTAAAATAAAACGCACTAACTTCTCTCCCACCTAAACAAAACTAAACTATAATAACAAACAATAAATTAAAATTATAGAATGTCAATCCAAACTCCAATGTCTATAGATAGATGATACAGATCCCGTAGAGGGATGTACCATGAAGAGTCCACTTCAGAGAGGGTCCAAATCCCAGAAAGATAAATAACACTAAACTGAAACTAAATAAAATTAGATAAAACTTGCATAAATATTAAATGCCCTCCTCACACTGAGGGGAGTACATTAAGTTAAAGATCATGTGCAATGGTTTTTACACATTTTTTATAAAAGCTTGAAAAGCTGAAATTCAAGTCCCTTTGTCATGATTAGTGTTTCCTTAAAACTTCATGCTGTTTGGTTTTGTAGTTTTCTTTAGATCAGTATTTGTTAACTTGCTCTACAGTAGCTAAAAACAGTGGAGTCTTTCTGTCCTGTCTGTCAAACTTGGTGTGATGACATAATTTTGGAGTAGCTTGCTGTTTCAGATTCCCAATCAGTGCAGTAGTTTGTAGAGTTGTTTTGCTGAGCTCTCCCAAGTTTCTTACAAACCCAATCTCTGACTTGTGTTTAGATAGATCAGCTTAAAATATATCATCTTCTCATAAAAAACTGATCATTTTAATTTCAATGCTGAATTGAAGTAGTGGAAATCTTTCTCTGTGAGAAATCAGCTTGTCTGTATCACAGCTCTCGGCTCTTTCTAATCAAAACTCAGATTTTGTTTCTAACTATATAACACAGGGCAATTAAATGAATATAAAATAAATCTAAACTTTGTTCATTCACAGAAACAGTCTGTGATGTAGCCTTCATAAATACATTCATGTAAGAACATTTTTTTTTTACGTCAGATTGACAAACATAGAAACATAGACTTTGACGGCAGATAAGGACCGCTTGGCCCATCTAGTCTGCCCATTTCCCTACCTACAGGATAGGCTGCAGATCCTAGTTAACCAACAGCCTATTTCTTCTTACCCTCCACAAGAATTGCCTTTTGTCTGTCCCATGCATTCTTGAATTCTCCCACAGTTTTAGACCCACAACCTCCTCAGGAAGGCTGTACCATGCATCCACTACCCTCTCTGTGAAATAATGCTTCCCTCACATTGCCCCTGAACTGCCCCCCAATCTTTAATTGTATCGCCTTGTTCTTGTATGTCTCTTTCTGAAAGATGCTACCCTCTTGGACTTTGTTGATTCCACTGAGGTACTTAAAAGTTTCTGTCATGTCTCTCCCCCCCTTTCCTCAAGGGTATACATATTAAGCTCCTTTAGTCTCTCCTCATACAGCTTCTCTTGCAGACCCTGCACCATTTTAGTTGCCCTCCCTGTGACTGCCTCTAGCCTGTCTATGTCCTTGCTGAGATGGGGTCTCCAGAACTGGACGCAGTACTCCAGATGGGGTCTCACCAACTGTCTGTACAGTGGGATAACAACTTCCTGTTTTCTGCTGGTGATGCCTCTCCCTCTGCATCCCAGTATACCCCCAGCCCTCCCTACTGCCTTCTCACATTGCTTGCTAACCTTAAGGTCATCTGATATGATTACCCCCAGGTCCTTTTCCATTTTTGTTGTTGTTACTTCCTCTCCCGCATCGTGTATTCTTCCCCTGGGTTCTTGTTTCCCAGGTGCATTATTTTGCACTTCTTTGCATTGAGTCTTAGCTGCCATACTTCTGACCATTCCTCCAACCTTGCCAAGTCCCTTCTCATCCTTTCCATGCCTCCTTGTGTATCAACCCTGTTGCAGATCTTTGTGTCGTCTTCAAAGAGGCATAGTTTTCCTTCCAGTCCCTCTGCAATGTCACTTATGAAGACATTAAAAAGGACCGGACCCAGTACTGAACCCTGCGGTACCCCACTAGTAACCCCTCTTTCTTCAGAGTGGACTCAATTTACAATTATCTTCTGTGTCCTGTTGTCCAGCCAATGTTTTACCCAGGCTACCTCCCTGGGACTCACTCCCAGGGTGGTTAATTTGACTATTAATCTTTTGTGTGGGACTGTCAAATGCCTTGCTAAAGTCCAGGTAGGCCATGTCCACAGCCCCTCCCTGGTCTACTACTTTGGTCACCCAATCAAAGAAATCTATTAGATTCATCTGACATGACCTTCCCACTGTGACCCCATGCTGCCTTGGGTCCTGTGGCCCACTGGGGGCATGTACAGTACATGTGCTTGAAATACTGTAGCAGAGTGTGACATGCACCTGTTGGAACTCATAAATTTCTGCTCTTTGGTGGTTTCTGTGTGAAAATACATCATGTTGGGTATAACAATAAAAACTGTGTGGCATCCTGATGCACCATGTCTCTGCCCCACAGTTGAGGCAGCTGCATTCTATTGCCACCAGTCCCTGCCCCACAAGCCCCCTGTCTTCTGCTCCACATTTGAGGTTGCTGCATCCTGCTGCCCACCGTCTTCTCCCACACAGTCAAGGATTGTGCACCCTGCTGCCTCCATCCCCTGCCTAAAGAATCAGGGCTGCTGTACCATGTTGCCCTAGATACCAGAGGTGGGACTTTTGCTACATCCTACTATTCTCTTCTATTGCCCCAAATGGGCAGGGCTGCTGCACCATCTGTATCCCATTTCACAGTCAGGGCTGCTGTACCTTGATGCCCCCTGTGTTGTGCACCACAGTCAAGGCGTCAGCATCATGCTGTCCTGTATCCCTTGTCGCCAGAGACGAGGCTGCTGCAGCCTGCTCCTTTCTACACAGTTGGGATTGCTATGGCCTGCTGTGCCCTAGAGTCCCATGCCTCTGCAGTTAGGGCTACTGCACCATGCTGCCACTTGCCACAAGATTCAGGGCATTTGCTAAACCCTGTTGCATGCCCCCTCTGAGGCAGTTGCACCCTGCTGTCCCCCTGCCAGCAGAGTCTGATCCTTTGCTACACCCTGCTGCCCACATCCCTTGTCCCAAATGGGCATGGCTGCTGCACCCTGTCCCCCAGTTTGAGCTGCTGTATCCTGATGCCACCCCTATCTCCTGCCTGAACATTCAGGGCTGCTGCACCCTGCTGCACTCTGTCCCCACCCCCACAGTCAGGGCCACAGCACCCTGTTGTCCCCTGTTCCTGTCTCCACAGTCAGGGCTGCTATGCAGTGCTACACCGTAGAGTCTCATGCTGCCTGCATCCACAGTTGGGGCTGCTGAACCCTGCTATGCACTTCCATTGCCCCAAAAGGGCTGGGCTACTGCGCAGTGTGCATCGTGTGCTATTGTCAGGGCTGTTGTACCCTGATGTCCACCTGTCTTGCCCCACACTCAGGGCTTCTGCACCATGCTGTCCTTTGTCCCCTGCTACCATTGTGCCCTGCTGCACGACACAACCCCTTGCCTCCACAGGCAGGACAGGGGTGCAACAAATGCCTTCTCTTGTGCTGCCTTCCCGGAACAGCTGGGTTGCCCGGGGACACTGCACATGTTGCCCCTGTTCTTTTCTCAGCAGGGTGTAGCAAAGGATCTGACTCTGATGGCAGGGGGACAGCAGGATACAACTGCCTCAACTGTGGAGGCATGCAACATGGTGCAGCAAATGCCCTGAATCTTGTGGCAAGTGGAGCATGATGCAGCAGCCCTAATTGCAGAGACATGGGGCTCTAGGGCACAGCAGACCACAGCAACCCCAACTGTGTACAAAGCAGCAGGGTGCTAATCATATTTTACACTGTCCTCTCTGTCCATAGGGGTATTCTTATCAATTTTTAATAAAATAGCATTATGATCGCTGTTAGACAGTTGTTCCAATATTTCATAATTGTAACTTGTGTTAAAAAGTGTTGTTATAAGATCTAGGACATTTTCTCCCCTTGTTGGTTTTTAGATATATTGTCTCAGACTACATTCATTAACAAGGTCAAGAAAGATGTTGGCTATCCGGCCATTTTCACTATCAATCCAATTTATTTCAGGAAATTTTAAATTGCCCTCAATAATAGTATTGGAACTGCTTGCATTATGGAAAATTTCAGAATATAACTTGATGGTATCAAGAGCCTTGTGATCTGGTGGTAAATAACAATTTCCTATTAATGTTGGTCAATCCCTAATGTTATGTGTCTTAATCCAGATTGATTTTCAGTATTCTCATTAGGTTCCCATATCTGATACAAAATTGTGTCTCTACAATAAATGGCTATACCCCATCCTCTTCCGATCAGATCTATCTCTACTCATCAAATGATAAGCCATCTATATTCTTGTCCCAGTCCGAGCAATTATTTCACCACATCTTTTGTGTTGTAATATCAGGATCTGTTGTTCCTGTTCTTAGCCTGAATTCATCCAGTTTGTTATTCAGGCTTCTTGCATTCAGTGTTAAGATGGATAGCTTATTTTTGTTACTTGAACCCCCTGCAGTATAATTTATCTCGACCTTGTCGCTAACATTGATAACAGTCCCAACACCCCCTGATTCTAGTTTAAAACTCTAGATAATATCATGTTCAGTCTGTTAGCAGGAATCTTGTTTCCCTGCTTGTTAAGATGTAATCTGTCCTTTGCAAAAAAGATTTTCTTTCCCTTTGAAACATTCCCAATGTTTTAGTAAATAGAAATCCTCTCTGAAGGTTCATTCATCCAACTAATTTAATTCAACAGTGTCCCTTTCCTTTCTGTGCAAGTTTCTCATGATTGGCAAAATCTCAGAAAATATAATTTTACAATTACATTTCTTCAGTTCTTGACCTGGGTCTCTCTAATTCTGTTTGCTCTCCGAGTCTCTGATGTACATCATTAATACCCACATGTACTGCTATTGCTTTTTTTCCTTCAGTTGTACTTTCCAGTATACCATCTACGTTATTTTTTTTATATCTTGTCGCTCCTGGAAAACTAGACACCATATTGTATTTGTTGTCCTTGTATATAAACATATTGGTGTATTTAATGATGGAATCACCGATTACAATCTTTTGCTTATCCTGAGTGTTACAATTTGTCATTGTACTAGGGGTGTTTTCTAGTCCATTCTCCATATCTTGACAAACATTCTTAGTTGTAGTATGTGCCACAGTATTTAGGGGGTTAAACTGCCTTACTTCCAAATCATGAGACTCTTATTCTACTTGTGTTTATGCAACCGTGTGAGGAAGGGGATTAAAATCTCATTTCCTGCTCTGTGCTGGGGGTAGGGTATTTGATGGTTGTTCTTCTGTCTCCTGGCTCTTATTTTTAGCTTGCAGAATAGAGTATTTTTTGGATAAGAGTATATTACTTGTGACTCCCTGTAGAGCTATGCCTGGTGGCATGAGCTTGTCATTCTAATCCGAGCTACGACAGTCGTGCTTCAACCAGCTATGTACTGCCTCTCTTCTAGTGGAAACTATCTGCATTACTGCTTCTCTTTTACACAGTCCCTCCCTAGCGACATTAATCCAAAATGCAGAAGCTTCTGCTATGCTGCTTTCTCCTTCCAGCTGTTTTTTTCTCACTCTCATCTCCATCACCCTCACTTTAGTGACCCCCCCTCCAAACAACCCTCCACCCTCCCCTTCCTACAGGAACCACCCA
Source organism: Neoceratodus forsteri (assembly GCA_016271365.2). Taxonomy (NCBI): domain Eukaryota; kingdom Metazoa; phylum Chordata; order Ceratodontiformes; family Ceratodontidae; genus Neoceratodus; species Neoceratodus forsteri. The sequence goes on along the minus strand of JADMNL010000025.1, from coordinate 141,649,795 downwards.
CTCCTACCCCCATATACCCCACCCCAATGCTTACTCTGCTGCTCTCTACCCCCTCCACCCTTTCCTATCCCTCCCCTCCATCCACCCTCCTCTGCTCCACTCCCACCTCCTTATCCTGGAGGCACTAAACCGATGCCTAAACCTCCACACGCTACCCTCAAAGTGCTGTTCCGGCACATCTAAACGTTCCCCGCTTCTCACATACTCAGTTATCCTCTTACTACTTGTGGGCGACATGCATCCCAATCCTGGATCTTCTGTGCCCAGGCATTCCTCCGCCTCTACCGGACTGCCGCCTTACCGAGCCCATAACTCACTCCAATAAGGGCCTCCGCATTTGCCATCTCAGAGTCAGGAGTCCCTTCCCCAAAATGGATACCCTGACAGTTTGGGTCACCCAGTACCACCTTGACATACTCTGCGTCACGGTATCCTGGCTATCCTCCAAAATGCCAAACTCTTCTCTCGTCATTCCTGACTAAAACTTATTCTGCCAGGACTGAGGCAAGCGAGGCGAGGGCATGGCATTGTACGTTAGGCATTTCTTCTCATGCTCCATCATCTTCAATGAATCCTGCCCTTTCTTCCCATGAATCAGTTGCTACTCACCTTTCCTTCCCCTCCTCCGCCCCTTCTACATTGGGGCCCTGTATGCCCCACCAAAGTCCTTGCCCAACTCTGTCGTCAAGGCCATCTCTTCAGTCTCCTCCAAAACATCCAGTGGTGAGCTTGTGCTACTAGGTGATTTCAATCTTGACTGGCTCTCCCCCTCTGCTAACTCACCATCCTAAGGCTCGAATCCCTAAATCTCTCCCAGCTAATCTGTGAACCCACTCATCTGAACCACTGGTCCCAAAACCACACCCTTCTGGATTGGATTCCATCTTCCCATCCCCATCATATCTCCTCCTCAGGTATTTTTTCCGACTCCCTCAGTTATCACTTATTGTGTCTACAGAATCCATTCACCACTCTCCCTTCCCAAATTCATCTGGTCCCGCTCCCTACACAGCCTCAACATCCCTGCCTTACTCCAAGACCTTGCTAATGCATACTGGCTACCTGGGCTGTCCGCGTCCGATGTTGACCTTGCCCTGTCTCAGTTCTGCAGTATTTTCCAGAGAATCTGGGACATGCATGTTCCTCTAAGGAAAGCAAAGGTAAAATGCCACCAACACCCCTGGATCACAGCTGACCTCATTGTCTTGTGTCGCTCCAGGCACAAAGCATGGCGACTTTACAAAGCCTCCCACGCAGCAAGTGATCTTCAGACTTATAAGCACCTCAGAAATAAATGCACTAAGGCCACCCAGCAGTCAAAATGTTCCTGTTTTAAAGCGCAATTCAGTCAGACCCAGAACCCCCATGCAACATTCTGGAAATTGATCAACTCCTCCTTGAATCCCCAAAACAGACTTGCCTGACCATTACTGTAGACAGTAAAACTGTCTTGGATCCTGCCTCCGTGGCTGAGCTATTCAACAAGTTCTTCATCTCCTGTGCCCTACACAACTCCACCTCTCCCTCCCCCGACCTGGGAAATCCATCCTCCCCTGGCCTCAGTTTCCTCTTTCCACCCATCACACCTCTGGAGGTATACAATGCACTCTGCTCCCTTAACTCATCCAAATCTAGCCCTGACAGAATCCACCCCAAAATGCTCTATCTCTGCTGCAGCCATTGTTCCACCCCCGACCCACATACTGAACCTTTCCCCCAACCACAGCTACTGTTCCTAAAGCCTGGAAATAGGCCAGAATCATCCCTCTTCACAAAGGCGGTAACCCCTCCCAACCAGGAAACTATGGGCCTATCTCGCTCTTCCCCTCCCTTGCCAAAGTCCAGGAATCCCTCTTACTGTCCAAGCTGTCAAACTTTCTCTCTTCCAACAGCTGTCTTTCACCAGTTCAGTCTGGCTTCCGAAAACACCACTCTACCATAACCACCCTTCAAAGCGTACTGATTCCATCCTTACAGCCATGGACAAATAGCCAAGTCGCAGCTGCCATATTCATAGACCTAGCTAAAGTGTTCAACTCGGTCTCCCACCAGCTACTACTCGGCAAACTTGGCTCTTTCGGTATCGCCCAACCTGCCATCTCCTGGTTCCACTCATACCTCCACAACAAGCAACAATCGGTTCCAAGTAGGCAATGCTCTCTCTCTCTCTCTCTCTCTCCTCTCCCTATCGTATCTGGCATCCCCCATGGCTCTATTCTTGGCCCCCTCCTCATCTCTCTCTTCATAAATGGCCTTCCCTCTTCCTGCCTTGCCTCAAATGTACATCTTTATGCAGTTGACACTGTCATCTTTGCCTCGGGCCCCTCCTATGACAGTATCCTCCCCATTCTCCAGAACGATTTCGAAAGAGTCCAGTCATGCTTCCTTGAGAATCTGCTCACTCTCGATGCAAAGAGACGGTCACAATAATCTATGGTTCCAGACAGAAGCTGGCCACCCTCCCAGCCCCCCTGTTATCACCACCATGGATGACTCTCCTCTGGAGCTAGTCTCAGCCTTCAAACACCTGTGAGTTTGCCTGGACAGCCACCTCAACTTCTCCACTCACATTGAGGCGATCTGCATCAAACTGCAGCCAAAACTCACCATCCTCTGTCGCCACAAATCTAGCCTGCCAATCCCCAACCAGTGCAAGCTTTACGTAAAACTGTCTTGCTTGTTATAGACTATCCTGACTTAGTCTATCCTCCTCTCTCTCTAGATTTGACATCCTTCTCAACTCAGTCTGCTGCTTCGCCACTGCCTCTCCCCCTCTGCCTGCTCTACGCTCCTCTCTCCCTGGCTCCGCTTCGCCATAGGCGAACCATCCACGATGCCTCCCTCCTAGCTAAATTCTGGTTTGGGTCCCTCTCCCACAGCCACCTCCCTAAACTACCCTCTTTGCCACAGGGACCCCCACACTATCCGCCTCCCTTGCCCTCTCTTTCTTAACTTGCCAAGCTGCCTTCTCGTACCGCCTACCCCTTCTCTGGAATAGCGCCCCCCCCAAAAAAACCTTCACCTGGCCCCTTCTTTTTCTGTCTTTACTTGGCTCTTCAGGCTCCAACCCACCCCGCAGTGCCCTAAATGCTCAAATGGTCCCAGCACGCAGCCGATGCACCACTCTGTCCCACTCACCTACCCCAGCCGCCTAGTCCTAGCAGAACTCATCTCCTTTCTCCCACTCCACATGCAGTTGTAGCTGTTTACCGCCAAACTATGTATTGTAACTGTTTGAGGAATACAGACAGTTTGTACAGAGAGTAACAAGAGATTGTAAAAATGTTGTGCAAACTGTATCTGGGTCACACCTGGAAACAAGCCTCGGCTCAGTGTGCCTTTCCCAGTCATCAAATTGTAAATAAAATTAAAAAAATAAAATGATGGCTTCTGATCCCCTGAAACACCTGTAGAGCTGTGCCCAGTGGCAGAACTTTGGGCAGGGCTCCCACTCCTCGGGAGCTTTCATAAAGCTACATCAGGTGGCAGACTGTTGAATCAGAGTCCTGTCCTTGGGAGCACTCCTAGAACAGCACTAGGCTGTGGTGGTCCCAGTCAAGGCTCTTCCTCCCCAGAGTCGTGCTGGGCAACAATTTAAAACAAGTTATGCCACGGCTCACAGAAGGATCCCCCTCCATTCAGAGGAGCATTACTAAATGTGCTGCCAACATGGCTCACAAGGAACACCAACTACTAATATTTTGGTCTCGCTCTTTGATAGTAACTTGTCCTTTGAGCATATAAATGGCAAATCAGACTGTGGAGAGCAAGATGTAATCTGACCAATCAAGATGGGTTGAACGTAATAAGTACCAGGTGTTTCTCCTTATTTCACCACAGTGATATAATATATGCCAGTGCATCTAACTTTGTGCTAACAAAACTGGATATTCTGTATGAGAGTGGCAGATTTTTCCTTGGATGTATAACTGCATAATCACCATGGTAACACTTAGCTTTGGTAGCTACAAATAGAGATTCGTAGAGAATTGCATGCCCTCAGTGGGTCAAAATTGGCACAAATACACTATACAGAATATTGGTAGATTTTGTATCAGTAAAGTTTTCATTTTAGCTAGCCATGCTGGCTTGTATTGGAGAAAGTATTATTTAATTAACCGGACCAGTGGGACAGACTGGATTTTTCCAGTAATTAGCTCTAGTGGCTAGTGGCTGCAACTTAATTCCAACCGCTGTCCTGCTTAAGTCTAATACAAAAGGACCTGTCTAGCATAATGACAGCTTATCTAGGTTCATGTTTAACTTAAGTGGGGTCCAGCTTTATATAATGTGATAGTCCAGTCCAGTAGCCTCCCTAAAGCATCTTGGTGCAAGACAGAGTTCAGGAAGAGATGCTTCTCTTGTTATGGTATATCTTTAGGGAATTCCCTTCCACTGGCAGTACAGAACATTACCAGACCTTTTTTTTTTTTTTTTTTTAAATCTGTTGACCTCCTTCACTTTTTAAATGTTTCCCAAGGCAAAATAAATCGTGGAAGATTCTGGTGTTGGCACATAGTGCTTGTCTAGCTGGCACTTTCTGTGTGTAGTATTTATATGTAACGAAGGTAAAGTGTCTCTTTTTTTTTCTTTTTGTGGTAATCATGAGAGATAAGAGTTTCTAAATCAGAGTACTGCAAGGCCTAACAATTGAGGAAATGAGAGAAGATTTGGGGAAAATGTTTTGGAGCTTGTGGACAAAGGTGAAAAAAATACCTATGGAATGCTCATGGTTAATGGGAAGGTGGTCCTTGATCAATGCGTGTTTGCCAGTATATTCAATGAAGCCTTCACAGATCTCGGTGCCATCATCCGGGATGTGCCAGACCAGCCTGTCTCGGGGGGGCCCTGATCTTGAGATCATTAGCTGGTCTCTTTTAGGACCCTGGCCTAAGAGCACCTGAAATTTTTCTACGAGACTGTATCACTTGGACATCCTGAAGTATATTAGAAAGGTCTTTGGCAAAACCAGAGCGATTGGGGGTGGGGTGGGTACACTTGACATGCAGTTACTTGCCCTGGCTCTGGATGAACTGTCCCTCTCCAGAATCTTCAGCTTCTTGCTGAGGTACACCCAGTTCTTGTAGAAGCAGAAATCTGCACTGGTCACACCTGTATTCAAAAATGGAGATTGTTCCAATATAACCAGTTACAGACACAGCTCAGTCCTGTTCCCTGTTGTCTGAGGTCCTGGAGAGAATTGTCAGACCAGCTAGTCACATACTTAGAAAAGTATGAACTGCGATGTGTCTTAGCAGCGTGGTTTTAGGAAACTCCACAGCACCAGTAGAATACCCCCATCTATAGGCATGAGGCCCTTGATTTTATTTAATTTTTATTTTTTAATTTTTCATACTTGTAAGCTGAATGAGCAAACTACCAGTTTTCACCAGCAACAAGTTACAAAGCATATTTAAACATACATATCAATAAAAACAAACAAGAAAAAAATGTAAGGACAGTACAAAGGTACAAACATAATAAAACAGTTATTTAATATGAGCATGTGCAAATCATTGATACTGGTAATATGTTGGGAGCCATTTACATTGACCTAACAAAGTCCTTTGATTTGATCAACCATCAGCTGCTACTCAGTAAGCTCTCTGGCCTTGGTCTGTCTGGAACAGTGGTTCTCAAATGGTAAGGCCAGCCTCCCAAGGGAGGCCCCAAACTGTTCCAGGGGAGGCCCAGTCAAGTCTGAGAATGTACAGTATTTAAGTGTTTTAAGTTTTGGTTGTTTTGTGTGACGAGATAAGCAAACTAAATATGGATAATGGCAGCCTAATTTCTTCACTTACATACAAACTGGTGACCAGGAAAGGCCAAATGAGCCAAAGCTTGTTTGTAGTTGTGTATTTATATGTAAACTGATGACTGGAAGGCACACTGAGTCATGGCTTGTTTCTACAGTAAGTGTTTACTTATATGTAAATTTGTGACTGGGAAAGGCACACAGAGCCAGTGTTTGTTTCAGGTGTGACCTGAGGTGAGGGTACAGGTACAGGAAGTTGCTTAGCAACAGGATAAGAAAGAGGGAGATGATGTGGTTAAGCTAGTTGTTGCAGATAGAGAGGAAACAGAGTAACAGGAGTCCCAAGAGTCAGAAAACTGGAGTGACAAGGATAACCTAGGGTGTAAGGTTGGGGGTGGAGAACAATAAGTTGAATAAAAAGAGAATGTACTCGACTTTATTAGTCTCACTTTATTCTGGGTGTACTGTGCAAAATATTTTTTCTATGGGGAGGACCAAGGTTTTTTTCCAAATTTGAGGGAGGCTCAAAATCTTTTCCATGGCTTGGGGGAGGCTCACTGTCACAGTGTGAGAACTAATGGCTCTAGAAACTCAGTGGCCTGGTTCCAAAGTTGTCTGAACGCTCACAGAGGGTGTAAATTGATGTCTCCTTGTCTGACAGCTGGAGAGTTATCCATAGGTGTGCAACGGTGCTCTCTTCTGGGCCCTCTCGTCTATATAGCCTTTTTATTAAGCAGTTGCCTCTGATGCCTGTAGGTCAGCTCACGTTCTGTTGTATGCAGATGATGCTATCATCTATGCTAAGAACGTTAACCATCGCAACCTCACCTCTAATCTCCAGGGAAATGTTGAGCCCTTAAAAAAATGTTTCTGTAATAATAAACTAGTCCTCAACTACAAAAAAACCAAAAAACAAAACAAAAAGCATGCTTTTTACCAGAAATCACATGAAGAAAAAGATTTCCTCCCCTTGTCATCCTCAGTAACAAAGATCTAATACTGGATTAAGTGGAAACATTCAGTGTCTCAGGGTAGCGCTGGATGACGCACTATCCTTCACCCCCCACATGGACAGTCTGGTGTCCACTGTAAATAGAAGGCTGGGTGCCCGAGTCAGAATCTGAAAAGCCTCCCTGCTAAAGCCAGGCAACTGTGTTTAGCTCCATCCTGTCCCTAGTGGACTATGGTCTGCCCATCTATGTAGCTGCCAGCGATTCTGTATTAAACAGGGTCAAGGTGATATGCAGTAAAGCATGTCGTTTTGTGTTGTGGGCTGACAAGCACACCCACAGCTGTAACCTTTATTCACTAACCAACATGGCTACCCCATCCCAGTTGAATAAAGTTTCAAACTTACTAGTTAAGAAATCACTGATGGGCCTAACACCCCCGCACCAAAAAACTGTTCCAGGGATGTGGGTATGTTGTTCATCCACACTTCTTGGCATGTCCTTTCCCTTTAAGAATCTTGCTGGAAGGTCTAAAAGCTGGCTCCTCCCCACCCACCTGGGTGGTATAACCCTCGGCTCCACCTCTTGACACCAGATCTTCCTTTCCGCAGGAAGATTCAGGTTCCCTCCTTTTGCTCCCACGTTGAGTACGTCCTGGCACTTAAATCTTAGGATTATTTACCTAAGCTAAAACAAGTTTTTCTCCACATCGTTTCATGATCGTGACCGCGATGGACAAGTCCTTGCCCGGGTTCCACCGGTGCCCCTGCGGGCAGAAGATGTCTTGCACTGACCCGCATGCCACATGTCTATTGCCTGGGCCACGATCATGATACCCAGGCCTGCGACTTTTATCGCTTGTTCCAGCCGAACATGTTGGACGATCGTTTCGCGCATTTACAGCTTGGACTGGAAAAACTGAACCCGCCGGTCAAGTATAAAGAACCCGTTGGGCGGTCTCCACGACTATTGGGGTCTGCTGAGCAACTTGAACAAATGAAGGCCTTTGAGGAGGAGGCGACTTGGCTGCCGATCAGTCCTTTTCAGCATTAGTCTTCGTGTCACTCAAACTGGGCTCTACCTTTACAGGCTCCTTCAAGGAGTTGTGCCAGTCTCTCCCGACTAAGGGGGAGAGCCCATCCACTTTGCACAGTTCTCGTTCCCATAAAAAGGAATCAAGAGGTAAGTCTCTCGTTGATGCCGTTCTTGGGATTGAGAGAGGTCTCTGTCTCGAATCTCCAGTTGAAATTGCGGCCTTGGCCGCTGGCTTCACGGTGCCCCGTCAGGCCAGCCGGCTAAGACGCGGGACGACATGGTTGAATTTATCGACCCCATTGACCCGTTGTTGCTGGATGAGGCAGACAATTCCTTACTCAGGACTCCGGTCCTAACTGGACCTATCGAGGAGGAAACCCAGCTTGATGTGACCTGCCCCACGGTCCCTGACCCTGGCCTGGAGTAGCCATGGGTTTCCCTGGCTCCTTCTGAGCACGCCTGTCTACTCTCTTCCCCCCGCCCCCACCCGAAGGTTGAGATCTGTCATCCTCGACTGACCAGTTGAGGAGAACTCACAGATGCCATTCTGGGCGATCTAAGAAGCGACACCATTATTATTCATCCTCATCCTCCTTGGAAGAGGAGAGGCTTTGATGCAAGTTGTGTTGATGCCACGAGGATCTTGTATTGCAACAGTTTGTGTTGGCTGGTCCAAAGTCTACCCAGGCTTCCACACCGACCATCACATGGCTGTCGCCCTCTAGGCTGACACTAACCCTCTGCCCACGGAGCTGGTGAAGGCTCTCCCAGCTCATCTGAAACCGGCCTCTCTGCCAATTTGTGGTGGAGCCACCATTTAAACAGCCTCCCTCTGGGGCTTCTGTTAAGGAGTCTTGGCCTGTTAAGGGCCTTCCACATAGGCTGTCTGTCACCCTTACTCCCGACTGTCTGTGGCAGGTCAAAAGTGACTCTGGTCAGCCGATCTGTCTGGACTCCTCCTTGCACTCTTGTCAGTTCGAGGCTCCGATGAGGAGTCTCTTGATGGAGGAAGGTCCCATGTCCTTCATGAGCATTCTCCGTCTCCTTTCCAAATTCACCGGGATGAAACTGGAGCCTGTTCAGAAATGGGCTCAGTATCCCCTAACGGATATTCTGACTAAGGGGGATTCTCTGACAGAGGCCTTCCCAGTAGCCAGAGCCATTACTAGCCTGGCTCTGAAGCTTTGGCAGAACCCTGCCGTCGGCCCAGATGACCTGCAAGTACGTGGTTCCCATCGGCACCCTGTCGGCATTCACAGAGTACCCCTCGGTTGAGGGACTGGTGACCAAATCTGTTTCAGCGATCGGAAAATTCAGGAGACACTGATAGACCGCCGGATAAAAAGTCAAAAAAACTGGACCATTCTGCCCAAAAAGTCTCTACTGCTTCTTCGCTCTGTCTCCATCAGGCGAGCTTGGCTGTCATCGTGGCACACTTTTCCCGTGCCCTCCTGGGCTCTCTGGATGAGGTGCTGCCTCATCTTCTTGTGGACCTCCAGACCACAGTCAAGCAGGTCCGGTATCGGGGTCGGGCTATTGCAAAACAGCAAATCCAGATGGTTCTGGGCATTGGGGATTCCTGTGCCCGTTTGGTGGCTGCCACAGTCACCATGCACCACAGGGCCCGGCTGAGGGTCTCTACCTTTACGACAGACACTCTGCACAAACTGGCGGATGTTCCCTTCCTGTGCACGGACTTATTCGGTCCAGGAGTTGACTGTCACCTCCAGAGCATCGAAGTCCAATGAAGGAACTTGCGGATGTCCTGGCGAAACCCCTGGCGGAGCTTTTCACCATTTTTCTGAGGACAGGGTGGGTGCCCCAGGACTGGAAGGTGGCGCATATAGTGCCTATCCACGAGGAGGGATCAAGGGAGGTGGCAGGGAACTACAGGCCTGTCAGCCTGCCATCGGTGGTGGGCAAGGTGATGGAGGGCATTGTCAAGGAGAGGCTAGGGGGGACCTGGAAAAGTCAGGGTGCCTGGATGATAGACAGCATGGATTCGTCCCGGGGAAATGGTGTCAGATAAACCTTGTGGAGTTCTATGACTGGGTGACGAGTGCCTTGGACCTGGGTAGACCAGTGGACGTCCTCTTTCTAGACTTCAGCAAGGCATTTGACTCTGTTCCTCACGTGGGCCTGTTGTATAAGCTGGGAGAAATGGGGTGGGAACCAGATGATCAGATGGATAGGCAATTGGCTCCAGGACCGGTCCCAGAGGGTCGTAGTTGGCAGGATAGTCTCATCCCCAAGGAGGGTCATTAGTGGGGTCCCACAGGGATCAGTCCTTGGGGCCCTCCTGTTCAACGCCTACATCTCTGACATAAGGACAGGAATCAGGAGTGAGATGAGTCTCTTTGTGGATGACTCAAAACTGGGGGGGTGGTGGATGGGGAGGAGGGGAGGGTGGCCCTACAGGGGGACCTAGAGGCTCTGGAAAGATGGTCTAGAAAGTGGAAGCTGAGATTCAGTGCAGGGAAATGCAAGGTACTCCACTGGGGCCAGAAACCCAGGCCAGTGTACACCTGGGGAATGCTACAAGTCTCAATGGCCGAAAGGGACCTGGGGGTGGTGGTGGATGTCAAGGTGAAAAACTCTGAGACTTGTATTAGGGCAGCAGCCAAGGCCAACAGGATGCTGGGATGCATCGCTAGGGGGATCACCTTCAGAAGGAGGGAAGTGATACTACCTCTGTATAACTGCTTGGTGAGGCCACACCTTGAGTACTGCGTGCAGTTTTGGAGGCCACACTTGAAGAGGGACATTAAACTCCTGGAGAGGGTCCAGAGAAGGGCAACCAAAATGATTTGGGGCTTGGAGGACAGGACCTATGAGGAGAGCTCAAGAGCTAAATATGTACACATTGGAAGAGAGAAGGGACCAGGGGGACATGATAGAGGTCTTCAGGTACATGAAGAGGGTAAATGGGGGAGGAACAGTCAGGGTGCTTCGAAGGAAGGAGGAGGGGGCCACTAGAGGGCATGGGTGGAAGCTAGAGGGGGGAAGATTCAGGGGAGAAAGGAGGAGGTGCTACTTGATTGAGAGGGTGGTGGAGCCGTGGAATGCACTGCCTAGGGGGCTGGTGGAGGCAGAGACGGTGGAGGGGTTCAAGAGGGGGTGGGACAGGTACAGGGGAAGGGTTCTGGAAGCAAAATCCAATGCAGCAAGAATATCCAGAATTGGGAAGGGAGAAGCCAAAGAAGGCGAGGGGGGGCAGCAAGGTCAGCACTCAGGGTGGGGGCTGACCAATTGAGCAGACACGAAAGACCATTAGGCCTATTCTGCTGGCATTTCAGTATGTTAGTATGGGGAAATCATGGAGAGCAGAGTTTGAGAGGGTTTGAAGGCACTGAGGGTGGACAAGGCGCCAGGCCCAGATGGCATCCACCCCAGGGTACTGAAAGAGCTGGCAGAGGTCCTTGCAGGACCTTTGGCAGACCTATTTAATGCCTCACTACATTTGGGGTGTACCTCAGGACTGGAGGATGGCTCATGTGGTGCCCCTCCACAAGAGTGGCCGCAAGGATGAACCAGGAAACTACAGACCAGTGAGCCTCACATCCATCGTGGGTAAGCTAATGGAGGCTATCCTGAAGGAGGGGCTGGTGGCCCTCCTAGAGGCCAAAGGACTACAGGACAGCAGATAGCATGGCTTCATACATGGCAGATCCTGCCAAACCAACCTGGTCAAGTTCTATGACTGAGTAACTAGGCAACTGGACAGGGCCATGCAGTGGATGTCCTGTATCTGGACTTCAGTAAGGCATTCAACTCAGTGCCACATGGAAGGCTGGGAAGGAAGTTAGTAGGCACAGGGGCGGGTGCAAAGCTGGTAAGATGGGTAGGAAACTGGCTGCAGGGAAGGCAACAGAGGGTGGTGGTGGGTGGGGAGCTCACACCCAAGGGTAATGGCGAGTGGTGTTCCACAGGGCTCAGTGTTGGGGCCAGTGTTTGGGATATTCATTGCAGACATATCATGGGACATCAAGAGCAAGATCAGTCTGTTTGCTGATGATACCAAGGTAGGCGCGGTGGTGGATGACCTACGGGGATGGCAGGGATTGCAGGGTGATCTGGCAAAGCTTGAAACCTGGTCAGACACCTGGCAACTGGGCTTTAATGCCAAAAAGTGCAAGGTGCTGCATTTTGGGATGAAGAACCCAAGGAGGAGTTACCAGCTAGGGGGAGTGCAGCTAGCCCAGACAGAGGAGGAGAAGGATCTGGGTGTGCTCATTACAGGGTCAATGAACAACTCAGCACAATGTAGGAAGGCAGCTGCAAGAGGCCAACAAAATGCTGGGTTGTATTGCAAGGGGTATATCCTCGAGGAGGGAGGAGGTGATTCTGCCACTGTGTAGATCATTAGTTAGACCACACCTGGAGTACTGTGTGCAGTACTGGCGTCCGTATCTGAAGAGGGACATTAATTTACTGGTGGGGGTGCAGCGCAGAGCGACAAAGATGATCAAGGGGCTGTGGGACTTATCATACGAGAGGAGGTTGAAGGAGTTGAACATGTACTCGCTGGAAGAGAGGAGAGACGGGGTGACATGATTGAAACCTTTAAATACATGAAAGGAATAAACAAGTTGGGTACAGAGGGGCTGTTCAAAGTAGGGAGGGGAGGGACACCAGGGGCCATGATATGAGACTGGAGCAAGGAAGGTTCAGGAGGAGATGAGGAGACACTTTTTAGAGAGGTGGTGGCTGGGTGGATCGTTACCTGCTGAAGTAGTATGCAGTAGAACAGTGGACTGCTTCAAACGAGGATGGGACAGGACAAGGGGAAGGGTTAATGAAGGGGAAGGGTGGAAGAGAGGGGCAGCTGCAGAATAAGGGGTGCTACCTGCACATTTGAGCAGACTGGATAGACCTCTAGGCCTTTATCTGCTGGCAAATTTTGTATGTTCGTATGTTCAGAAGTACAAGTGCAATTTGTCATTGAACTAGTTGTAATCATCGTTATGGTCTATTGTCTCTCTAGCAGCCTGCTGCTGGAACCTGCTTTTGTTCAGTCAGCTTTGCACTTACACAACTTGATGTGTCTTGTTTTGTTAGACGAGCTATCCCACTGTAATGTGTTCATTTGCCCCGTCTGTTACATAACTAACAGCTACTGTAATTCTGTGGTATCATTTGTTGTAAAACTTGTAAGTCTGATGTAAAACCTTTGTAAAAGAACACTTGTGCTCCCCGGTATCATCTAAATTTTCTAATAAATAAATGATAAATATGTACTTTTTATATTGTTTCAATGAAATGTCTTTGGACGATCAATAAACTGTTCCATCAGCCTCCTGTACATGTCATCCGGCACCCCTCTGCTAGTCAGACCCACCCTCACTGTCACCAAGGAACCTTCCAGACCCCTTCAGTGCCCCAGCATCCCCTGTGACTGGCTTATCCATGCCAACCTACTAGAAGAATGCGTCTTCTTTTCCTTTCCATCTGTTAGGTGGCTTGTACTTGCTGTGGGCCTCCCCTCCTCTGGCCTATAGGAGGAATGCAGCTGAATCATGTGGATTCTGACTGGAAGGGGAAAATGCCGTAATAAACCGCTATCGAGTTATTACAGAATTCAGTGGGTTTTTACGGTGTTTTATCAGGACTGGATATCCACATTATAGGGGCTCACCAGTTACTATATCTACACAGTAAATATGTAGTGTAATGCTAGTCTCTTTTCCCATAGGGGAAAAAGTGAAACAGTCCGAGAAGGCAAGATGGGAAGATGAGCGGGATGTCATTATCTGCCTAGGTACTAATGACCTTGCAAACGGGAAGTCTAAGGAAGTTCGGGAAGAGTTTAGGAAGCTGGGCAGAGGTCTCAAGCAAGTAGCTACTTCTGTCACCTTCTCAGAAGTACTACCTGTGAGAGGCATGGGAGAGCATAGGGGCGCACGCACCAGGAACTTTAACTCATGGTTGAAGAACTGGTGCTGTGAAGAAGGGTTTGGATTCATTGGTGACAGAGGACCCACCTGGAGGGATGGGGGCTTGTTCAAGCCTGACAGCCTGCATCTGTCCTGGAGGGGACTTTGGGAAAATGGGTAGATGCTTGAAAGAGGCATTAATGGGAATGGGGAGGGAATCGGGTTGAAGAACAGTGGGCAATATTGAAAATGGGGATTACGAGAGCAACTCAATTTTACATTAAGCAGGTTAGCAAGGGGAAAAGGAAGAGGAGGCCATTATGGTTTTCCAAGGAGGTAGCGGAGAAAGTTGAAGCAAAAAAAGTTGCATTCAGGCAATACAAAGACATGGGCAGAAGGGAATAGGGAGAAGTACCAGGAGAAGCAAGGGGAGGTGGGGAGATCAGTACGGGGAAGCCAAAGCTCAGATAGAAGAGCACATCACAAAATCAGTGGTAGAGGTGACAAAACCGTTTTACAGGTACATAAGTGAAAAAAGAAGGGCAAAGGGGAGGGATAGTGAGACTGAAGGGGGAGGATGGGGTCCGCGTGGAGGAGAACAGTAAAGCTGACATAATGAATAGATATTTCTGCTGTCTTTACTGAGGAAGAGGGATAATGGGCCTGAAGGGAGTACAAATGGTGGGAACAGCGCAGAAATTGACACAAGTCCCTTTACACGGGAAAGGGTCCTAAAGGAACTGGAAGGAATGAGTCAGTAAAGCAGTGGGGCCAGATGAGGTGCACCCCGTGGTCCTAAAGGAACTGAGAGGTGGTGGCTGAACCTCTGGCAGTCCTGTTTAGCTAATCACTGGAAACAAGGGAGGTACCCAAAGACTGGAGGACAGCAGGTGTAGTCCTCTTATACAAAAGTGGGAACAAAGAGCAAGTGGGTAACTACAGACCGGTCAGCCTGACCTCAGTAGTGGGAAGGATCATGGATGCTTTACTGAAGGAGAGATTGGTGGAACATCTGGTTGCCAATGGACTGCAGGACCCAAGGCAGCGTGGTTTCACCGGGGGAGGTCATGCCAGACCAGCTTCATTGAATTTTTCGACTGGGTGACAAGGGAGATGGGTCAGGGTAGGGCAGTGAACGTGGCCTATCTGGACTTCAGCAAGGCTTTTTACACTGTGCCACATAGAAGGCTATTAAATAAATTGGGGAATATGGGAGTGGGAAGGACAGTAGTGCGGTGGGTAGGTAATTGGCTAGGCGGCAGGACACAGAGGGTGGTGGTAAATGGCTGTCATTCCACAGAGGGAAGCGTGACCAGTGAGGTACCACAGGGATCAGTCCTGGAACCGGTCCTATTCAGTGTCTTCATCACTGACATTGCGTAGGACCTAGAAGGCAGAATTTACCTGTTCGCTGATGACACGAAGCTCTGTAACAGAGTGACCATGCCAGGGGGTGTTGACAGAATAAGGAGAGACCTGAAGAAGCTTGAAGAATGGTCAGGGGTTTGGCAGTTGAAATTCAATGCAAAGAAGTGCAAGATAATGCATATGAGGCGCAAAAACCCTGGCACAATGTATCAGTTTGGGGGTGAGGATATAGCATGCACCAAGCAGGAAAGGGATCTAGGGGTTATCATCTCTGATGTGCCAAAGATAGGGAAACAGTGCAGCAAGGCAGCAGGTAAAGCAAATGGGATGCTGGGATGCTTAGGCAGAGGCATCACCAGCAGGAAAAGGGAGGTCATAATTCCACTATACAAGACACTAGTGAGGCCCCACCTGGAGTACAGTGTACAGTTCCAGAGAGCTTACCTACGTAAGGATATAGACAGGGTAGAGAAGGTTCAGAGGAGGGCAACAACGATGGTACATGGATTGCATCCCAAGTCTTATGACGACAGGCTGAAGGACCTGAATATGCACTCCATGGAGGAGAGGAGGGAGAGAGGAGATATGATGGAGACCTACAAGTACATTACATGGAGGAACAGAGTGCAGTAATACTCTATTTTCCAGTGAAAAAGATGTTCCAGGACTAGAGGACATGTGATGAAGTTGGAGGGAGGGCGATTCAGAGGAAACATGAGAGAGAATTTCTTCACAGAAAGAATGGTGGAAAAGTGGAACACCCTGCCAGAGGAAGTGGTGGGGGCCAAAACAGTCATGGGATTTGAGAATGCATGGGATAGACATAAGGGAATTCTGGAGGTCAGGGGTAAGGGGCAACAGGCTTCTAGAAAGGCATAAAGGGAACTTACAAGCTTAAATGGGCAGAGTTGGTGGGCCATAGGCCCTTATTTGCTGACAGTGTCTATATATCTAGTCTTGTTGTGCAGTCATTCTAATATCAGAATGCTGTAGTACTACCTTTCTGACATCACATGGATGATACAACACCACCACCAAAACAGTCACATTGTTTCCTATTATTATAGTGAGCAAATTAGCACATTGTCACTGTTATGCTTCCTGTGTTTGAAGAAAGCTCTTGGTACTGTTTTGTGTCCCTGATTATTATTTTTCTTTTGTTTAGTTTTTAATAAGCCGAGGGGAATTCTATTCTTACTTCCCCCCCGCACTTGTTTACTGTGCTGCTAAGAATTCAGACCAATCCAAGTGTATGGTAGAAGGATGATGTCACTACTTTCATTTTGATATGAAAATAACTATTGTGAGCTGTTGGCAGTCATTTTATTTACACACAAATGACCGCTTGGAGATCGCTCTAGAATAAACTATAACTCTGGCTTGGGATTGGAGGAGAGGGTCCACATCTAGTATAACCCATTGTAACATCATGATCTGAAACAAATCTAGAGCAAAACCTTCATTTTTTTTTTTTTTTTTTTTTTATTTATTGTAAAGGATCCCTTTCATAATCTCAGTGTGGTACTCCAGGGTGTGTTGTCACTTCTGAGATGGTTGAGGGCAGTCGGCCATTCCTCGTACTTCTCAACACACATGAAGCGTGACGTTATCCCAGTGTAACATGCACGCTATTGCGCCTTATTGCTCAGTTGAAGCTTTGTGCTTGGTTACATTGCTGCAGTTGTTTATACATCTTTGTTACACAAGCTTTGTTTTCATTTCTGTTTTTATTCCCTTAGGCTTTGGGATTGCTGCTGTGGATTGTCTGCTGGGCAGACCTTTTCTACACTTTCTGGGAAAGAAATCAAGGCATTTTTCGTCCGCCAGCCTTCATAGTCAGTCCTGCAGTGCTGGGCATTACAATGGTAAAAAATGTTTTCAAAAATGTTTCTTCATATTGATTCAGACTGGTTTGTCAGATTAGAAGCTCAAAACTTGGAAGCTTATAGTGAAGACTATATATTTTATTTTATTTTATTTATATATATTTTATTTCAGAAGGAGTTTAATAGCTGTCATTTTAGGAGTCTTTGATAGTGTAAACTAAATTTCACTACGTAGATGCTGTAAACTTAATAAATATATTGCTTTGTTTTTGTTTGTCTTATGCACTCATGGCAGCATCTTCGAAGTAGGCACAAAATGATGCACACAAGGTTGTTTGTGTGTGCTGCTGTGCACGCGAGGCTAACGGATGTATATTGCTAGAGGTTTGTCAAACACTAACAGGTTTCCAGTGAAACCCTTGTGAGTGCTGCTCAAAGCATAAACACATGTGGGAGTGCATACTGCAGGGGCGATCATTCTTGCAGATGGCCTGAACGGGCTTACCAGTGCGGGCAGGTTGAGAGTCACAATGACGTTAGTGCTGTAGCGCTGCTGTGCAATATTGATATAGGCAATGTCAGTGACCCTACTCAACATGTACAGCCCTAACACCTCATTACCATATCACTGGCTGCCATTTACATGTCATTATCCAGCCTTATTGCTCCTCGTAGAGGACGGTGGCTGTCGGCTGGGCAGTTCAGCTCCACAGGTGCAGCAGGTGAGAATGCAGTGCACATTCTCACAGCAGTGTCAGAATCTATTGGTTAGGTGAGGGAGTTCAGCCAGACAAGGCTGTATGTTGTGATGTGCTGTCCGCTTATGTGGCACGCCTTTAAGTTGCGGTCTAGTGACGTCTGGTTTCACTTCACCATACCCCACTCTCCATGCACCATGCTCATGATTATCTGCAGTGCCATCCCCTGGTTACACCTGTGCATTGCGAGGAGGGTTTTATTTAACTCTAAAAGTTGATTAGCGTTTTGCTCATAAAAGTGCTAAAACATTGTGAAAATGCATCGCACTTGCCTCACTGTGTTTAACAAACATAACACTTCTAGAAAACCTATATAAATACTTTCTGTACAGTTAGTATTGTCCCAAGAAAAAAACTGCTAATCAGTTATTTAAAACCCTGAGTGTGAGTGGTTTAAGAAGTGCACCAGAACAGTGTTACTATGATCAGTGCTGTTTGTGTGCTTTTAATATATGCTTTTTCCAGAGTGTTAACCAGCACTGCACAAACAAGCCATCACCATTCACCAGGCTTTCAGTATGCAATTGCACCCTACATGCAGGTCCCTGCTTCTCCTTTACAAGACTCTTGTTAAAAACGTTGGTGCGCAGGGACAGAGTTGGAGATCAGGAATTGGAAGAGATATAGCGGCTAGTTCGGGGGGGTGCAATTTATTGATCCATTCCATAGGGGGTTAAATATAATATTTGAAAAATACTAAGGAGGGACTCCCATTTAGGTAAAGGAGTTTCATGTGTTGTCATTAGAGCACCAAGAAAGGTGCTCTCTAAGTATTGTATTACGAGGTATTTTTTTGTACTACTTTTCTGTTGGTAATAAGGCATATCCATATATTACAATACAGAGTACGATAAGAAAATTCTGTATCAGTGAGACAGTATCCTGCAGGAATATGTAAAATATTTGCATTATTAAATGGAAGGCATTGTGGCCTAGTGGTTGGAGCACTAGTTTGAGAACTAGCAGATCACAGGTTCAAACCCCACAGGAGTCAAATACTCACCGTGTGACCCTGAGAAAGCCATTTAACCTTCCAGTGCTCCAGTCTAGCCAGCTGTGGAGATGGGTAAAAAAAAAAAAACACGACTCTGGAGCTGGGTTATCAAGGTTAAAATAAGTTATAAGAAATTAAATTCTCCAGGAACGTTAATATTGGTAGAGCAGCATAAAGGCACATTGCCAGTGGGGCAGCACAAAAAGGAGGCAGGAAAAGCAAGGCAAGAGGTATGGAGTGGTACAGGAGTGAGAAATGAATGCGTGGAGAAGAGCTTTAAAGGAGAGCTACAGTCAAAACTTACTAAAACACATGTGCAGTGTTTTGATCTGTGTGTGTGTGTGTGTGTGTGTGTGTGTGTGTGTGTGTGTGTCTGCATTGATAACATTGTCAGAACAGCTACCCCTTCTGCCCTCGCCCTACCCCTCAAACATGGAACCCCAACCTACCAATTAAGAACTAGGGATTTGCTGGACCACCTGATTCCAAAAACCACACCCTTGCAGGTGACTGGGCTTTCACCGTCTATGCGCCGAGAGTGTGGAACTCCCTTCCTGCCTTAATTTGCTCCTCCTCCTCCCTGCTTTAAAGCCTCCCCATGGGGCTTCCTGAAATCTGCCTCCACCTGTCTGTGCCTCATGGGCACGTTTTCCCAGTTTCATACTGGTGGGGGCATGGCTTCAGCATTTTAATGCACTTATACTCCAGTAAGTGGCTTGATAATAACAAGTTGTCAATTTTGCACTGGGCCCACTCCCTGCCCACCCTTCCCAGAGGGGTACCCTGCCTAATCTATCACTATCTTCTCCAGGTCTGTCTCCTGTAGTTTTGTACTCCTCCTGTTAACCATCTAGCCCCCCTCCCCCAAAGGGTATGGCATACCCTATATTGTTTGCCTTGTTGACAGTGTCTGTACTATTCTGTATTATGCTGTTATCTATTATGTATCTTATGCTGCTATCTAAGCATTAATCAGTTGTGCCAGAAGTCTTATGCTGTTAGCTACCTATTAATCTCTGTTATGCCTGATGTTCTTGTATGTAAACTTTAACTCTTCCTGTTGTTCTTGAATGTGTGTACCTTGTAATCCTCCCAGGTCACACTTGAAAATAGGCACTTGGCTGTCTAGTGTGGTTACCCGGTAAACAAAAGCAAATAAATAAACTTAGTGCATCCTTTTTGCTGTTAGGATTTCTTTCTAAATGTACCTACTTGTTTTATTGCCCCTAGGGATCTCCATCCTTGTATCTTTATTGCCTGTGCCTTTCCCGTTATACCTCCTGTCCTGTGTGATACTGATGCATTGGAGACCATTGATTCAGTGACTTCTAACTTTGTTTTTAAGGGCCTCTCCTTATCCAGTAGGCACTAATGAAAGCTACATTCACAGTGTGGCAAAAAACTGAGTATTTAGTGGGCTATTCTTTTTAGAAACAGCTGGAGTCTTCACTAGTTACAGCATTGATGGCTTAGGCTGACTTGTGTGCTTTTTCTACCTCACTGTGTGGTTTGATGGAAAGAAACACTTTAAAAATGAAACATTCCCTTCCACTGGATAGACCTGGGGGGAAAAAAAGATAGGATTAGGAGTTATTTGAACTGTTGAACAGAACAGTGCTGCTGCAGAACAGCAAATTGGCATTCACTGAATCCGTGGTCTGTGACGCATCACGGTCACATGGGACAGGAGGCATTGTGAGGAAGAAGAAAGGCAATAAAATACACTAACATGAAGATCCCCTGGGTCCATAAAGCAAGCAGGCAAATTTTGAAAAAAAAAAAATCCTAACAGCAAGCAAAGGAAAAGGTGCATCAGTACTGCTCAACTTCTCTTTTTGTAAATTTTGACTGTAGTTATGTTGTGAAGACGGTGTGTAGAAGTTGTTTCATAAAGGAGAAGCGGTAGGAGAAAGGGTTAGCCCAGTGTAAGTGGTACATAAAACTACTAAGAGAGCTTCCAGTAGCCGTCCCAGCGGTACTGAGGGTTGAGGCACTGGACGTCACACCTTGTGCCATGCTGGTGAGCCAGGGCCGCCTAGGGTTGTCAGGGGAGGGGTAGGATTGAGCGTCCGGAGGACTGCCGTCTTATCCTGGCGAGATATCCAGGGAGCCACCACTCTGTAGTGGCCCCTGCTGATGACCGGGGACACTAGTAGAGCAGTGCCTGGAGGGGTCTGAGTACAGCAGATGTCGGCACACTGTGCCCGGACGTCATTGCACGCCCGCACTCTGCAGGGAGAAAAAAAACAGAGGAAAAACTGGCACAGGTCAGGCAGCATGAGCTTACGACCTCTGCAGCGCAACCCGAATGGTGCCTCCTCAGCTGGATCCGTTCTGGGCGAGTTGAGCTGTGGGTAGCTCCTCGCCACCCCGCCTTGGGGGGGGGGGGGCGCTAATCCGTGGGAGATATGAGGAGGTGGCCTGATCTCTGGTTCAGGGGCCAGGATGACATGCCGATCGTGCCTAGGAGGAGAGAAAAATATACACCAAGAGAGCTTCCAGTATTGTGATGCTTGCAGTATATGATGACATCACTAGCACATACATGTTAGTAAATCAACTCTGCCTGCAGGCATTAGTAGAACAAATGCAGGTAAGGTTGACCCAAATTCCAGATTTGGATTTCTTGACCGTATGCCATTAGTCCATCACGCTTGCGTTGCTGTAGCATAGTTTTAATAATAATAATAATAAAAAAAGTAAACGTAGGGATCAGTACTGTGGGGAGTGGGGTATAAGTAAGCATTAAGCCACGACGAAGGTGGCATCTAATGCTGAATTGATGCATGGGGGGGCCTGGGGGCCTGAGGCCGAGGGCCACCACCCGTTCCCCCATGCATCAATCGTATTAGATGCCACCGACGGAGTGGCTTAATGCACTTGTAACACAGGCCGCGGGTCGGTGGAGGCAGCTGGCGGGGGCCCACTGTGTGATATGAAGAATGACAGGCGGAGGCGGTGCAAGGTCTGTAAAGCTTTACTTCCGGATCAGAGCATGGTCTATACCATTACATACACATGTGGTCATCGGGTTTTGCCCCTAGATTTGCACGGAGGCGTGCGGCCAACATCGCTGTTCCACTTGTCAGGAGTTCGGTGCAGGTATTCTCCTGATACCTGCTGCGGGAGGTCTCCGGTCACGGGTCTGCCCGCTGCGAGGAGAACCTGTCACGCTGTGCATGCCGGGGGCTTTCACTTCCTCCTGCCTCTGGAACACTGCTCTGGCGCTGCCGTGCTCCAGCTGGGCTGTCCGTGCTGCTCCTGGGTGTGCCCTGCACTCTCTTCCTCTGCCCGGCTGCTTCCGCTCCCCATCACTGGCGGCCCCGTTCCATGGAAGACATTCACCATGCCATGGACGGTGAAGGTGTGGCACTGGAAGCCTGCTGGCTCAGTCCGCCGCGGGTTCAGGTCTCCCCTCTCCGTTTCCGCGCTCAAGCGGCTAGTGAGGCTGCCTGCCCGGCGCTCCTGTCGCTCCTCATCTTGCTGGGCCACAGGACCCAGTGCTGCTAGGCTGGGGGTCTGGCTGCTCGCGCTACTGCCTGAGCAGGCATGACATATAAGCTGGGTTAATGCCCACTCCAGCTAGGGTCCCGTGATACTGTTGCGCCTATGCCGGCTCCCGATTCTCTCTCGACCATTAATGCCGTGTTACAATAGTCCATGCTGAAGTTAGTATTTTTATTATAACTGGCTAGCGTTTTTTCCCTTGGGGAAACCTGGTTATAATTTGCTGTTATAACCTACAGATTAGAATGGTGAACATGTGCTGAGTTTCACTCGGTCCATGGATATACCAGCTGCTGCTCTTTACTATTCCTGAGCCCTGGAGACTTTTACCACCAGTCCCACTTTTCAGTGGTAAGTTAGGGGCTAGGCAGCTTTAACTTTTTGGCTAACTGAAAAAAGACAAGCATTTGTCAATGCCGAACGTTTGCTTGCAGGTATTTGCAGTGGTGTTTGGCACGTATGGTGCTTTACCCTAATGCCCTGTGCGATTGCTGGTATTTGCACAATAAATTTTCAGCATGACCTTTTGTTACCCCATTGTGCACTACATAGGCGGAAACACGTTTTGGGCAGGATGTGAAAATGACAGCCATACTGCTCATAAGGAAGTGTGGTAAAATGGCAATGTTGAAAATCTGGAGTGGAAATATTGAAAATTCGCAAACCTCATGAGCGCTGTGGAAACGTGCAACGCACTCGTAAACAGTCATTGTTAGGAATTTTTCATGAAATTTTCAACATTGGCATTTTAAAACCTCTGCTAATGAACAGTGTCACTGTGATTTTCTTACTGTGTCCCATACATTGATTTCGCGTCACCGACTGCACCATTGTGCGCTACATGGGCGGAAACACGCTTTGGGCAGGATGTGAAAAATGACAGCTGTACTGCTCATGAGGAGGTGTGGTAAAATGCCAGTGTTGAAAATCTGGAGTGGAAATATTGAAAATTCGCTAACTCACGAAAGGCGGGAACTGTGCAACGCACGCTGTAAAGTCATTTTAGAATGTTTGCACCAGATTATCACAGCGCTTCATGAATGCTGTCATGATGTCATGCACATTGGGCGGCGATTTCGCCGCAGTGACCGCGAAATCACTCCTTCGGGCCCCAATAACGCCATGACAGTGACATCATTCATGAGAAGGGGTCCCAAAACCCATGTTGAAAATTTGTGCAAAATTCAAAAATGCCTGAGATATGCAGTAAGTTGAAAAACCCCTATCTAGCCCATTATACAGCTTACCGGCATTTCCTCAGTTCGCGGGGTCGCTTTGAAGAGTGCAGACGGTTCCCGTCCACCGAAGATCATCGCGCCGAGCTCCGAGGTAAGTATGGGGTGAGGGGGTGTGGGAGGCTGGGTGCGCAGTGGGTGGGTGCGGGTTGTGGGAGGGGACTGGGAGAAGTGCTGTGGGACCGCTTTTGGTTTACAGGTCAAAAAAAAAGACTACGTGGAAGTTTGCCACGCTGGGGTGGGCTCCGTGTGTGGCAGAAGGATGGCTGGGGCGAGGGCTGGCGGGATTGGGCACCCCGATCGGCAAACAACGCTGAACGCTTGCCACGCTGGGGTGGGCTTCGGCGTGGCACCAAAGATTTGGGGGCGGTGACGCGGTGCTCTGTATGACAGCGGTGGTTTTCTTTGAAGCGAAGACCACCTCTGTCAAACACAGCTCCCGCACACATTGGTGCAGGACCGCCACGCCTGCTCAACGGAGCACTGGATTGAAAGGGAGAGGCACACCGCCAAAGTGTGCTACTCTCCCAAAACGTTCCTTGCGCATGAGCGCAAGCAAACGTAAAAATAGGAAACGTTTTCTTTTGCATGCCGCTTCTGACTATGGACTGTGCTGAAACCCGACTGGTCTGCAACTCTACAGGCATGTCTCTTTGTTTTTTATAGTTGCCTTGGTGAAAAAAAGCTCCCCAGCAATTATATAAAGCTGGGTAGGTGTGTAAAACACAAATTTTACACACACCCTCGGTGTGGGATGTCTTTTCAAACCCAGAGAGTGAAGTGGCATCCCACACCTCTGGTGTGTGCAAAATTCTCATTATAACCACCTACCCAGCCATTATATTTAACATAGACCACTGGTGTAATGAACAAACCGCCATCTATGAAACAAATTAACAATATCTAAAATTTCTTGCAATTGCTTAAGTACCTTGTAGTGACTGCAGGCCTTGTCACCTCATGTACTTGCTGATGGCACAGCTTTGGGAAAACGAGCACAAAGAAAAGTAGCTCTAATTTTTTTCCATAGCTTTCCATCTTTTTCTTTCCCCCCCATAGATTTCTATCTTTTTCTAGTGTTGATCTGTAGAAAACTAGCCTTTTCTTTCCTATTAGAGACTGAAGCAAAAGTTGTGCTTGACTGAACTTAATTCTTCATTCTCATAGTCTCACACATTTTATGTCGTGTATGGGATAGGGTGAATTTGCTTCTGTGTTTATAGATGCTGTTGGTGCCTTTTTCAGAATTCTGCTGGGGGAATTGATGTCTTTTTCCATTTAGATTTGAAATGGAATAAAAGTATAACGCAGGCAAGTTTCTATATTTAGTTTGTTTTAAAAAAAAAAAAACAAAACACACATACTGAGACTTCACATTCTGTTTCTCTTTTACAGTTGGTTGCTACATTTTTAATTCAGTATGAGAGGACCAAGGGAGTGCAGTCTTCTGGAACAATGCTGACTTTCTGGCTAATAGCTTTGCTTTGTGCAATCGTAACCTTTAGATCCAAAACTATGCGTGCAGTAACTGAGGTAAGAAGGGTACTTTTTAACATTCATTTATCATCTTATAGGTTCTGAATGCAGCATGGCTATCATTTTAGTTTTAATATTACCAAGTAAACACATGCTTGCACTGTCAGTTGGGTCTAGATTTTCTGATTAAATGAGCCCACAGAAGAGGTTTGATCTTTGATGTATTAAATTAGAATGTCTGACCTGTGTCCCTTTGATTATTGTAATTGAATTTTAAAACTCGGAAATGCTAGTCCAAATGTGACTCTTTAAAGAAGGTGGTGATATCACTGGGTGAAATTTTGACAGTTGTCATTTCTGTACAAAAAAAAAAGTTTCCTTAAATTGTTGCGTTGAAGAGAGTTGGCATGGAAGGGATACTCATCCCTAAAAACGCACAGAAATTACTTGAATGGCCTGAAAACCACGGTGTACCATGAACCACAGGAATTTTAGTGTTGGAAATTAACCATGGTACACATTTGATGATGTACAGTACCCCTGTATACCGTGACAGCCCTAAAACATGGGATCCCAAGTTTAGCAGTTTGATTCAGTTTGAGATGCAGATATTTTTTTTTTTGCCTGGCAAAACTCCGCCTATCATGCAGTTTAATATTCATTAGATGATGTTAAATAACAGTACAATAATGAGCAAGTTTGACAAAGCATTTTACTGAAAACTCCCAATCTGATGACTAAAAACTTGGAGGAGCCTTGTTTATTATAGAGCCTTGCAGGTTTCGTAAATAGAGCGGAGGCTCATGCAGCGGCTGTGCAAAGCAGTAAGTGCAGTTTATGCAAGTCATAAACCACAACATCATGTATGGTAATGTTAAAATTGTGATATGTCCAGGATGTGTTGGTTAGCATGAGATCGAACAGAGCGGATGCATAATTAATTTCCTCTTCTCTGGTCACAGTTCTTAAACCCCCAACAAAAAAGACCAACAACTCACTGAACCAATATTTTATTAACTATAAAATAGTGGTGTAGTGACTGAAGGGGAATTCTCACATCTCCTAAACTAATAGGCAGGAATCTAAAGAAACCGTTTAAGAAATGTGCCTAGCAAAGTAATTTTTTTTCTTTTAGAATGTTTTGTATCTGTTTAATCTTATGAACCCACTTCCACCACACTGCCTGACTATAACTCCTAGGGAACCCCAGCAGCAGAGCCTTAGACATGAATGATGAGCTCAGCCCTGGGGCCGTCTATGTGCCTGTGTAATTTAGTTTTAGTTTCACTTGGTATAGTAGCTCATTTCCATGCTGACATGACCCGTACCTATCACACTCCCCTAGGCCTTGTAGGAAGTATAGAAAGTGATCTTTGCATAACATTTCATATCTGTTTAAAAACAGTATCTCAACGAAGCTGCTGAAATTTTAATTTTCACATTTCTGAGTCTCTACAGATTATAGTAGGGCATAATTTAGTTGAAGGGTTCTCGTGACATGAACTACGAGAGTGAAACTCCAGTGCTTTTTCACAAGAACCTTAGACTGAATTACAGTGCTCCTTGAATTCCGTCACCCTGTTATATGCCACCCCTTTCATTATCTGCCCAGTTTCCCTTGTATGAAAGTTGCCAGATAATTGAGGGTGCATTGTATACACTTTCAGTTTGGAATTGACTGTTTTTATTTTGTTTATCCCCCCCTTCTACTTGGCTTGGTCTCTTTCCCCTGGGTTGGGAACAGACCCCACCCTTCTAGTGTCTCTGCTACTTACCTGTGCTGCTTCAAACCTACTAGCCGTCCTCTTGTGACTGGGTCCTGTTGAACTGGATCAGATTTCCTACTTTCTGGTCCCTGAGGCATGAGTTCCTAGGGTACAACAGAGCAGACAGTAGCCAGGCTCCAGGCCCGAGATTGACCTGGAACATCCTTAACAAGGTGCTTTTTCCTGTGATGTCCATTCCCCGTCCATTTGACACAACACAAGGGGTTCCTTGGTTGCCCAGGCAGAGCATGCTTGAGCGGAGCCCAGTTGTCGTGCTCCCTCCCCGTGCATTCCACTGCCCTGGCACCTGTATTCACCCAGGTGGCAGTGATGTAGCGGCAGCAACTACTCTCCTCCCTGGAGGAAGAAAGAGCATTCTCTGGGACATTGTCACAATGGCCCAAGCTTGTTCTCAAACTCTGGTCACCTTTGTCACGAGAGGTAGCCCTTCCACTGTGCTGACGGACGGGCAGAGTTAATTGTTTTCATATCATGTGTTGGTAATCCTTGAAATTTTCAAAACGTGCTGGTACTAGTATTTGAGTTGTTTACAAACTTGCGCTACATTCCCCCCCCGCCCCAAGTTCCCTACCTGTTTTCTAAAAAACAGTGAGTGCAAGACCTGCACATCTTTTGTTTCTTTGGCTTCAAATCTATAATCCTTTTCTGCCACCGATGGTGTGCAGGTGGCCCTTTCTCGGGTGTGTACTCTGGTCGCTGTGTCGGAAGCAGGCCGTGCTGGGGTAGGATGACGCCTTGGCCAGGGAGTGTTGAGGCTGAGTTTTACCAGCACAGCGAATCCTGCGGCTGGGCCATGGAGCTTGCTCCTGCTGCAGGGTTGTGCTTTGCGTGGTCGAAGCCACTAGGATGGCTGCGCTCACGTCGGGGGTGGAGGGAGGAAAATTGGGGTGAAAAAACATGTGGCATCTATATGATGGCATGTGTTTCTGGACTTCCCCAGGTTCTAGTGCCGTCTGACACCGAATCTTAGCTCACACTACAGTGGACTGCCTGTAGGTGGGGGAGAGACGACTCCCGTATAGCCCTTGCCATGGAAAGAAAGCCGTGGAGGAAATTGGGGTGGAGCTGGATTGGGGGGGACTGGGAACTTGGTATATCCCAGATACCAGGGTATATCGCCTGGAGGAGAGAAAAAGCTCTATGGGGGTGGGGAAAGGAATAAAAAGAAGGAATCCTGTAATAACTCCAAGTCTATAAGACACCCCCCCCGGGACCTTCTTTAAAATTAGGTATTCCACTCAAATGTAGCTAGCCTGATGTGCACAAATACCAAATTAATCAATCTCTTAATAAAAACAGAAACAAAAAAATCAATGTTGTAAGCTTCAGGTGGATCCTGCAAACTGAGTATGGATTTTTTAAATTTTGTTTTTAGGGTAGTGTCAACGATGTGTTTCGTTACGTCACATTTTACGTCTATTTTGCTATGGTGTTGACTCAGCTGATATTGTCCTGCTTCCCAGATAAACCTCCGCTGTTTTCTGAAACACAAAGAGATACTGTAAGTACAAGTTAGGATAGTTGCTCATGACATGGTGCTAAGCTGCAGAACTAACATTGTGTATACCAGTGTCCTCGCTTGAGTTTTATTATATAAGCAGAATCAAGTTCATTACTGAACCCCATACTTTTTTTGGGGGGGTCACATCTTTACTATAGTAGACTCCTTCTGGGGTCCTGTGGCAGAGT
The DNA here is from genome assembly GCA_016271365.2 of Neoceratodus forsteri. Taxonomy (NCBI): domain Eukaryota; kingdom Metazoa; phylum Chordata; order Ceratodontiformes; family Ceratodontidae; genus Neoceratodus; species Neoceratodus forsteri. The sequence continues at coordinate 141,621,542 of JADMNL010000025.1, read as the reverse complement.
TCTGGTCCCTGTGTCCCCACCACCAACACTACTGACCCTCTATGTAGCCTTGAGTTACCTTTCAGGTGGGGTTGGGGTGGGGGATGTACCTCAGAGAGCAATTATTAGTCTGGTGATGGGTGGCAGCAGAGTGAAGGCTTGGATATGCCAGGGGCAGTGTTCTACTGCCACCGAGGCTGTTTTCCCCTAGAGACACTGGCTCCAAAATACCAAGTGCGTGTATGCATGCCGAAACGTGCTGCCATGTGATGTCGGCTGGAGTCTCCCCTCCCTTTCTGCCCATCTGCAGCTTTCAGCTGTGGTCACTCAGCCAGTGCTGCTGCTGCAGTGTCTTCACATGCTACCCTCCCCTGGAGAAGAAGAGCGTACTCTAGAATGCTGAGTCTCTCCCCCGGCCAGCCCCCAACAACCTAAGCTCGTTCCCGGACCAGAGTTGCCAGCGTGCCTGCAGACCAGCATTGAACCTCATACTTTTATAGTTTGTCAGTAGGCCTACACCTATGATGCGCTCTCTTTCTAAATCCGTTTGATTGAAGAGGGCGCTGAGTCGGTGGTGAGGGCCTGCAATTCGACAGCTTAATCCTGCCAGCTGGCAGCGTTTCATGTTTTCTGGTTCTCCCCCTGCTCTCAGGATGCCAGCAGTTAGGGTGTATATGCATATGTGCACACTGCAGCGTGCTGGTGTGCAACACCAACCAGCATCCTCCTTCCCGCTAGGTGCCGTTGCGCCACCTGTGATCATCCAAGTGGTACTCGAGGTTTGATGTAGAACAGGCTCCCACCCTTGCTAAGGAGAGCATCCTGTGGGACTCTCGGTGCCCCCCCCAAGGCTGGCCCCTGACGAAATAGGCATGTTCTTGAACATGACTCGCAGACTTCGTGAGTGGTAGCACTACGGCTGCAGTGACATGCTGGCTTATGATGTATCTGGTCTGCTCCAGCACCCCCCTGCCTGTGATCCTGATGAAAGAAATATCCGAGATGTCCTGCGACTAACACTGGCAGTCATCTTGACTGTGGGGACATCTGCTGCTGGCACAGATGATCATTTACAAAGTTGGATATAGCAGCACTGAACTAAGCTGACAGTACCAGTACCACTTTTGTCTCTGCTTGCTTATTATCTGAAGGAACTCCTTTCTCCTTAGGGTGGTTGCAGTAGGCCTGTGCTTAATACAAGGTCTTAGTTTTCAGGAACGTAGTCACTTTTCATAAACACTGAAGTCCTTACTTTAAAATTAAGCAAATATAAATCTGTTCACTGTCTTGAAGTTTTAAAATTTTGAGCATATTCAATTGTGTATATCTGAGAGAGAGTTTAAAGGAAAACTCCAGATATTACAAAAATGGCAGCAGTTGCTGCAGAAACACTCGATTGTGACTTTTAGCCTTAAAGTAAATGTTTTCGGTTTCTGTTTAATATATTATTTAATATCCAAAGACCCACACTGTCCATCATGTTGGCTGAGCTGCCTGCAGCAGTCTTGCACACACCGGGTGTCTTCTGGCACACAGGGTATACTAATGAGGTCTGCCAAGTTGGTAGCCTTCATTAGCATACCCTGCATGTCAAAAACTGCTTGGTGTGCACAAGACAGCTGCGGGTGGCTTGGCCAACATGACAGTCAGAGTGGGTCTTTGGATATTAAATGCTATAGGTAAACTGGTACAGAAAAAAAATTATTTTAGGCTAAAAGCCCTAAGTGGGCATTTTTTGCAGCAAGTGCTGCCATTTTTGTGGTTTCTGAAGTTTTCCTTTAACTGCATGTGTGCATATCTGGGGGTGAGGGGGACAGGAGGATTAATGAAAAGCAGTCTAATTTTGCAATATATTACAATGCCAAATGATGAAATCCAAGTCAGAGTAACTAAAGAAATGGATTTTAATGTGAACATGTCCTTCTGTATGACATGTTGGCTGTGAGCAGGCAGCCTGGTTATCTTGTATCTGAGTAACTGGTTAGTTGGTTTCCCAGTGACCAAACCCAAAGCCCGCTGCTCTGATAGCATTTCTGAAAGCCTTGAGAATGAAGAGGAACTGCTGTGACACAGCTGGCTTGCTCATTAGATATGGTTTATTGAAATGGAGCTAGTATTAATATATGTATGATGCTAATTCCTTACCCCCTCCCACCCCCAAAAAAGACATTTGATCTCTGTGAGCTTTTCTAACTGCTCACACAATCCCATGTTCTTCACTTGCTGTGGTCTGCCTAAGCCTCGCTGTCTCTGGAGACACTCCACTGCCACTCAAGTTTTTTATTGTTTGTTTTGTTCATTCCCCTTGTACCCTCCTCCTAGGGTGCTTCTGTAAATGCTCTGTTTTATAGCTCAGCAAACCTTTCTTGATTATTTAAATATGCTACCCCCAGATGCCCCAGGTGTTAGGCATAGGATCTTTCCCATCCATGAGAAGTTGCTACCACCCGGGGAGAAGCAGAGTATGGAAACCCGACAGTGACTGGGGTGGTGGATTGGAGTGTCAGATGGCTTGTTGGCTGTGGAAGGGGTAACGTGGCCATCTCGCATATCAGATGGGATATGTTCCCCATCCACTCAATGTCCCACTACTCCAATGTCACAGATACAATAATATTTTTAAATATAAAATCTCTGCTGCACTTTGCGTACATTTATCTATAGTCAACTGAAACCTTCATCGATGCATAATAATTTGCTGATCATAGATGCTTTCATTTTGTCCTTTTGAACAGAATCCTTGTCCGGAGTTAAGTGCATCCTTCCTTTCCCAAATCACATTTTGGTGGATCAGCAGGTAAGAAGGTCCTGTTCTCATTACCGGAATTATCAGGACAAAGAAATAATGGGTTTATCCCAAACTTAACTTGGGTAATTGCTCTCCCACCAGTATTGCATCAACTAAACCGCTTCTCAAAAACATGATTGTGTTGTACTGTGACTGCACCAGATTTGTTGCTGGGTTGCTGATGTTGTCTGTTCCGTTTCTAGTTACTGAATGTACTACAGATTGTTGCAGTCTCTGTATGTTGTATGTTTTATTTATATACTGTTTTATTTTATTACTTACTTTTCTGCTGACATCTTCCTCATTCCTCTAGGTCACATCTGTAAACCAGGATTTTGTGTATATCTCTGTTTACCTGATGAAAACAATTTAAATATGTCTCATTTGTAATAGCTAAAAAAAAATAAAAATAAAATAGGCATTGCACAGTCACCAGAATTCTGAAAGCCCTTGAAATTAGCTTTCGAATGATATTTGGCTTACCTATAGATGTCCGCAGTCCTGAGATATGAACATGCAAACCATCTGTAAATGAAATCAAGGCAGCAGCCATTTCATGGAATCTTAAACAAGAAGCCGTGTCATTGAGAGGCAGACTGTGATTAACAGCATACATCTTGTCCATCAGTGACATCGCTTTCTGTTTCAGGAGTCCATGAAATGAGTGCTGCCTTGTCTTAATGTACACATGATGAACAGTTATTTCTAGGGACGTGGATATGATGTTCTATCCACACTTTCTGACAGTTGCATTTCCCATTAAGACTTGCCGGAAATATCTTCAGGCTAGCTCCTCCCACCCACCTGGGTGGTAACTCCCTCAGCTCCACCCCATGGTGCCAGATCTTCCTTTCCACTGAGAAGCAGGTTCCTTCCTTACCGCTCCTGCGTTGAGTAGGCCAAGGCGCTCAAATCTTTGGATTTACCTCCAAAACCTAAACTTAAACTCGTTCGAGTTTTGTCTTCAACTTGATCTTCGATCACGACTTTGAAAGAGGACAAATCCTCTCCCGGATTTTGCCAGTACCCATATGGGCAGATGTCGCGTACCGACCCCCACACCACGTGTGTCTAGTATCTGGGCCAGGATCACGATCCCTAGGCCTGCGACTTTTGTCGGTCATTTCACCTCTCTGTCCTGGAGGACTGCGCTGCTCACCTGAAGTTGGGCTGCCTGGAGAATCGTTATCTGCTGATCAAATCCAAGGATGCCTGTTGGGTGGTCGTTGCGGCTATGGAGTCCGTAGAGCAGTTGGAGCAACTCAAGGCCTTAGAGGAGTAGGAGGCGTCCCAGGTCGCCGTGCAGTCCACTTCTGCTTTGGCTTTCATTCTGCTCCAGTTAAGCTCCACTTTTTCAGGCTCCTTCAAGGAGCTGTGCCAGTCTCTCCTGACCAAAGTGTAGGGCCCCACAGAGTTGCGCAGCTCCCACTCATGCAAGGAGTCCAAGGTTTTTTTTTTTTGTTGTTGACCGGGTAAGTGCACTAGACAAATCCTGCCTATTTTCAGGCACGACCCAGGGGAAGGGGATACAGATGAATTCCAACTGACGTTGAACCACATTAAGCTTTTGTTGGTATTTTTAGTGAATGAGGGAAATTTGGCCAGGACACCGGGGAAATTCCCCTACTCTTTTCGATAAGTGCCATGGGATGTTTAACATCCACTTGAACTACCACCAATCCAGGCAGATGGGACCTCGGTTTGATGTCTCATCCAAAAGACAGCACCTCAGATGTGCAGCACCCCTCTCATGCTGCACTACAGTGTCAGTACTGGGATATTAACCCAAGGGCCAGATGTGGGAACTGAACCCACAGCCCTCTGATCTCCCGGCCTCAGAGGCGAGTGTGCTACCTACTGAGCCACTGACACTGCTTAAAGGGAAGACTCATCGTAGTCGATCCTGGGACTGGTAAGGTTCCTGCTCTCATGAATAATAGTTTCTGACTTACATTGAGACCGCGGCCGTGTCCGCTGACTTCATGGAGACCCCATCAGGCCATTCTGCTGAGATGCCGGCCGATGTGGATGAGATTTTTCTCAACCCTGCTGTCCGGTTGTCTTCTGCAGAGGCCAACAACTGTCTCTTCAGGACCCCGGTCCTGCTGGTGACCATTGACTGGTTGGCACAGTCAGCTGAGCCAGACCCTCCGGTCAACGACCCAGATCTTGAGGAGCCACGTGTCTCTGGCTCCCTCTAAGGCCCCCTGTCATCACCACCAATGGCTGAGGTCATAGTCATCCTCTGGGTTGAGCAGGTCCTGCCGACATCGGTGGTCTTGCTAGCTGCACCATAGGAAGCGGCACTGCCGCTATTGGTTTTCGTCCTCCTCTGCTGAGGAAAGGCTTCAGCGCAGATTGCATTGTCGCTACAAAGACCTTATGTGGCAACAGTTAGTTCTGACCGGGTTGAAGCTGACACCTCCCATTAACTGGTTGTCACTGGAAAGGCCAATGCTGCTCAACACCGCTTCTTCCCAGGGGAGCCAGTCCAGACCGTGTCGGCTGGGCCGAAGCAGGCTTCTACACCAATCATGGTGGAGCCACCATCCAAGCAGCTGTCGACTGGGGCTCCAAACAAGGAGTGTTGGCCGACTAAGGGTCTCCCCGTTGGCTGTCGGTCATTCTCACACCTGCCAGCCCGCGGTGGGTCGAGGGTGACACTGGTGGTTGCCCGCTTTATGTGGACTCCTCAGAGTCTGAGAATTTTTTACACTCCAATCCATTGAAACATAGAAACATAGCATTTGACGGCAGATAAGGACCGCTTGGCCCACCCAGTCTGCCCATTTCCCTACCTACTGGATAAGCTGCAGATCCTAGTTAACCAGCAGCCTACTTCTTCCTACCCCAACCCCCTAGAATGGCCTTATGACTGTCCCATGCATGCTTGAATTCCACCACTGATTTTGACTCCACAACCTCCTCCGGAAGGCCGTTCCATGCATCCACAACCCTCTCTGTGAAAAAATACTTCCTTAAATTACCTCTGAGCCACCCCCCATCTTCAAATTGTGCCCTCTTGTTCTTGCACACCTCTTTTTTTGAAAGATGCTACCCTCTTGGACTTTGATTCCCTTGAGGTACTTGAACGTTTCTATCATGTCCCCCCTCTCCCTCCTTTCCTCGAGGCTACTGGATATGGAGTCGATGGGGCATCTTTCTACAGAATGCGTTATGGGAGAAGGAACAGGAGCTAGCCAATGCCTTGCCAGACCACGCAGAAAACAGAGCGTCTGGAATATTAAAATCGGGTTCGGATGTAGGCACACATGTCCTTTGTTCCTCGTACCGGAGCCATGCCTGGTTGAGTGTCTCAGGTTTTCACCAGGATCTGCAGTCCAGAATCTGGGACCTCCCATTCCAGGGTTCTGACCATTTTGGGCAGGAGACGGAGCGCTTATCTCTTGTCTCCAGGAGTCTAGCAAATCTATCTGGTCCATCTGACATATGTACGGGGGGGGGGGACCAGAAATGCGCTAGATGCCAGCCCTTTCATAAGCCCTCAAGCCCATGGAAACCAGCAAGGTCAGAGAGGTGGCTTTAAAAGGAAAGCCGGCAACCAGCACCCTGGAGGCACTCCTTTTCGAGGCCAAAAGACCTCCCCAGCCTCTCTGCCCACACTTGGCTCCGCCCAGTGACTACCTGCCAATCCTCCTTCCTCCAGAGGAGGCACCAGGGGAGATGGTGCGGGGTCACTTCTCCCTTCATCTGAAGGGCTGGAGCACCATTACAGTGGACCAGTGGGTCTTGGACATTATAAGGAGGGGACATACACTGAAGTTCACCGAAATCCCCCCAGATACTCCACCAAGGTCCTCAAGGTATCCTCCTTCTCGCATCCCCCTTATAGGAGAGATTCAGGCCCTCTTGCAAAAAAGGGCGATGGAGCCAGTTCCTGTGCAACACCGGGGAAAGGGATATTACTCCTACTTTTTCCTGGTTCCAAAAAAGACACAGGATCTTTGGCTCATCCTGGTCCTCAGCTCCTTAAACAGTTATATAGAGTACCGAAAGTTCAGGATGGTGACCCTCCCACGTCTTATTCCTCTACTGCATCAGGGAGACTGGCTCTTCTCCTTAGACATGCAAGATACGTACATGCACATCGGGGCCTTTCCCCCTCACAGGAAGTACTTGAGGTCCCACTTCCAGGGGGAGCATTTTCAGTTTCGGGTTCTTCCGTATAGTCTCTCCTCCGCTCCTCGAGTCTTCACCAAGTGTCTGGCAGTGGTAGCTGCGGCTCTAAGGCACCAGGGACACTGTCTTCTCTTACCTCGATGATTGGCTGCTCGTGACCCCATCAAGGGAGTCGTCTTCTTTAAGCTCTTGGAGACACTTATACTCTATTCAGAGAGGTGGGGATCACCCTGAACCTGATCACCCTGAACCTTCCAAAGTCCTCCCAGAGCCCATCCAGAGACTCGTCTTTATTGGAGCGGTCCTGGATTTGGTCCAGGGCATGGCTTTTCTTCCTCCAGAGAGAGAGCACCTGTGAGAGATATCCATGTCAGTCCTAGTAACCCCTCAGGTCCAGGCCAGGACCTTCCTCAGACTTCTGGGACACATGGTGGCAGCCATTCCTGTCACTCCTTTGGCCCGCCTCCACATGAGGATCCCACAATGGATGCTCAGGGTGCAATAGTAGGATCAGTGCTCCAACAACCTAGACCACATGGTCGGGGTCGCAGAGCCGGTCGGAAGGACCCAGCTTTGGTGGCTGTACCCTCTCAATCTGGAGAAAGGGGTCCCCTTTCATCAGGAGACCCCAAATGGGACCCTAATGACAGATGCATCCTATTTTGGATGGGGAACACCTAGGGGCCCACCGAACACAAGGAGTCTGGACCCCAGAGGAGCACGACCTCCACATCAATGTCCTGGAAATGCGAGCGGTCCTCAATGTGCTGAATGCCTTTCAAGAGGACCTTGTACCAGGCTCTCTTCTAGTTCAGATGGATAACATGGCAGTCATCTTTTATATCAACAAGCAAGGGAGAAATCACTCCTACACCCTATGCTGGGAGACGATGAGAATCTGGTACTGGACAGTGGAGCATCACATTTATCTGTCTGCAGTGCATTTTCCAGGTGCCCAAAATGACTTGGCAGACAGCCTAAGCAGGTCTCTGTCCAAGGCGCTTGAGTGGGAGTTCTTACAATCTGTAGCAGACCAGCTCTTCGGCACATGGGGTCATTCAGAGCTGGACCTCTTTGTGTCACCACGCAATGCCAAAGTGCTATTTCTAGGGACATGGATATGTTATTCATCCACACTGTCTGGCAGGTTCCTTGCCACTTTAAATCTTGCTGGAAGGTCTTCAAGCTGGCTCCTCCCACCCACCCGGGTGGTAAAACTCTCGGCTCCACTCTATGACGCCAGATCTTCCTTAACGCTTGGAAGCTCAGGTTCCCTCCTTAATGCTCTGCGTGTAGACTGGATCCTAATTCTTCGGTTCGCCCGAAACTTTTTCTAAAATTTTCAAGACTTCGGTCAAATTACTCCCTTGCGGCTGTGATGGACAAATCGACTCCTGGATTTCGGCAGTGCCCATGTGGGCAGAAAATGTCCAGGATGGATCCGCACTCCATGTGCGTCTACTGCCTTGGCCTAGACCATGACCCGCAGGCCTGTGAGTTATGCAGTTAGTTTTCAGCCAACGTCCTGGAAGACCGTGCTGCCCGGTTACAGCTTGGGTGGCCTGAGAAGCGCTACCCGCCGATGAAGTCGAAGGAGGCCCGTTGGGCGGTTACCGTGGCGGCTGGATCGGCTGAGCAACTCTAGCAGATGATCGCCCTCGAGGAGGAGGCGGCACAGGCCGCATCATCCTGTTCCTCGGTCGCGGCATTTATCCCGCTCTCTCTGGGTACCTCATATTTAGCTTCTTTTAAGGAGCTTTGCCAATCCCTTTCCACGAAGGGAGAGGGGCCATCGGGACATTCTTCTCGGTCCAAAAAGAAGGACTTGAAAGGTAAGTCTTACCATCTGCGTTCGTGGGAGCGGGAGAAGTCCCCTTCCCCGGACTCTATTTCGGTCGAGGTTGCGGCTAAGGCAGCTGGCTTCACGGTGTCCCTGTCAGGTCAGCCGGCAGAGACACCCATCGACGTGGTCGAGATTTTTCTTGACCCGTCGGACGGGCTGTCGACTGGTGAAGCAGACAACCCTTCTTACCGGTTCCCCCAGTGGAGACCGAGGACTTGCCTGCGCCTCCGGTGCCGGAGTCCCCCGTTAAGGCTTCCAAGTCGAGGGATGAGTGGGTGTCCCCCGCCCCTTCCCAGACCTGTCCTCGGAAACGCCAAGGATTTCGGTCTCGGACATTGTCTTGGTCCAGCCAATCCTGCCGACATCGGTGGTCTTGGTCTCGGCACCGAAGTAAGCGGCGCCGCCGCTCGTCCTAGTCTTCCTCCTCGGAAGAGGAGAGGCTTCGGCGCAAATTGCGTCGATGCTACTAGGACCTAATGTGGCAGCAGTTACTTCTGTCCGGGAACAAGCAGACGCCGTTGCCTTCCCCGGCCATCAAGTGGCTGTCACCCGAGCAGCCGAAACAACCACTTGCTGTAGTTGGGGTGCCCAAGCCTGGGCCAGTTGTTCGGCCGAAATCGGCTGCCCCACCAATTGTGGTGGAACCTCCGCCTCCACAACCGAAATCAGGGGCGCCGACCAAGGATCTCGGTCGGGTCAGGGCCTGCCCCACAGGTTGTCGGTCACCCTCACTCCTGACTGTCCTTGGCAGGTGGAGGGTGGCACAGGCCCCAGGCAGCTCTTCGCGGACTCCTCGGAGTCCGATGACTACTACTCCCTGTTCTCAGGCCCATTGACGTGGAGTCCTCCGGGGGCCAGTTGTTGGACAAAAGCCTATCGTCCTTCATGGGTCTGCTTTGGCTCATCTCGAAGTCTACCGGGATGCAGCTCGAGCCCGTATCCAAGCGGGCCAAGTATCCCCTAACGGAGATACTGGACTGAAGGGATTCACCCACGGAGGTCTTTCCGGTGGCTGAAGCCATTGTTGGCCCAGCCTTGGAGCTCTGGCAGTGGCCGGCTTCCTGTCCTGCGCCTTCGACCAGGATGGCCAGGAAGTATGTGGTCCCTACCGGCTCTTTGTCTGGTTTTTCGGAACACCCCTCCGCCAAGGGGTTGGTTACCGATAGCGTTTTCTGGCGTTCCGGGAACACTAGGGATGTGGATAGGCCCCCTGACAAGGAGTCCAAAAAGCTGGACTCTGCCGGGTGCAAGGTGTACGCTGCGTCCTCCCTTGGCCTCCGCCAGGCCGTGCTGATGGCACACTTCTCCCATGCCCTCATGGGCTCCCTGGATGAGGTGATCCCTCATCTCCCGGCCGACCTACAGACCACAGTCAGGCAGGTACGAGACCAGGGAAGGGCGGTGGCAAAACAGCAGCTCCAAATGGCTCTGGACATTGGAGACTCCTGTGCCAGATCAGTTGCGGCCGCGGTGGCCGTGCATCGTAGAACATGGCTGAGGATATCCACCTTCACGGCGGATACCCAGCATAAACTGGCGGATGTCCCCTTCCTGGGGACCGACCTCTTTGGCCATGGAGTGGAAGTCATTTCCAGTGGATCGAAAAGTCCAATGCCACTTTGGACTTGGTCACCACCGCCCAGAAGGACAAGGGCCATTGACAACAGCAACAAAAGTCCTTTTGACCTTCTGCACCTGCAGCACATCTGGCCAAACAGCACCAACACCAGCACCAGGGCCATCAGGCTCGTGCTTGGCACCCCAAACCCAAGCCTGCGGCTTCCTCTAATAGGAAGCAGGGAGGCAAAGGCCCAGGAGGTCCCTTGGCCGGTCCCTCCTCTAAGCCTGCCCAGTGACGGGTTGAGGGGTGTGGCCCCTAGCCTCGTCATTCCCCCCTGGGTTCCCCCTGTGGGGGGACGGCTCCGCCACTTCCTTTCCGGCTGGTCTGTTATCACCACTGACCGTTGGGTGTTGGAGGTGGTAGGAAAGGCCTGCCCCTGAGGCTGAGCAGGCCCCGCCCTTCTGAGCCACCTCCGGGCGGGGGCGCCACGGGGTCTGCAGCCTCTCTGTCTGCTTACGAGCCGATATCTCCTGCTCCTCAAAAAGAGGTGATCAGGAAGATGGCGGATCCTCCTCCAGACCTGGGGTTTGTGTCCAGGTACTTCCTGGTCCCAGAATGGGCGGGGGCTGGCACCACATTCTCGACCTGCACGACCTGAACAGGTTCTTAAGGTCTCGGACCTTTAGGATTGTCACTCTGGCTCAGATAATTTCATCCTTGGAACGAGGCATGTGGTTCTGTTCTCTGGACCTCCAGGATGCATTCTTTCACGTCCCAATCCGTCCGTCCCACCAGAAATTCCTCTGCTTCAGGGCAGAGGGATCCCTCTACGAGTTCCGGACCATGCCCTTCGGTCTTTCCCTAGCTCCCAGGGTCTTCACCAAATGCATGGCAGTGGAGACAGCATTTCTGCAGCGCCGAAGGGTCCGGGTGTACCCCTACCTGGACGACTGGCTGATTGCAGCCCCCTCCAGAATGGAGGTGGAGCGGTCCAGAGATCTGGCCCTCCAGGTTTGCTCTCAGGTTGGCCTCCTCATCAGCGAGGCCAAGTCGGAACTCGTGCCAAAGCAGGCGATCCAATTCATCGGGGCAGAGCTTGACTCTCTACGAGCCAGAGCACGGCTCCTGGTGGACAGGGCTGAGGTTCTTTCCTCCTTTGCCCAATCATTTCAGGTTGGGCAATTGCGCCCTGCCCAGGACTTCCTGCGCCTCCTGGGCCTCATGGCGGCCTGCACCAGTGTGGTCCGTAGGGCCCGTTGGTACATGCGTCCCCTTCAGTGGGGGGCTGGCCAGCCAATGGTCACAGCACTTCGATCCATTGGATCAGCTAGTGACAGTGGCCCAGGAGATGTGGAACACTCTCCAGTGGTGGACCGGTCCAGCACATCTGCTGGAGGGCATCCCATTTGTCCGCCCCGAGCTGACAGTCTCTCTATCGACCGATGCCTCTCTGATGGGTTGGGGTGCCCATCTGGGGGAGCACAGAGCGCACGGCCTCTGGTCCCCTCGGGAGTCCTGATGCCACATCAACCTGCTGGAGCTTTGAGCGGTTCATCTAGCCCTCACCGCCTTCGCTCGTTTCTACGGGGTCAAGTGGTTCAGGTCCAGATGGACAATGCCACGACCATGTACTACCTAAACTGCCAGGGCGGGACGCGCTCCATGCCTCTGTGCAGGGAAGCTCTCCGCATTTGGTCACTCGTGCACAGCCTGGAGGCGGATCTCCTTGCCATCCATGTGGCAGGAGCCTCCAACACCCTGGCCGATGCCTTAAGCCAGATGGGGGCTGCGTCCCACGAGTGGTCTCTCCTGCCGGAGGTAGTACAAGACCTGTTCTCCCACTGGGGCACGCCTCAGATGGACCTGTTTGCCTCCAGGGAGAATGCGAAGCTGAGACTGTTTCATGCCCACCCCCGTCAGCAGGGCTCGCTGCAGGGGGATGCCTTCTCGAGGCCGTGGACCCCGGGCCTCTTCTACGCCTTTCCCCCATTTCCCTTGATCCACAAGGTGCTTCTCAAGGTGAGGAGGGACAAGGCGCAGGTGATTCTGGTAGCCCCAGACTTGGCCCCGCCAGTTCTGGTATCCAGATCTCCTCAGTCTCAGCTCCAGGCTCCCGAGGTGGCTTCCAGCAAGCCCGGACCTGATCTTGGTCAGTCAGGGGAAGTTATTCCACCCGGACCTTCAATCCCTGCACCTGACGGCCTGGTTCCTGAGTGGCTAGAGTTCCAGGCCTTGGGTCTTTCCGACGAGGTCCTCAACGTCGTTGAGGCTTCCCGTAAGGAGTCGACCAGGAAATGCTACGCCTTTAAATGGAAGAGATTCTCCACTTGTTGTCAGGGCAAGGGCCTGGACCCTTCCTCCTGTTCCTTGGCAAGCATTCTGGACTGCCTGTGGTCCCTTTCTCAGCAAGGGCTTCGGTCGACGACCCTTACGGTGCACCTGGCAGCCATCTCTGCTTACCGGGCATGGGCTGGGAAGTAGTCGGTGGCGCAGGAGAAGGTGGTCGGGCGCTTTTTCAAAGGCCTTGATCACATATCCCCTCCGGTGCGAGAACCTCCAACTCGGTGGGATCTACTGCTGGTATTGGCTAAGCTCATGGGCAAGCCATTCGAACCGATGCACAGGTGTGACGTCTCTCACCTGTCATGGAAGACCGCCTCCTTGGTGGCTATCACATCAGACAGAAGGATGGGAGAGCTCCAGGCGCTTTCCATCGAGTTTCGCTAAATCATCTTCCACAGGGACAAGGTTGTCCTGTGCCCCCACCCGAAGTTCCTTCCGAAGGTGGTGTCAGAGTTTCACTTTAACCAGGTGTTGACTCTGCAGGTGTTCTACCCCAGTCACACCTTGGAGGCCGAATATAGGCTCCGTACTTTGGACCCTAGAAGAGTGCTCGCTTATTACAAGGAGCGGACGGCTGAAGTTCGGGGAGAGGTTCACCAGCTGTTTGACACCTACGCTGAAGCCACACCTAGCAGACCTGCAGCCAAGCGGACGATAGGCAGGTGGGTCACTTCCTGCATAGATCTCTGCTATAGGTTGGAGGGCATGGAGCCTCCCAGAGGGATAAGAGCTCATTCTACCCGCCATACTGCTGCATTGGTGGCTGCTTCCAAGGGACGTCCCTATCCAGGAAATCTGCAGGGCTGCTACCTGGAAGTCAGCACACACCTTCATCACCCACTACCACATCGACCTTGAGTCATGCCGGGATACTGGTTTTGGGGCCTCGGTTCTCCAGTCTTTATTTATTTCCCAAGTAGGGGGTGTGCACCTTGCCTTCCTCCTCCCGGAGAACTGCTAGGAGTCTGCCAGACAGTGTGGATGAACAACATATCCATGTCCCTAGAAATACAGGTTACTCACCTGTAACAGGAGTTCTAGGAATGGTATATGTTGTTCATCCACACGACCCACCTGGCCTCCCTGGCTTCGACACACAACCTGGCTTCCAGTGGGCTAGATCTGGCATCATGGGGTGGTGCCGAGAGTTTTACCACCCGGGTGGGTGGGAGGAGCCAGCTTGAAGACCTTCTGGCATGATTTAAAGCGCCAAGGAATCTGCCAGACAGTGTGGATGAACAACATATACCATTCCTAGAACTCCTGTTACAGGTGAGTAACCTGTATTTCTTTTTGCTCGTGAGTCCGCGCCTGGTGTTTTCTGGCCAGACTCATTGTCCCTTTTTTGGGCAGGGAGGTTTCTTTACGCCTTCCCTCCCTTTCCCCTCATTCAGAGGGTATTGTTGAAGGTTCAGGCCGAGGGGTCTCGGATGATCCTAATCGCCCCAGCCCCGGCAGATTTGGTTCCCACTTCTTCAGCGGTTGTCTCCGGAGCATCCAATTCTGCTGGCAATATGCTCGCAGTTGATGTCCCAGGATCAGGGCAAGCTGGTCCATCCAGATCTCAGGTCTCTACACCTTCTTGCTTGGCTCCTGCAGACATAGCCAAATCAAGGTACGGGGTTTCCCAAGAGGTGGCGGACATCCTCTTCTCAGCTAGGAAGCTCTGTACTCGCTCCACTCATGATATGAAGTGGAAGCGTTTCTGCTTGTGGGCTTCGTCTCACCATCTGGACCTCCCTTACCTGCCTGGTGAACTCAGCTTTACAGTGTCTACTCTCCTTATACCAACAAGGCTTGAGCTACTGTTCGATAAAGGTGTACATGTGGGCCATTTCTGCTTGTCATGTCCTCTTGGGAGATGGAACCTTCGCCCAGCTGGTCTTGGCCCGCACCTTCTTACGGGGTATCCTGCATTTGAGAACTCCCATTCGGGATCCTATCCCTCCCTGGGACCTCCTGTTTGTGTTGGAGAAGCTCACTCCCCCAACCAGTGGCTGATTGTGAGTTGCGTTACCTTTCCTGGAAGGTTTGTTTCTTAGTTGCTGTTACTTCAACTCGAATAGTTTCCGAGCTTCAGGCTCTGATGTGTAAAGAGCCTTATTTGGTTTTTCACAGGGAAAGGGTTTCCCTTAGACAAATCCTAAGTTCCTTCCTAAAGTGGTCTCTGAGTTGACCCTCAACCAATCGGTTGACCTTCCAGTCTATTATTCTACCCCTGCCAATAGGGGAGAGGCTGTCCTACACACGCTGGACGTCCACAGGTAGCTGAGGTACTACCTCAAGTGCCCAGCTACACACTGTAAATTGGAGCAGCTGTTTGTGGCCTTTGCATCACAACACTTGGGCAAACCGGTGTCTAAACAGACTATTTCTAAGTGGCTTGTCCATTGCATTGTGTTTTGTTATGACAAACGCAACAAACCTCTTCCGGGCCCGGTTAGAGGTCACTCCACTAGGGGAGTCTCTGCTTCCTTTGCTTCCTTAAAAATGTCTCTATAAGAGACATTTGTGCGGCAGCCACCTGGAGTTCTTTGCATACCTTTGTGAAGCACTACAGCCTGGATATTGCTTCCAGGTGCTGTGCCGGTTTCGGCTGGGCAGTCCTTCAGGGACTTATGTCCTGATTTGCTGTTTGCTTCAGCTTTTCTATTCTTCCTCTTCCTCCCAGGGTTAGTCACCTCCTTGGCACGGGATTTCTTGGGAATCTGTCCTAATGGTTATAGCCTGCTGCAAGAGCTCCCAGTCGAGGTAAGATAGTACAGTTACGCAAGAACTTACCATAACAGTAGATCTTCAAGAGGAGCTGTTGCAGCAGGTGCTGCTTTCCCGCCCTCCATCCCCAATGAGGTTTTCAGTACATCTGTGACAGGTTTCACTTGGTTCACTTGCTGGGGTCCGTTCGTGGGTCTTGGCGGGTAAACTGAGGTGGAGCCGGGGTCCACCCCCTTATGTATCGTGACAGACATCTGGGTGGAGCTGACGGGGAAGGGGGGGGTCCCTGATGAGTACTGCTAGCTAACATTTTTCCGGTGGGTCCTAAGGCCTGCAGCGGTAGTTCTAATGGTTATAGCCTGCTGCAAGAGCTCCTCTTGAAGATCTACTGTTGGGGTAAGTGCTTGTGTAACTGTACTTTTCTTTTTTGTCTCTGCCCAGCAGACTGTTTAGGGCCTGCTAGGTTTCTTAGGGTTGCCAGAACAGTTTATTTTATTTTATTTTTTTTGTTGTTGAAATAAGCAATATTGCTTTTTAGCTTTCCTAGTTTCTGCTTTGCACTTTCTTTTGCTGTCTTGCAGAAAGTGAACCTCCCTTTTTAACGTCTACCTTTTCCAGGCTTTGTCCCTTAGTCTCATTAATTGTGGTAGATCTTGATTAATCAAGCCTATTTTTAAATGCTTTGACCCGCATCTTCTTTAAAGCAACTTTATCTATGATTATAGAACTGAGGTTATAAAAGGTGTCAAAAATGGAGTCAGTATCATTAAAGGATTCAAGGTGTGACCAAGTAACCCAAGTACAAACATCATGAATTACCTTGGGGTCTAATTTTTTTAAATTCTTCTATTCATTGAGCCTTGGGGGACTTCCACTAGATTTGGCAGATTATTCGCAATAGATCGGACAGTAATCATTAAGAGCATCAGACAAAACTGCTGATGTAAGGATTTTATTGTGAAATGAGACCACTATCCAGGCTAGAATGGGTACTTTTCCAGCTTTATAATTGTCTAGTTTCTTCTCCTGTTTGTTGCATGCCAAGATCCATAAGAAGTTTGCTGTTGTGTTCTGAACCCCAATCGCTATTAAAGTCGCTAAATAAAATCCATTTTCTTCTAGCACTTGCTACTAAGTTCCATCCAATTTTAAAACATACTGGTGGAATATAAAGTGAGCTAATGGTTAAATGTTTGTTTTTGTCCAAGGACTATATCAACTGCAGTAAGGTCACAGCCTGTATTTTCCACAGAAAGGTCTAAAGGGTTAACTGTTAACTTATTTTTAAAATAAATCATTGACCCCCCCACACCCTATCTTGTCTAAAAAGCTTATATCCTGGTGAACTAACTTCAGAATTTGTATAATTAACATTTAACCAGGTTTCAGATAGTGTGATTACATCAGATTTATACTGTTAGACCCAAAATACAAAGGAATCCCAATTTGCAGGTAAGCTTTGGATATTGCAGACAGCATGGCTTCATACGTGGCAGATCCTGCCAAACCAACCTGGTCGAGT
The DNA here is from genome assembly GCA_016271365.2 of Neoceratodus forsteri. Classification (NCBI taxonomy): domain Eukaryota; kingdom Metazoa; phylum Chordata; order Ceratodontiformes; family Ceratodontidae; genus Neoceratodus; species Neoceratodus forsteri. Next base: position 141,604,651 of record JADMNL010000025.1, on the reverse strand, counting down.
TCTATGACTGGGTAACTAGGCAACTGGACAGGGGCCATGCAGTGGATGTCCTGTATCTGGACTTCAGTAAGGCATTCGACTCAGTGCCACATGGAAGGCTGGGAAGGAAGTTAGTTGGCACAGGGGCAGGTGCAAAGGTGGTGAGATGGGTAGGAAACTGGCTGCAGGAAGGCAACAGAGGGTGGTGGTGGGTGGGAGCTCACACCCAAGGGCAGTGAGCGGTGTTCCACAGGGCTCAGTGTTGGGACCAGTGTTGTTTGGGATATTCATTGCAGACATATCATGGGACATAAAGAGCAAGATCAGTCTGTTTGCTGATGATACCAAGGTAGCCGGTGGTGGATGACCTAGGGGATGGCAGGGGTTGCAGGATGATCTGGCAAGCTTGAAACCTGGTCAGACACCTGGCAATTGGGCTTTAATGCTAAAAAGTGCAAGGTGCTGCATTTTGGGATGAAGAACCCAAGGAGGAGTTAACAGCTAGGGGAGTGCAGCTAGCCCAGACAGAGGAGGAGAAGGATCTGGGTGTGCTCATTACAGGGTCAATGAACAACTCGGCACAATGTAGGAAGGCAGCTGCAAAGGCCAACAAAATGCTGGGTTGTATTGCAAGGGGTATATCCTCGAGGAGGGAGGAGGTGATTCTGCCACTGTATAGGTCATTAGTTAGACCACACCTGGAGTACTGCGTGCAGTACTGATATCCATATCTGAAGAGGGACATTAATTTACTGGAGGGGGTGCATCGCAGAGTGACAAAGATGATCAAGGGGCTGAAGGACTTATCATACGAGAGGAGGTTGAAGGAGTTGAACATGTACTCACTGGAGGAGAGGAGAGACGGGTGATATGATTGAAACCTTTAAATACATGAAAGGAATAAACAAGACGGGTACAGAGGGGCTGTTCAAAGTAAGGAAGGGGAGGGCCACCAGGGGCCATGATATGAGTTCTGGGCCGAGGAAGGTTCAGGAGGAGATGAGGAGACACTTTTTTACAGAGAGGGTGGTGACTGGGTGAAATGCGTTACCTGCTGAAGTGGTATGCAGTAGAACAGTGGACTGCTTCAAACGAGGATGAGACAGGACAAGGGGGAGGGTTAATGAAGGGGAAGGGTGGAAGGGAGGGGCAGCTGCAGAATAAGGGGTGCTAGCTGCACATTCGAGCAGACTTGATAGACCTCTAGGCCTTTATCTGCTGGCAAATTTCGTATGTTCATATTAAAATGAACTACTGTAAGAGAAGGAGCTTTCTGAGCAGCGTTAGGGAAGTAAGATAGAGAAGAAACCAGACTTGCAGTGCAGGGAGGACCAGGGTGAGGATGGACAGACCCCGAGATTAACAGAAGTAATACAAGTATTCTCCTCAGCATAACTTTTGTTTAAATAATTTCTGTCTTTCCTAGATAAGTCCCTAACTGTACCTGTATTTAAATGGTGACCTAAAAGCAGAGTGGAAAAATTACGGGCAGTCTTAGTAAAGGCCCAAGAGAGACCCCAAGGTACATTTTAACATTCTCATCATAGGAATATTAACCATCACAATTGAAACAGAGGGATTGGTTCTCTTACTCAATGGAGAAGTAGAAAAAACATCACATTTAACCACTGGGTGGCACAACTAAAAAAAAAAAAAAACACACACAGATAGAAATGGCATTCTTATTATAGTTGAACTATCCATGACAGTTGAGGTGGGGGAATTTATTGTGTTACTCTTCAGGTATCACATTCAGCCACTGGTCCAACCAAAAAAATGTTGGAAAAAGGCACAGCAAATTATTAAATGGGGCAACGTTTTAGTCTATTTCACAATAAATAATATGTAACATGAATGCAGTTCGGGGGGGGGCGGAGAAGAGAGACTTGTCCCTTCATAAATAACATTTAAAAACCTTTCCTTTACTCTGCTTAAAACAAGCTAATAAAAAATAGTCTCTAAATATAGACAAGTAGATAAAATTGGGTAAATAACCAGAGCGTCCTTTTAACTGGAAACATTCTTCATGAGTGGTGCTTGCACCACTCACACATGCTGAGTGGGCGGCTTGGGCTTTTAAACAGAGCAGCACCACCTCCCTTATGTCACCGGCTGCCAGCTCCTCCTGAGCCCCACACGCCAGCATCGGGAGTCCTTTGATGTCTGAAACAGTAACAGTTTAATGGAGTAAATGCTTTTTGCATGAACTGGGCTGACAGGTCTTCTGGTGCCTTAGTGGGAAAGGCAGTGCCAGAAAAGAATGCTGTCACTTGGCTTCTGAGACGAATGCGGTGAGCGGGTGGCGTGGGCTTTTAAACAGAGCAGCCCCGCCTCCCTGATGTCACTGTCTGCCGGCTCCTCCTGTGCCCCATACACTGGTACTGGGGGTCCTTTGATGTCTGAAATGGTAACAGTTCAGTGGAATCAGTGCCCTCTGGATGAACTGGGCTGACAGGTCTTCTGGTGCTGGTGCATCAGTGGGAATGACGGTGCTGGAAAAGAATGCTGTCACTCGGCTTCTGAGACAAATGTGGTCTTGTCTCACTGGCAGAACTACTATAGTAACTTGTATTTTAGAATTCTTTCAGATGTAATTACTCCCACCCCTGCCTCCTCCTAATGTTTCAGTTGTCAACAGAACCTGCACAGTTGATGAAAGATTGTGAGAGACAACGATAGAAAATTAAAAGTCTGAAGATACCCTAGTAAATCCCAGCAACGAAGTACACAACTTTTCTAGTTTTTATGTATGACTGAACTTTCTGATTGTAGATGCATTGCTTGCTCCCTCTTCAGCTTGTTGGTGGCTTTGCAGGTCTTTTGCTTCCACAGATAGGAGGTCCACAAGAGCAGCAAATGTACATTGCACTTCAAGATGTTATATCTATATCGACACAGATGTGTGTGGGCGCGCAGTTGCATGAAAGTTTTTTTTTTTTTTTTTTTTGGGGTAGTTCTTTTGCTAGCTATACATATTTCAGAATATTGGATGTTGGCATTATTATTCAAAGTCACTAAGATAAATTGGCTGATAAACTAGCTATCAAAATTCAGTAAAACCCTAGTCTTCCCTCCCTCCCTCCTTCAGACTAAGATCCCAAACTGCTTTCATTTGCCATCTATTCCTGTGTCTCTGCAGAATATCAAATCCAGTGCTTCTCTCTCTCCACCTTAGGATGATGATTCAGGGATATAAAAGACCTTTGGAAGACAAAGACTTGTGGTCTCTAAGCAAAGACAATATGTCTGCAAGTATCTCACCTCACCTGATCAGGCAGTGGCAGAAGGAATGTGCCAAAATAAAAAAGTAAGTTTTCATGTTTATTGCAAATACTGTTGGCATACAAGATCCTTTACTGAGTTGTTCAAATTAACAAAATAAGTTGCAGATGTAAAACTTGATTTATTCATCCTTCCCAAAACACGTTCCGCCATAAACTTATATTTAAACAATAATGCACAATAGGGTGTGGGTCATGCCGGGATAACCTCATGCCTGGGGTAGTTGGGCACAAAGCCTCAGACAGAGTGCATCCAACACCCCAGAAGTTGGGTTATCCCAGCACAACCCACACCCTGAAGTGGATTATTGCTGTTGTACAATGGCTATTTTTTTTTTTTTTTTTTTTTACATTTTCAGTTTATGGCACCTCCACAAGCAAAAAAATAAAGTGCATAGTTTTTATTGCCTCTAGGAGGTATGCTGTTGCCACATATTGATCCCCTGTTGAGATGCTGTTTTTTGGTTGTGTTTGCTTTGCACCCCTCATCCGTCTCTTATTTGGTACAGGTGGAATGTTTGGGGGAGTCTGTCTGAGGATTTTAGCCACTAGGAGGGATTCCATGTTTTGGGTAACTGCACTGAAGCCCTGGATTTTTTTTTTTTGATGTGCGCACGATTGTGAGACGTGCTGCAAATAGGTTCATGGAATGTTTCTGTTGTGTTGCCGAACCGAGTCAGATGGAGCGAGACTTCCATTGGGAAGCTGGTTCGATAAGTGGCTCATACCTTGTGAAGGGGGAACGAATGATGAATTTAAATTTTATTTTGTTGCAACTTTGTGTGCTGTTATATGTGTAATGATACACAGGACACTTGAAAATGTGTTTTTAACCCAACAGTATGTATTCTGTTTAAAAAAAAAAAAAAAAAAAATGTTTACCATCATTTTGAAAGTGGTTACATAGTTATGGCTACAACAGGAATGCAGGATGTCCTCCAGCTTACCATGAAGCAAGGGGCATCTGTGAATTGTGCGACTGGCAGTTGGTCTTGGGAGTTAAGTGAAGCTACTTGGTTCACGAAGGGGGGAGCTGCCTTTGAAGTCGGTGTTTGTTCTTGTTGGCAGTTTTCCAGTTGTCTGTGTAGAAAGGCACTGAATTTTCAAGGGGGTAAGTTTAAAAATGCAGAAGGAGCAGAAACTGGATGTCTGGTTCTTTGTCTGTTTTTTGCTGTGGTGAACTTATGCTTTATGTGGGAAGGGGCACAGTGATTTATTTTTTTCTGGTTTGAGGTAGTCTTCATGCCCAACCTTCATACAGTGAGGTTACGCAGAGATAACCTCACTGGTGAAGGTGGGCACTGACCAATCAGAACCCAGTATTCTTTCTTGCCATTGTATATTTGGGGTTAATACCCGTAACTGACACAGTAGTGCAGTATTGGGGGGGGGGGGAGTGATGTCCTCTTGAGGTACTGTCCTTCGGGAAAGAAGGTAAATCATGGTCCTTTCTGCCCTTCTCTGGTCACTGCCCAAGTGAAAGTTAAGGACACCATGGCACTTACCGAAGAAGAGCAGGGGAGTTTCCGCCATTATCATGGCAAACAGATCCCCCATCAGTTCAACAAGTCCATGTAACCCACCACCAGGATGCACCTGGAAAACAAGCCAGCACAGCTCAGTAAGCCTTTCCTGATAAAAAAACTACAATTGTTATCCCTAGGTGGCGCTATTCCTAAGGTTACTACCCCTGCCTTGTCTGACCTGGACAAGGTTGAAGGGCCTGGGTTCCCAACTTTCTTTAAAGTTGGTTCTTTTCCGTGATATTACATTTGCGCAGTGCCTTCACACAGAGGTTGGCTTTAAGTGGGCTAGCTTTTACCTGGTACAACCCCTTGGGATGTCATACCACCCATTATAACCATTAGCCACCCCACCACAGTACCCAATAAACATTTCCCCACAATTATGACATTTTACCATTTAATGATGCTCTCTAATAATATGTTTATGAGGCAGGATCAGAAAATAAGTTTTATTGGGGGAATAGGGCTTAGGAATGGGGAAACAGGAGGAGTAGAGGCTATGCAGTACTATTATTATTTACAATATTTTCATTAGAATTGGATTTGGTTGGTGCTGGTGAAAACCCTGGGTAGGTACTGTTTCTACATTGGAAAGCAATCAACATTATACCAACACTGATGACCAGAGCCCTGGCTATCTAAGCTGCCTAAAAATCAGATGTCGTGCAACATTTCCCACAACTGGTACCAGTTCCCCAAAATTTAGTATGAGACCCCACAATCCCACACATTTAAACCTGGGTACCCAGTTACCAAAAGTCCCTTGGGAGGGGAGTGCAGGCCTGATGGAAGTTGCAGCTGTAACAATTGGCTGGCTTGATTTAAGAAAGAATTGCAATTAGATTCCCAACAATAGATATTTGAACTATTTACAGTCTCTCTGGAGTGTGCAGGGATTGCCCTGCATGTTACAGTCGAAACACTGGTCAGGTGTAACCAGCCGATTACACTGGGTTGAGCCTAATTGAAATTTTGAACATTCATCACATTTATAGAAGGTACCGCACCTTCCACCAGGGGCCAGGATGGAGCCGCCCTGGTCTGTTGCATTTACATGAGCATGCTTAGGTGGTTAAAGCAGTCATTTCCAGAACAAAGTAGTCCAGTCCAATAGACTTGAGGTCTCAGTCCCAGTTGTGACACATTGCTGTAGTTTACAGCTCCACTGGACATCTTGACCAAAATAGTTCAACAGATACTGGAATTCCTAGGCAAAGTTGGTATGAGCCCTGGTTCTGAGTGTTCCTCTTCCAGTCCTGTAGGCTCTGAGCAAATGGTCACATATCAGCACATTTATATAAGCTGGACTCGACATGGGTCCCTTAGAGCAGTTGAGTCCACCCACCCACACTGGGCTAAGGTTAGATGCAGCAAGATACAGGGTGCAGACCACACGAACAATATGAATCAGCACAGTCTCTGGGCATTGGCAGCCCCAATAAGCAAATTCCTTTCTTTCTTGCACCAGGGGGTACAAGGGTACTCAGTCAGGCTCCTCGTGGTAGAATCTCTGCAATAAAGGCTCCTGATGATTTCAGTTCTCTCGTAGCTAAGGCTGGATCAGCTCTCACAGTTGGCTTGATGTCAAGTTGCAGGTCCACATCTCTCCAACGTGGAAAGGAGGGCTAGAAGCTGGAGGGCATTCTGGGAACCCTCAAGCTAGCAGGTACTGCATTAACTAAATTACTTCAAACTGTACTGCAGTGAAATTACAACCCCCTCCTGGATGGAGGGGCTTACACTGGATCACTAGCCTTGTGTGGGGCTTCCACTCAGAGCTCTCTCTACCTGCCTGCACATCTAGAAACAGTCTTTCATGGGGCTCTCCTGATGCTGCTGATTGTCTGGAGCTATTGATTGCTTGGCCTTCGATTGACTGGGGGGCCTGTCAATCAAGAAAATTCATTATGCATGAACCTCACTTGATGCGCAGTTGGTTTACTATTTTGTCGCCTGAAATTGGGTCCCTGCAGTTCCCCATGAGCACTTGGTAGTTTCCCATGAGCTTTTGCTAATGTCCCACAAATCCTGGCTTTAAAGTGCTAGCTTTCTGATTGGCTGTGGCTGCTTAGAAATGGCTGCTGAACAGTCTTTAAAGTAGAATCAAGACAGTCCCAAATAGTCCTGCTGCAGCCAGAACAATTGTCATAATTGCCCAAATGCCCCATGGTTCAGTAGCCACTGGTGTGTCCTTGCTGTAGCTGCCCAGCTTTAACTACATTATATTCCCAGTCAGTTTGCCTGTCACTGCTGCCAATATTTTAGGCCCTGCATTTGCAGCAGGCAGGCTGTAAGTTTGAGTCCCATCATTAGTCTGGTGCCAGGAGGCAAGCAGTTACCTATTTAAAATACTTTCCCCTTGTAAACACTTGTCCCCGAAAATACAAAGAAACTACATTCATTTATTTTATACTATTTCTTTTCTCTTTCAGCAGTTGTCGAGATCACAGCTTCCCCGAGGGCAGAACAGACCCTCAATAACATTTGAGATTGGGGCTCTGGGCTCATTAATATTCATGAGCCCTGATCGTAGACACCTCATGGATCTTGTTATTTTGGGAGGGAGAACGAGCTTTCAGATCCCTGGCTGTGGTCACACTTAGCTGATGGGGACACCGGGACCAATGGACACTCTTTGGTTTGACTACAAAACAAGTGGTCGCAAGATCAAAAGCACTGCCGGTGCCTGCGCGATCACCACCGCATTGGAGTGCATTGACAGCGGTGTAAACTTTTGGAGCTTCGAAGGGCTTGATCTAACTCTGGGGGGCACCAGGGGCACAATAATAACTCTGGCTGGGGAACCAGAAATAAATTATACAGGCGTTTCTGAAGGCACCAGGAGAGCAGCTGAATAGGAGCTATTGGGCTACAGGTAAGCCCCCAAATCAGTAAGTGGTTTACATATACAGTGGGATTTAAAAATTCTGAAATCTGATTGGCTGTCTGCCCTTGGCAAAAGTGAGGTTATCTGAGCACAACCTCACTGTATCAAGTGCAGACAGCTGATGACCTCATATTACCATATCTCAACAGTCATCCTCACCTCATACAGCTTTCTGACATGAGTTCCCTGCCAGCAGTGACCTGCAAGTTCTTCATAGAACAGCTGCTTGACAAGATGTTCAACCCTCAAGAACAGCCATCTTCCTCTTCAGAAACACCAGTAATTGGCAAATCTAAAGAAACACTCTTGAATCTCTCAGGGAAAAGAATTAGACCAATTAGAAATGGACAGAAATGAAGCCAGCACCAGGAAGCAGATGAACTGGGCTATTAAAGTTCTCAGACCGGTTGACAGAAAAAAAAAAAATCGGCAAATTGATTTTAAAACTCGCCACAGAATGAAACAAAACTTTTAAGAGAATTTTACGCTACCATCAGCAATACTGATGGAAAACCGTATAGTATTTACAGTTTTGTAGGGCTTGGAGCCGGCTTAAACCGTTTCATAAAGGCACCACCGCTCAGCAGGTCTTTAAACCTGATGCAAGATACAGAATTTCAGAGTTAAAACTATGTATTTCTCGGCCACCTAAAAAACGGAAGATGGCAGGGGCAAGACCAGACTAAACATCATCCAGCAGTCCGTAATGACCTCCTACAAGCAATGTGAGAAAGAAGCCCTGAGCCCTGAAAACCGCTGCAGGGCTTGTCTGCCAAGTATGGTTGGATCTGCAATTACACTTTGCCCGCAGAGGCTGTGAAGAACAACATTCCCTGACACCAGATTCCTTTGAAATGGTCACAAACAAACAAGGGCTAAAATACATAACTATGACATTCAACAAAAAAATGAAAAGAACCACCCTAGCCACACAGAACAAGAATGTTGCAATCCAAGAGGAGCCATGTTCAGACTGTCAGGACGTCCTTTGTGCCCAGTCCGCTGTTTCGAGAATTGCCTCTTGAAGCTCCCGCACTCTTCCTCCACCCCCCCTCGAAAACCACAAGAGCAGTTAAATAAAGAAAATATGTGGTACTCAGCGGAGCTGATGGGAGTAAATTGTCTCACCACCATGCTCCCCGGGATTTATAAACTTGCACAACTGGACACTGCATATACTAACCACAGCCTCAGAGCAATTGCTGTACAAATTCTGATGCCGGCTTGAAAGCCCGCCAGTATGTGGCCATTACCGGACATCGTAATGAATCCTTCTTGAAGATCTATTAGGGAGCATAACTCACAGAGTGCAAACAGTGGAGCTCCATTCTATCCACTGCAAACTCTACAAAGTACACAGAACCTTCCAACAAGATGACCCGAACTGGAAGAACAGACCAAAGCCTCAAACTGCGAGAACCAACCTCTCGAGTCCACAACACCACCTCAGGAACTGCCGCAAATATCAAACTAGCACGGTGGCTCAACATCGTACACTATGGTTCATTCCGACAAGTCCATGGTAATTAATTGAATTTAACTTTAATGCAAAATAAACGCAATGCAGTGCAATACACTTAAAGTGCTCCACACACCAGCCTGAGCTTCAGAAACGTTCTTCCCACAGCACAGCAGCCAAAACATGATGTACCCAATCTTTGGCAAACAGATCAGACTTTCTTTTTTACAGAAAAAAAACTGATGCTTAACATCTGCTACAGCAAGCAGATCAGACTCTGAGATGTTCTTCTTTTTGCTTTAAATGTTTCTTCCTCGATGTTCACTGTTGCAAACATCAGATGTTCTGTTTTACTTCTGCTGAAAGGTTACTGAAAGTGTTTCAAAAAGTCAGTAGCATTATAATCTTCTCAACTTTTAACAACGTTTTTCAGTGTCTTAAAACTTCTTTTAAAAAGCATAAGTTTTGCTTTTTTATGGTGTTGTAGTGCAGTAAAACTGCTTTGTATTCTACAACTGTTTGAAACCTTTTAAATTTTACTTCTGTATTTGAGGGACTATTTTATCTGTTTTAAGACTTAGTTATACTGTTACAAACATTTTAAACCAATAGACTACTTCTACAACTTATTTCAGTCTCTGTCATTTTATAAAATGAGGCATTGTATAATAGCAATAATGCATTCTAGAATGTGGATTGTGCTGGGATAACCTCGCGTGCGGAGTGTTGGATGCACTCTGCCTTCGGCCTCATGCCCAGCTACCCCAGACGTGAAGTTATCCCAGCACAACCCACACCCTAGAGTGCATTATTGCTGAAGTATCAGCTGTGTGGCTATAATCCATGATCTTCTGACCCCAGAACTGCACGTACTACCTATTGAACCAATGATACTGAAGTACTGAATTAGTGTGCTGCGTTGAAGTATTGGCGTTGACTGTGAGCCCAGTCTTGGTGTGACTTCTTCTTTATAACTCAAGTTTATTAAACCAACATTATTTGAAAACAATGTTTAGACACACACATGATATTAAGGCATTTAAAATAGTTGACTCCTCTGTTACGCAGCTTATTCATCACAATGTGACATCTTAAAGGCTTAAATTAGCCATGAAATTCCAGTCTAAGATTTAAAACTGTTTACTAGCTTAATAAAAAAAGAAAAGAATAAAATAATTTCAACAATAACTTCAGGGGGAGGAACACTTGAGTAAACTGCTACACTAGAATCCATTATATGACACACATTAAATAATTTTTCTATATTCTTTAAGAGGGATAAGGAATGAGAGGGAAGGGAAAGAAACCGTGGGGGTGGGGAGAAGAACAAGAAAGAAGCATACCAGTCAACAAAACATTTGTCTGAGAACAGGTGGATTAAAGAGTTGATCATTTTTTCCTTTCTAGCTTTTTAACATTTTATGGGTGCACAGCATTTTATGGGCTCACCGAGGGCCTCGGGCGGGCCGCCTCCCAGGCAATCCATGGGCTCCAAATCATTCTGAAGTTCTCTTCCCTAAGGTGCAACCTTGCCGTAATAAATTCCATATCCATAATTGTATTAACTCTGGTGACCCATTCACCCACATCTGAAGGTTCCTGATGCAACCAATGTGCTATTGAGCATTTCAGGGCTACTGCGATCAGTGCCTGTGCCAATTTTTGCTTTAAGGGTGGTGGTGGTGGGGGGGTTCATGATTGTGGGGAAACCCAACACCCAATCTGTGAATGTGTCTGGTATATAATCCAACACCTCTTGTATCCCCTGTTTAATGTATTGCCAAAAGTGGGTGATGATTGGACAACTCCAGTATATATGCCAGTGTGTACCCACTGATCCACAGGTCCTCCAGCACTGATTTGTATATGTATTATTATAATGTTGGGTCACCACAGGGACTAGAAAGTAACAAACTAAAATTCTCCAAGAAAACTCTCTCCAGGTGGGGGGAAGATGTCTCCCTCCAGCCCTTTTGCAATCTTTGGAGCCAAGCTCCCTCTGGAATACTTTCCGACATTTCCTTTTCCCAGGCAAGTCTTTGTCTTTGAGCTCGTACTGCTCCCTAGGGCCTATAAGTTTATATAACTGGGGGGTCCAGCGTACTTTGTCTTTGGATTGCTGTGTCAAGAGTATAAAATTTTCCCAGGGATTTGGTTGACGGGAGAGCTCCCCCAGATTACCCGTTGTATTAATAAAGTGTCGTACCTGCAGGTATCTATGGAAATCTGATTATTGAAAATTAAATTGTTCTTTTAACTGGTCAAAAGCTAGACGGCCCTTCCCCCAGCAACTGGGAGAATCTCTCCAGCCCTCTCAGTTCCCACCTGGCATAGGCTGCGTCCAGACTGGGAGGAAGAAAGTCAGTGTGCTGATGAATCAACGAGAGAGGGCCCAGGGTCTCTTGGTTTGCTGTGTCCATGGGTTGCTCGACAACCGGGAAGCCAGGGCCACAGGTTGTGATCGGGCTAATGATCCTAGGGAGACCTTCACTGTCCCCTGCTCCTCCACCTCCAACAACCCCGAGGAGCTTCGTCCTGAGATCCAGGCGTGAACTGGTTGGAGCTGGCAGGCAAAGAAATAGGAATCAAAATTGGGCAATCCCAACCCCCCCCCGATCTCACGGCAAGGACAGTATCTGTCTGGAAATTCTTGGATGGTGGTCCCATAACTTTTTATAGTTGATTTCAAATAACTTAGAGGGGTTCAGCTGTACCTGAGTATCCAGGTAATGAATTTGGTTATGTTTTGCTCGGGAGAAAGGAAAGCCTCAATGGAAGTTCCGGGGAGCTGTTCCACTTAATTTAAGGGCCTCTGATTTAGTATAATTTAATTTATAGCCAGACAGCTCTCCGAAGGTACCCAGCAGTGACTGGAGACGAGTAACCGTCTACTGAGGTTTACTTAGGGAAAAAAAAAAAGGGAGCCGTCGGCGTAGAGGGCAGTCTTTTGTTCCCTCCCACTGGCCATCACACCCGCAATCTGTGGGTCCTGGTGAACAGCTGCTGCCAGAGGCTCCAGACAGACTTCAAATAGCAGAGGGGATATGGGGCAACCTTGCCTTGTTCCTCTAGATAATGTGACATTTCTTGAGTTCATTCCACTTACTTTAACCTGGGCCTGTGACTGGGTGTATAAGTTCTGATAAACTTTTAAAAATTTGTGGTCGAATTGCATTTTCTCCATGGTAAATTTTAAGAATTGCCAATTAACCTGATCAGAAGCCTTTTCAGCATCCATGGAAGTAGCCACCTGGAAATACGACTTTAATTTTTTTGAGAGGTGAATATATTCAGCAGCCCTCCGTATATTGTCTGACAGATATCTTCCTGCCACAAAACCAGTCTGATCTGGGTGGATGACCTCTTCTATGACCTGCTGCAGTCCGTCCGCCAGGATGCCTGTCAATATCTTCATATCTACATTTAGGAGTGACATGGGCCCGGTAGGAGGAACAATACTGTGCATTTTTGCCTTCCTTGGGGAGCACCACGATCTGTGCCTGTCTCCAAGACAGTGGAGCCCCCCCCCCACCACCACCACCACCACCATGTGATAAAAACATTGCAGCATGCTAGGTAACATCTTTCCCAAAACATTTATAAAATTCAGACGGTAGGTCGTCCAGACCAGGGGGCTTTCCTGATTTAATTTGTCAATTTTTGTTTAGTATTTCCTGGGCTGTGATGGCCCTGTCCAGTATGGTTCTGAGGTGGGCTTTTAGTGAGGGAAGTACAACGTTACTCAGAAAGGACTCCACTTTCAATTCGTAATTGTCAACAGGATCCTGGCTATATAAGGCTGCATAAAAATCTGCGAATGAAGCAGATATATTTAGGGGGTCTGATACCACCTTTCCCTCCCACCCCCCCAAGGATGCTGGATGTTAAGAACTGCTCTGGAAGCAGTCTGTTTTTCGTAGAGCAATAACTGAGATGACCAGCGCTATTGCCCCCTCATAATATCTTTGTGCTTTTCACCTAAGCAAACACTCGGTCTGCGAGGCTAATAATGACTCGAGCCTCTTTTTTTGACAGCCATTGAGTTTTGTCTTCCGGATGCAGTGTAAGCTTATATCAGAAGTCCACTTCCCGCAGATCTTGGTGCTAGTCTTGAGTCCCATGACCCACTGTGGCCAAGAGAGATGATCAACTGAGCGACAATGACATGTCTACAGAAAGTAATGGGGGAGGATAAATACCATGAGGAATGGATTAATTATGACTTTTTAATATTTACGCAGTTAATGCACAACAGGGTGTGGTGATATCATGGGAGATGTAGCCCCCATTGTATCGCCACACCTTGTTGTGTATTAACTGCTTAAACATTAAAAGGTTGTGACTAATCCATATTGCACACCTTGGAGTGTACTATTACAATTATGAGATGCAACTATTTTGATTTTGACTGATGGTATAAACTACTTTCACACCAGGATTTATGTACTGAGATATCCTGGCTGAATGTAGTCTCAGCGAATCAGATTTGAGGATTTTGACCATCCATTTCATAAGTCCCATTATGTTAGTGATTTTTTTCAGTGCTCTTCAAAAACATTATTGTTGGCAGAAGCAGGATTGAAAGCTCATAATATTTGTAAACAGTTTGAATTTCAGGACATCTGCTCTCTATTTAAGAAAGGCATTTTTATTGAAAGTATTTGCTTTTTTTTTTTTTTTTGTGTGGTGTACCTGTTGGAGTAGCGGTATTGTTTCCTCTTAGGACACCAGCGACTTGGATCAGTGTTCTGAAGCGCTGGCAGGAGGAGGATTGAGTGTCTTGGAGTATCTTCTCCTCCAGTGTGTGTGGTTTGATGGGCCTTGTGTTACCACCACCTGGGTGACTGCAGGTGGTGTTGCATCTGAGAAGCTTGCAGCAGCGAGGGAGGGCACAGTCTTACTCTGCGTCATCAGGCTGTGTCATTCATACACTTCGGAATCTTTTATGCCAGTGTTCATGAGGGAGGGGGGAAAAACTAGAAATGCCCCCAGGTGTTGTATGACAAGATTCCTGTCTCTCTCGGACCCCAGCACCCCTGCTGGTTTACTATCTGGTACAGTGAGTCTGGCGGGTAGCCCACTAGCTTTGCCATGGGGAGCAAGACACGGGATTGTAGACTTGAAATGGTGTCGGGTGGCCAAACCTTGGGAGGGGATCTGAAAGGGGTCAGCCTGGTATGAAGCGGGGAGGATGGTAAATTCCAAAAATAAGAGACTACCATTTGACTTTTTTGTCCTCTGCTACTTTTCCTGCCTTGAAGTCCTACTGCTCTGCTTGTGGCATCTGACTTGGTTCTACTGCAGCAGGTTGTGATGTCATAATCAGAGGATTGTAGTGTCACAGCAGGAACAAGCAAAATAAGCTGATGTCTAGGGGGAATATCCATCTAGCCACTCCTGTCACCCACCTCCCTAGGCTCATATGCCAGACTCCATTCCCCCATGGTGGTATCCCTGGGGAACACAAATTCCCCAACAGGGTCTGGATCCAGTTGCCAGGCAGGTGCCTAGTCAGTTGTGTGGGGCCTGCAGAAAGCTGGATATCATTCAGCCTGTTGGAGTTGTTCCATTTGTTTTTCCACTAGGGTTGCCAGCGTAAAGTGACACATGAACGTGTGTACATTGGCATATGTATGTCTCTGCTGCACCACCACCCGGTTTCCACTAGGTGGTAAGTAAACAGTAGAGGATGGACTCTTCCCTCCGAGAAGGAGCAGAGCTATCCTGTGAGGCATGTTTGTTGCTTCTTACTCTGGCTAACCCCTAGCAACTAGAGTTTGTTCCCCAACCTGGGGGAGTGGAAGAGTGAGCAGGAGGATTGGTGTGTACTGTGATACCTTGGTTGCTTAAAACGTTCTGTTTTAATGAAAATGTCTTCAGTAATAAAAATATACGGTAATGATATTGAAATTGTTAAAGAAATTTTTTTTTTTTTTTTCAATGTTTATCCTCCAGCCTTCTCAGTCTCATCCCTGGACACCTTGGACCATCTCCTTCCTCTATTCACTCTGGTAGTCAGTTTTCCCCTCTACTGATGGTGGGGTCAGGGGAGAGAGACCCCTCCCTCTCCACACAGAGCATTCAGACCAGAAGGGTCTACCAGTTGAAAGGGGGCGGCTCCAGGTTTTCCAGGCAAGGCTTCATGGCACCTGGTCTGCTTGATTTTCCTCCTGCTGTTTCTTTCCCATTTGGTCCTTCTGAAGCTGTGGAATGCTCAGATGACACATGCACGTGGAGGTGTGCATGCGGTCTGGGACGACAGCTTCTTCCATCTTCTCTATTGTCGGCCTTGTGTGTGTTGGCACCGCCACCAGGTCTCCACCTGCTGGCAGTCGAGAGCTGGTACAGCACACCACCCCAGCCCAAGAGAGGAGAGCTGCCAGGCTGCTGCTGATTCCCCTCTCAGCCTCTCCCCCTTGGCAGCCCGAACCTGTATCGTTGGCATGGTGTGTGGTAAGGCACTAATGGTCCCTCTGCCCTCGGCGCCATCATCGGGCCAGCTCTTAGTTGGGGAGTTTTATACAGTCGAGTTCTTCTGGTGAAAACTGAATTTTTTTATAGAAAAAAGTCAACTATGCAAACAAATGACCATACCAAATAAAAAGCAGGGCTTAAATTGTACTTATCCATAGTGTAAATTATATTCTTCTTGTGTTTTTAAAAAAAAAAAAAATTATATTGCAGGTATATTTGTTTATGCATTGTATCTGTCTAAATTTAATTCTAAGAGTGTAGCTATGTTCATCCACACTCTTTGGCATGTCTCCTTCCATTTTAAATCTTGCTGGAAGTCTTGAAGCTGGCTCCTTCCACCCACCTGGGTGGTATATACCTCGGCTCCACCCCATGATGTCAGATCTTCCTTTCCACTGGAAGATTCAGGTTGCCTCCCTTGAGCTCACGCATTTCGTAGGCCCTGGCTTTCAAACTTTGGTTCTACCGAAATTAAAAATCGTTCGAGTTAGCGATCGCCTTTACGTATCTTTGATTATGGAAGGAAAATCTTTCTCGATTTCGCCGGTGTCCATGCGGCCAAAAAATGTTGCGTACCAATCCCCACCTCATGTGCGTCTACTGCTTCGGTGTTGGCCATGCCACCTTGTCCTGCAGCTTTTGTTTGGCCTTCTATCCCAACGTCCTGGACGACAGTGTTGCACGTTTGAAACTGGGAAGACTGGAGAAGAGGAACCCTCCGGTGAAGTCCACGGAGGCTAGGTGGGCAGTTTCCATGGCTGCAGGATTCGCCGAGCAATTGGAACACATGCAAGTGTTCACGGAAGAAGCCGTTCGTGCTGCGGATGCTCTAAGCATCTTCGTTCCGCTCAACCTGGTCTCCACCTTCTCTGGCTCCTTCAGGGAGTTGTGCCAGTCTCTTCCCACCAGGGGAGAGGCGCCTGTGGGCTCGCATTCCACCCAATCCCGTAAGTGGGAGAAGGAACTGAGTAAGCCTTCATTTCCAGTGGAGGTGCTCTTCGGACTGGGAGAGGTCTCGACCTCTGTCAAAATTGCTTCTTCAGCCACTGGCTTCACGGACCTTCCATCGGGCCAGCCGACTGAAGATGCTGCTGATGAGGTCGAGATGGTTCTCGACCCAGTCGACCCACTGTCGCTGACCCCCGGTTGACGACTCGTTAGACAGGACTCTGGTCCTTGTCTTCCCTGATGAGGAGATCCAGCCCGCTGGTGTCCCCATCGAGGACCTGGTTCCAGATCCCTGGAAGTCACTGGTCTCGCCGGTGTCTCCCAAGCGACCGAGTTGGCCCACCTGATCTCATTCGAGGTCTAGAACTCCCTCGTCCAAAAGGCCGAGGAAGAGCCATAAGCTCTCCAAAAAGAGGCGATGCCATTGGTTGTCCTCATCCTCCTCTGATGAAGAGAGGCTCCGGTGGAATCTCCAGTGCTACAAGGACCTCATGTGGCAACAGCTTATCTTATCTGGGCACAAGCCTACTCCAACTCCTACCCCAACCATTACTTGTCTTTTGCCTCCTAGGCTGAAGCCGACCCCTTCGGAGCTGAAATCTTTGGTTCCCCTGCCTGCGGGGCTGGCGAGAACCACCTGTTTGGCCTAACCAGTCTCCAACCGATCCTGGCAGGGAACCGCCGCCTACAGCCTGTGGAGGGGTTCTTTCGAAGAAGACAGACCGGACTCCGGGCTTCCCCGACGTTTGTCAGTCACGGTCACCCCAGACAGCACTCGGCCTGTCGAGGGTGATTTGGGCGACAGGGTGCTATATATAGATTTGTCGGATTCGGACGTCACCAGGCTTCATTCACATCCTGGGGATGATGAATCTTCCGTTGGTTTAGGGATGGAGGAAGGCCCTTCCTCCTTCCAAGGGATCCTTCATCTCTTCTCTGATTCCACAGGGATGCCCCTTGAGCCCATCCAGAAAAAGGTGGAGTACCCGCTTATCGACATCCTGAAAAGAGGAGATACTCCGGAGGGCTTTCCTGTGGCTGAGGCCATTGTTGGCCCGGCCCTTGAACTCTGGCAACGTCCTGCCTCCTGCCCAGCTCAGTCTGCCTGCATGGCCCGTAAGTATGCAGTGCCCATGGGGTCCCTAGCGGGCTTCACAGAGCACCCTTCAGCCGAGAGCCTGGTGACCACCTCTGTGTTCAGGCGTACTGGCAGTTCTGCTGACACGGACCAACCTCCCAATAGAGTTCAAGCTCTTGGACCATTCGGCAAGGAAGGTCTGTGCTGCTGCCTTCTTAGGCCTTCGTCAGGCAAGTTTGGCCATCATCATGGCACACTTCTCTCATGCCCTTCTCGGGTCGTTTAGATGAGGTCCTCCCACACCTCCCCGCGGACATGCAGACCACAGTCTAGCAGGTCTGAGACAAAGGCCAAGCTGTTGCCAAACAGCAGTTCCAGACTGCCTTGGCCATCGGGGACTCTTGTGCCCGCTCGATGGCTGCTGCAGTTGCCTCTCACTGCAGGGCTTGGCTGAGGCTCTCTTCCTTCCTGGCGGATACTCGGCACAAATTAGCTGACGTGCCCTTCCTTGAGACTCTTGTTTGGCTCAGTAGTGGCCGGTCACCTCCAGTGCATAGGGCAGTCCAATGTCACCTTGGACGCTACTTCTGCCAAGAGTTCTTAGGGCAAGAACCAGCAGAAGAAGCAGCCCTTTTGGCACTCTTCTCCTGTGGTTCAGCAGTCCTCCTTTCAAGGGGGACAGCAGCACCAATATCAACAGCAGACTCAAGCTTGGCACCCTCGGCCCAAGCCTGGACCCCAGCAGAGCTGTAAAGGAGGCTGAGGCTGAGGCTCAGGTCTTGGAGCATCCTCTGCCTCCTCCAAGCCTGCCCAGTGACTGGTTGGGGGCTGCCACCACCCTACTTCCATCACACCAGCTCTGGGTCCTCCCGTGGGGGTCCGGCACCGTCACTTCCTTTCCACCTGGTCCATCATCACGTCGGACAGGTGGGTTCTCGAAGTGGTCGGTCAGGGACTGCCTCTAGAACTCTAGCAATACCCTCCCAGCCGAGCCCGTGCCCCTCTGCAAGAACGGATTTCCCACGCACAGCCAGTCGGCTCTTAGAGACGACATCACTCAGCTCCTCTTCAAGAAGGCAGTAGCTCCAGTGGTGGATCCTCCAGCAGATCCAGGCTTTGTCTCCAGGTACTTCCTGGTGCCCAAGTGGATTGGGGACTGGTGTCCTGTTCTAGAGCTGCACGACCCGAATCAGTATCTCAGGTCTCACACCTTTCGGATGGTCACTCTGTCCCAGATCATACCATGCTTGGAGCGAAACAAGTGGTTCTGTTCACTGGATCTGCAGGACACGTTCGTTCATGGCCCAATCCATCTGTCCCGTCACTGGTTCCTCCACTTCAGGGTCGAAGGGATCCTGTACGAGTTACGAGCCATACCGTTTGGCTTGTCATCGGCCCCACAGGTCTTCACCAAATTGCAGTGGTGGCGGCCCATCTATGGCGTCTGGGGTGGGGGGGGGGTGTCAGAATTTACCCCTACCGTGACAGTTGGCTCCTAGCAGGTTCCACCCAGCAGGAGGTGGAGAGGTCCAGGGATCTGGCCCTCCAGATCTGCTCTCAACTTGGCCTCCTGATCAACAAGGCCAAATTGGAACTCGTGCCTTCTCGGGTGATGGGCTTCATCGGGGCAAAGCTAGACTCTTGTCAAGACAGAGCTTGGCTCCTGGTGGACAGGGCAGAGGTTCTTTCCTCCTTTGCCCAATCATTTCTGGTTGGGCACTTGCGCCCTGCAACTTTCTGCACCTTCTGGGTTATATGGTGGCATGCACCTTCATGGTCTGGGCCTGGTTGCACATTCTCTTCTCCAGTGGGAGCTGGCCGCCCAGTGGACTCGGCACCACGGTCATTTTGACCAGCTGATCACTCTAACCCAGAAGATTTGGGATGCTCTCAAATGGTGGACCGCCGCAGACATGTTGCAGGAAGGGATCCCGTTTGTCTGCCCCGAACCGACGGTTGTCCTTATGATCGATGCCTCTCTCATGGGCTGGGGAGCCCACATATGGGACAAAAGGGCCCATGGGCTCTGGACCCCCGAAGAGTCCCGATGCCACATCAACCTGTTGGAGCTCAGAGCAGTCAGACTGGCACTGTCAGCTTTCGCTCCTCAGCTCTGGGGTCAAGTGGTTCAAGTCCAGATGGACAATACCACGACCATGTACTACCTCAACAAGCAGGGCGTCATGCACTCACATCTGCTATGCAAGGAGGCGCTCTGCATCTGGACCCTCATGAGCCGATTGGAGGTGGATCTCCTAGCCATCCATGTAGCAGGAGCCTCTAATTATCTGGCGGATGCTCTCAGCCGCTTGAGCCACACATCCCACGAGTGGTCTCTCCATCCAGAGGTAGCTTACAGCCTGTTCTCCCGTTGGGGCAAACTGATGTTGGACCTGTTTGCCTCCAGGGAAAACACCAAGCTGAGGCTGTTTCATGCCCAACCCCTCAGCAGGGCTCGCTGCAGGGGGATGCTTTCTCGAGGCCATGGACCCCAGGCCACCTATATGCCTTCCCTCCATTTCCCTTGATCCAGAAGATGCTCCTCAAGGTGAGGAGGGACAAGGTAAAGGTGATCCTGGTAGCCCCAGACTGGCAGCGCCACTTCTGGTATCCAGATCTCCTCAGCCTTAGCTGCAGGCCCCCAGAGTGACTTTGTACACACCCAGACCTGATGTCACTCAGTCAGGGGAAGGTATTCCATCTGGACCTTCAATCCCTGCACCTCACAGCCTGGTGTCTGAGCGGCTAGAGTTCCAGGCTTTGGGTCTTTCCAAAGATGTGTACACTGTGATTAAGGCATCTAGAAAGGAATTGACCAGGAAGTGTCTTGCTTCAGATGGAAAAGATTTTCCATTTGATGTCAGGGCAAGGGCCTGGACCCTTTGTCCTGTCCAGTAGGTAACATTCTCGACTACCTTTGGTCTCTCTCCAAAGGGGGTCTACAGTCATCGACCTTTAGGTTGCACCTGGCAGCCATCTCTGCTTACTGGGCGTGGGCCGGTCAGCCGATGTAAGCACAGGAGACAGTGGTCGGGCATTTTTTCAAAGGCCTGGATCACACATCTCCTCCGGTGCGTGAACCTCAACCTCCATGGGATCTACTGCTGGTACTGGCAAAGCTCATGGGCTCCAAGCACTTTTGGTGGAGTCCCCGTATCTGGTCTTCCACAGGGACAAGGTTGTCCTACGCCTCCACACGAATTCCTTCCGAAGGTGGTGTCTAGAGTTTCACCTTAACCAGGTGTTGACTTTGCTGGTGTACTACCCTGATTACACCTCGGAGGCCGAATACAGCCTCCATATCTTGGATCTGAGACATGCTGTCTCCTACTATAAGGAGAGGACGGCGGAAATTCGGGGAGAGGTTCGCCAGCTGTTTGTCACTTATGCTGAAGCCGCTTCTGGCAGACCTGCAGCCAAACAGACCATTACAAGGTGGATTACATCATGCTTAGGTCTGTGCTATGAGTTGGTGAGCAAGGAGCCTCCCAGAGTGAAAAGAGCTCATTCTACCCACCATACTGCTGCATCGGTGGCTGCTTCCAGGGACATCCCTATCCAGGAAATCTGGCAGGCTGCTATCTTGAAGTCAGCAAACACCTTCACCAACGACTACCACATCGACCTTGAGTCACGCTGGGATGCTGGTTTTGGGGCCTCAGTTCTCCAATCTCTGTTCCCAAAGTAGGGTGTGTGTGCCTTGCCTCCCTCCTCCCAGAGAACTGCTAGGAGTCTGCCAAAGAGTGTGGATGAACAACATAGCCACACTCCTAGAACAGGTTACTCACCTGTAACAGTAGTTCTAGGAGTGGTATATGTTCATCCACACGGACCCACCTGACTTCCTCAGCTGCGGACGCATACAGCCTGGCTTCTAGCAGGCTAAGATCTGGCGTCATGGGGCGGAGCCGAGGTATGTACCTCCTGGGTGGGTGGGAGGAGCCAGCTTGAAGACTTCCGGCAAGATTTGGAAGGGGACATGCCAAAGAGTGTGGATGAACAACATATACCACTCCTAGAACTACTGTTACAGGTAAGTAACCTGTTCTTATACAGTGTGTATCTATATATGACTCCGAATTTTTCTCGGGTGTTCCAGTTCCAGAGGGCATTTGTGTCCTATCCTGTGCTCAGTCTTTCTGAATGACCTCCCCAGAGCCAGTGCCTCTGCACACATCCACATGTATGTACCATATAGTTTGTGTCATGGAATATGATGGTACCTTTTTATTGGGGTCACAAAATGTGACAGCACTCCTTTTGGTGGTGTCAGCATGTCGACATCCTTTCTTGGTGGAATACTGGTGTCCCCAGCCAAAGTGGTGATTTTTCCTCCCAAGAACGGATTGTAGAGCGCAGAAGTATTTCTGTTTTTAATACCATATATAGTAAAAATGCTATGGAGTGGACTGTGTGGAGGAAAAAGGGTGGCATTCAGGAGATATAAGGAGACACATAAGGAAGACAGGGAGGTATACACCAACTAAAATGGAGCGCAGCAGGAAAGGCAGTGAAGGGAGCAATGGTGCAAACATAGGAATGACTCGCCAAAGGGGATGAAAGTTCAGATGCATAAGTGAGAAGATGAAGGCAAGGGGAGGGATATTAACGACAAGGACAGCGGGGGAGACTGCGCAGAAGAGGACCAAGGAAAAGCTGCCATCCTGAACAGGTACTTCTGCTCAGTCGTCAGTTTGGGGGGGGGGGGGCTTACCTCCAGGGAGTAACAGGAACAAAGTGTGGATGAGGTCCATTTTCACAGAAGAGTCCTGAAGGGACTTGCAGTTCTGAAGGTGGACAAGGCCGTGGGGCTGATGGGATACACCCAAAGCTACTGAAGGAACTCTGGGAGGTCCTGGCTGACCCACTGATGGCCTTCTTCAGCAGTGCACTGGAAACGAGCGTGGTTCTGGAGGATTAGAGAAGAGCAGACATGGTCCTTCTATGCAAGAGCGGCAACTGGGAGGAGGCTAGCAACTGTAGGCCAGTCAGTGTCACTTCAGTGGTGGGGGAACCCATGAAAACGTTGTTTAAGGAAAGGCTGGTAGAGTATCTTGTATCAGTGGGCTGCAAGACCACAGGTAACATAGATTCATGGGGGTGGTCATGCAGGGGAGGGCAGTGAATGTGACCTATCTGGATTTTATCAAGGCATTCACCATCTACTGCACAGGAGACGTGTAAAGACATTGAGCAGCCTAGGGGTAAGATTTAAAATTGAGTTAGAAATTGGTTCATGGGTTGGCAGCAGAGGGTGGTTGTTAATGACACTGTCTGTGTAATTATGGAGAGCAACCAGTGTTGTGCCGCAGGCTCAGTACTGGGACTGGTTCTCTTCAGTATCTTCATAAGTGACCTTGCAGAGAACTGGAAAGGAAAGTCTGTCTTTTTGCAGATGATATCAAAATCTGTAATAGGGTGGATAGCCAGGAGAGGGTAGAGAGAATGCTTAGGGATCTTGGGGAAACTTGAGGAATGGTCAAGAGTATGACAGTTGAGGTTCATTGCCAAGCAAATGCTAAATTATGCATCTAGGGCATACCCAGGCAGGAGTATTTTGATGCTTTGGTATGTAGGGAGGGGCATCTCCAGCAGGAGGAGGTAGGTGGTATTGCCACTGTACTGCTCACTGGAGAGACCCTGCCTAGAGTACTGTGTCCAGTTTTGGAGGCTGCACCTCAAAAAGGATATAGACAGGGTGGACGCAGTCCAGAGGAGGGCAACTAAAGTAGTGCAGGTGTTGCATGGGAAGCCTTATGAGGAGAGATGGAGGAATCTCTGCATGTACACCCTGGAAGAGAAGAGAGTGAGAGAGGGCATGATGGAGACCTACAGGTAGCTCACAGGGGTGAACAGGGTACAGGAGGGTTATATCTCTTAACTGAGAAAAGAGTACCAGGACCCAGGGGGCATGCAATGAAATGGGGGTGAAGAGGGATGTGAAGAAATGCTACTTCACTGAAAAGGTGGTAGATGCCTGACACAGACGGCAGAGGTGGTGGTGGCAAACACATTGGGGGCCTTCAAGCATGCATGGGATATTAATACATAGGCAGGGGGATGGTCTCCAGAGACCAGTTAGTCTGTGAAGACAGGGAATAGCTGGGCAGACTTGGTGGGCAAAGCAGTGTTTTTCTGCCAACAGATTTTATATTTTTGTGTGGCTTTATTCTTATCTTTGGATTCTGCTGATGTCGTAGATAACTTGTGATGTGGTCTTGCAGTTTATAGTGCCGGGGACTTCCCATAAAATAGAATGCAGACACTTATTGCAAGTTACAAGAAAATCCTATGTTTAGTATCAGTATACAAAGTTTTTACCCTATTTGATGTACTGTATTTTATTTTGGAAGGATCCCTCATGTGGTGTATGCACCAAGTCCCAAAAAATCCAGCAAACCAAATAGCCCAAACCAAGCTCCAGAAGAAGGCCAGGCTCTGATTGAGAAGCAGACCCAGAAGAATAGAGAACCATCTCTTCTAAAAGCCCTGTGCAAAACCTTTGGATCTTATTTTGTAATGAGCTTCATATATAAAATTGTTCATGATGTCTTGATGTTTGCTGGGCCACTGATTTTAAAGTAAGTCTGCTGTTTTTATAAATTATCCATACAGTTTGAAACGTTTCATGTGTTTGTTTTTTCTGACCCTCTGTGAGTAACAGATGCCCAACCCCTAAAATATTTGTTCCTGAAATGAAAACAGTTTTTTTCTCTTAAAGTAAATTACACTTCAAAATGTGTGAGAAGCCATCATCTGACTTCAGGTTGAGAGTACCCCCCTCCCACCAGAGTGAGTCATTTGTACTGTGGGAATGGGGAGTGTCTGCATCGGTGTCTGGGGATAGGCATGTGGGGCTTAGAGTAACCCTGTCTTGCACCACCACCTATGGACCGACTGATGTGGCCATTATTAGCGGGAAGCTTGACTTGAGTTGGAGCTAACAGAGTAATGTTTTAACAGCTGTAGATGGCTCTGGTCAGCCCCCTCCCCCTTGGGTGATACATAGAAATTGGAATCCTGCAATGCCAGTATGTTGATACTAGGTGAGCAGCATCTACTTACTGGAAGAGCAGATCTTACTTCGAGAGGGCTCTTGCAGTAGGTATTCACATATAGGACTGACCCGCCAGGCGTCGGGGACCCAATGGAAACATTTCTAGCTAGCAGTCACTGGCGGGGGACCGCCCCCACGTCAGGTGACCGGCGTCATACGACGTTGGTATAAAGGGGTGGTCCCCCACGCCCACCTTCCAGTTCTTTCCCGCCGTCAGCTTGTGAAAGTTCCTCATGGTAGAATTCAGCGCTCGTCAGTTGTTCATCGGTCCACTAGTTTTTGTACTTTTCAACCTCCTTTTCTCTGTTTCTTGATCATCCTATCGATTTGCTGTGCATCTCATCCCCAAAGCCCTCCGAATCACATAAAAATAAGTGTGACTCGTGTGGCTCTCAACTGCCACACAAGGATGGCCATTCCTTGTGCCTCTTCTGTCTGGGTTCAGACCACCCCGTGGAGAAGTACCAACACTGCCACAAATTTAACTCTGCTACCCAGAAAAAGAAGGCAGCAATCCCTGGAAGCCCATACCCTCAATAAACAAATGGCATCCATGGAAAAGGAACTAAAGAAATTAAGGTGGGCATCCACTTCCCACGAAGGTCACAAGAATAAGTGTGACAAGGAGAAGCATCGGGAGCGGGAAACTGCTTCCACGGCAGCCGCGACTCACTTAAGATAATGTCCCCTCCAGGGGACCATTCCATGAAGGCCGTCTTGGTGGTATATAAGAAGGCGTCGCTCCTCCCATCTGGCTCGCTAGGGCCCTTAGGGAGCCTCCGGGAGAAGGAGGCCTGCTCCTGGGAAGGCCGCTTCTCCCGCGCAGTCTCCGGGTCAGAGCGGGTCTGGTAAGTCAGGCACCGGTCCCACCGACATCCGCCCGGATGAGGCTGCTAAGCCGCTTGCCCCTTCAGACGGGGGGGATGCCCTGCCAAACCTTCAACCGACAAGGCCGTATCCCCAGCTCGACCTTCAGCTGTCAGGGAGTTCGATAAGTCAGACGTCTGCTCCTCTGACACCTGCCCGGATTCAGCAGATAAGTGGGACACCAGCACTACCGACGCCCGCCCAGGCAAAGAGCCTGCGCCGGTCCATAAAGATCCGTCCGACGCCTCAGGCTCTCTGCAGTGCATTGCGTTGCCTTTTGATGTCCCTGCGTCCCCTCAGCTGACCCTCCGGGGATTCTAATCTTCCTTCCCCGGTCATCACTGAGGACCTTGAGAAGCTGCCATCATGGCCCCCTCCTTCGGGACCAGATGCCCTGATGCCGGACACTCCAACACCGGCCCAGACGCCAGCCAACATACCGTTCTAGGGATATGGCTATGTTGTTCATCCACACTGTCTGGCAGGTATCCTTGCCGCTTTAAATCTTGCCAGAAGGTCTTCAAGCTGGCTCCTCCCACCCACTCGGGTGGTAAAACTCTCGGCTCCGCCCCATGATGCCAGATCTTCCTTACCGCCTGGAAGCTCAGGTTCCCTCCTTAACGCCTGCGTATAAGACTGGTTCCTAATTCTTGAATTCAAAGTTTTTGCTAAAGACTTGGTCTTCTCTCGCGGCTGATGGACAAATCGACTCCCGGTTTCCGGAGATGCCCTTGCGGGCAGAAGATGTCTCGGACGGATCTGCACTCCACGTGCGTCTACTGCTTAGGCCTTGAGCACGACCCGCAGGCTTGCGACCTGTGCTCTTCCTTCTCGGCCTACGTCCTCGAAGACCGTGCTGCCCGTTTACAACTGGGGCGTCCCGAGAAGCTATTTCCTCCGGTGAAGTCAAAAGAGGCCCGCTCAGCGGTGTCCGCGGCGGAGGGCTCGGCGGATCAGCTCGGCAGATGATCGCCTCGAAGAGAAGGCGGCGCTGGCCGCTTCTACCTCGGCCGTGCATTTGTCCCGCTCTCTCGGTGCCTCTTATTCAGCTTCTTTTAAGGAGCTTTGTCTGACCTCTCGACCAAAGGTGAGGGACCAACTTCTTCTGGACCGCTTTCTTGGTCAAAAGAGAGACAGGGTAAGTCTCACCGTCGACGCCTTGGAGGCGGGAAAGATCCCTCTCCCGGTTGTCGGCCGTCGACTTGATCGACTTCTCAGCTGCCACTGGCCTCACGGTGTCCCCGTCAGGCCAGTTGACTGAGACTCCCGTCGACGCGGTTGAGATTTTTCTCGACCCGTTGGACGGAGAAGCCGAGAATCCCTTCTCCCCGGTTCCCCGTGGGAGTTGAGGACCCGTTGCTGCGTCTGTGCCTCCGGTTCCGGAGCCTTTGGTTGAACCCTCTGAACCGAGGGGAGTGCCGGTTCCCCACGACACCTCCCCGCACCGTCCTCGGCAAAGCTGAGGTTCTTGGTTCTTGGTCTCGGACTTCTTCGTGGTCCAGCCGATCCCGCCGTCATAGGCGGTCTCGGTCTTGGCACCGCGGCAAGCGGCGCCGCCACTCATCCTCTTCCTCCTCCTCGGACAAGGGGAGGCTTCGGCACAAGTTGCGTTGAAGATATGAGGAACTCATGTGGCAACAGCTCCTTCTGACCGGGAATAAGCCGACGCCGTCGTCTTCCCCGGCCATTAAGTGGCTGTCACCGAGTGGCGAAACAACCCTCGCTTTATCCGAGGAGCCTGTTCCCAGGCCGGTTGTTCGGCCAAAACCAGCTGCCCCACCGATTCCGGTGGAACCTCCGCCTCCACAGCCGTTAGTTGGGGCTCTGACCAAGAATTCTCGGTCGGCTCAGGGACTGCCCCATAGGCTGTCTGTTACCCACACTCCCGATCGACCTCGGCAGGTGGAGGGTGGCTCAGGCCCGAGGCAGCTCTTTGAGGACTCTTCCGAGTCCGAAGAAGATTCCTCCCTTTTCTCCAAGCGAATGGACTTGGAGTCCTCAGGAGGACAGTCGGTGGACGATAGCCCTTCGTCCTTCCTGGGATTGCTTCGGCTCATCTCGGAGTCCACCGGGATGAAGCTCAAACCCGTTTCTAAGCGGGCCAGGTATCCCCTCACGGAGATTCTGGACCGAGGGGATTCCCCTACGGAGGCCTTTCCGGTGGCCGAGGCCATAGTGGGCCCGGCCTTGGAGCTTTGGCAGCGCCCTGCTTCCTGCCCTGTGCCTTCGGTCAGGATGGCCAGGAAGTATGCGGACCCTACCGGTTCCCTGTCCGGTTTTTCGGAACACCCCTCGGCCGAGGGGTTAGTTACCGACAGCGTTTTCCGGTGCCGGGCGCTAGAGGATGTGGACAAACCTCCAACAAGGAGTCTAAGAAATTGGACTATGCCGGGCGAAAAGTCTATGCTGCGTCCTCCCTCGGCCTTTGCCAGGCCAGTTCGGCCGTCCTCATGGCACATTTCTCTCATGCCCTGTTGGGCTCCCTGGATGAGGTCGTCCCTCATCTTCCCGCGGATCTGCAGACCACGGTCAGGCAGGTGCGGGACCAAGGCAGGGCAGTGGCCAAACAGCAGCTCCAGACTGCTTTAGACATTGGGGACTCGTGTGCCAGGTCTGTGGCAGCTGCAGTGGCTATGCATCGTCTGGCTTGGCTGAGGATATCCACCTTTACTTCGGATACCCAGCACAAGTTGGCGGATGTTCCCTTTTTGGGGACCGACCTCTTCGGCACTGGGGTGGAAGGTCACCTGCAGAGGATCAAGAAGTCCAATGCTACCTTGGACTCGGTCTCTTCCGCTCAGAAGGACAAAGGCCGTAAACCACAGCCTAAGCCCTTTCGTCCTTCTGCGCTCGTGGCGTCCGGCCCAGCAATGTCAGGGCCAGCAGGCTCGGGCTTAGCATCCCAAACCCAAGCCCGGAGCTTCCTCCAACAGGAAGCAGGGAGGTAAAGGCCCAGGAGGTCCCTTGGCCGGTCCCTCCTCCAAGCCTGCCCAGTGACGGGCTGAGGGGTGTCGCCCCCAACCCCTGCCACCTCACCACAGGTTCCCCCATGGGGGACGGCTCCGCACTTCCTTTCCGCCTGGTCCGTTATTACCATGGACAGGTGGGTGCTGGAGGTGGTGGAAAAGGCCTGCCTCTAGAATTGAGCAGGCCCCGCCTTCAGAGCCGCCGCACTGGGGCCTCGGGTCCGCCGCCTACTGTCTGCTCATCGGGCCAACATCGCCTCCTCCTCCAAAAGGAGGTGATCAGGGAGGTGGCGGACCCTCCCTCAGACCCGGGGTTTGTGTCCAGGTACTTCCTGGTTCCGAAACAGATGGGGGGCTGGTGCCCCATTCTCGACCTACGTGACCTGAACAAGTTCCTAAGGTCTCGAACCTTCAGGATGGTCACTCTGGCTCAGATAATACCATCCCTGGAACACGGCGTGTGTTTCTGCTCTCTGGACCTGCAGGACGCGTTCTTTCACGTCCCTATCCATCAGTCACATCGGAGATTCCTTCGCTTTCGAGCGGAGGGATCCCTTTTCGAGTTCCGAGCCATGCTCTTCAGCCTATCTCCAGCTCCCAGGGTCTTCACCAAATGCATAGCAGTGGTGACAGCTTTCCTGCGCCGAGGTCCGGTGTACCCTTACCTGGACGATGATTGATAGCAGCCCCTCCAGACAGGAGGTGGAGCGTCCAGAGATCTGGCCCTCCAGGTTTGCTCTCAAATCGCCTTCTCATCAACGAGGCCAAGTCGAACCTCGAGCTGAAGCAGGTGATTCTGTTTATCGGGCAGAGCTCGACTCTCTGAGCCAGAGCACGGCTCTCGTCGGACAGGGCCGAGGTTCTTACCTCCTTTGCCCAGTCATTTCTGGTTGGGCAATCGCGCCCTGCCCGGGACTTCCTGCGCCTCCTGGGTCTCATGGCGGCCTGTACCAGCGTGGCCCGTTGGGCACGCTGGCACATGCGCCCCCTTCAGTGGGGCCTGGCCAGCCAGTGGTCACAACGCTGCGATCCATTGGACCAGCTAGTGATGGTGACCCAGGAGATGTAGAACGCTCTCCGGTGGTGGACCGTTCCAACTCATCTGCAGGAGGGCATCCCGTTTGTCCGCCCCGAGCCGACGGTCTCTCTATCGACCGATGCCTCTCTGATGGGTTGGGGTGCCCATCTGGGGGAACATC
This sequence comes from Neoceratodus forsteri, assembly GCA_016271365.2. Taxonomy (NCBI): domain Eukaryota; kingdom Metazoa; phylum Chordata; order Ceratodontiformes; family Ceratodontidae; genus Neoceratodus; species Neoceratodus forsteri. The sequence continues at coordinate 141,574,930 of JADMNL010000025.1, read as the reverse complement.
GGGCGCACGGCCTCTGGTCCCCGCGGAGTCCCGATGCCACATCAACGTGCTGGAGCTCCGAGCGGTCCGCCTAGCTCTCACCGCCTTTGCTCCGTTTCTCCGGGGTCAAGTGGTCCGAGTCCAGACGGACAATACCACGACCATGTACTACCTAAACCGCCAGGGCGGGACGCGTTCCATGCTTCTATGCAAGGAAGCTCTCCGCATTTGGTCACTCGTGCGCAGCTTGGAGGCGGATCTCCTAGCCATTCATGTGGCAGGAGCCTCCAACACCCTGGCCGATGCCCTGAGCCGGATAGGGGCTGCATCTCATGAGTGGTCTCTCCTGCTGGAGGTGGTACAAGATCTGTTCTCCCATTGGGGCGCACCTCAGGTGGACCTGTTTGCCTCCAGGGAGAACGCGAAGCTGAGGCTGTTCCATGCCCGCCCCCCTCAGCAGGGCTCGCTGCAGGGGGATGCCTTCTCGAGGCCGTGGACCCCGGGCCTCTTCCCCCACCATTTCCCTTGATTCACAAGGTGCTTCTCAAAGCAAGGAGGGACAAGGCGCAGGTGATTCTGATAGCCCCAGACTGGCCCCGCCAGTTCTGGTACCCAGATCTCCTCAGCCTCAGCTCCAGGCTCCCGAGGCAGCTTCCAGCTCGCCCGGACCTGCTCTCAGTCAATCAGGAGAAGGTGTTCCATCCGGACCTTCAATCCCTGCACCTGACGGCCTGGTTCCTGAGCGGCTAGAGTTCCAGGCCTTGGGTCTTTCTGACGAGGTCCTCAATGTTGTTGAGGCGTCCCGTAAGGAGTCGACCAGGAAATGCTATGCCTTCAAATGGAAGAGATTTTCCATTTGGTGTCAGGGTAAGGGCTTGGACCCTTCCTCCTGTCCTTTGGAAAGCATCTTGGACTATTTATGGTCCCTTTCTCGTCAAGGGCTTAGGTCGACGACCCTAAGGGTGCACCTGGCAGCCATCTCTGCTTACCGGGCGCGGGCCGGGGAGCAGTCGGTGGTGCAGGAGAAGGTGGTCTGGCGCTTTTTCAAAGGCCTTGATCATATTTCCCCTCCGATGCGAGAACCTCCACCTCCGTGGGATTTACTGCTGGTATTGGCAAAGCTCACAGGCAAGCCATTCGAACCAATGCACAGGTGTGAACTCTCTCACCTGTCGTGGAAGACCGCCTTCTTGGTGGCTATCACGTCAGCCAGAAGGATGGGAGAACTCCAGGCGCTCTGCATCGAGTCTCCTTACCTGGTCTTCCACAGGGACAAGGTTGTCCTGTGCCCCAACCCGAAATTCCTTCCGAAGGCGGTGTCGGAGTTTCACCTTAACCAGGTGTTGACTCTGCCGGTGTTCTACCCCAATCACACCTCGGAGGCCGAATACAGGCTCCATACTTTGGACCCTAGAAGGGCGCTCGCTTATTATAAGGAGCGCACGGCTGAAATTCGGGGAGAGGTTCGCCAGCTGTTTGTCACCTACACTGAAGCCGCACCTGGCAGACCTGCAGCCAAGCGGATGATAAGCAGGTGGGTCACCTCCTGCATAGATCTCTGCCACAAGTTGGCGGGCATGGAGCCTCCCAGAGGGATAAGAGCTCATTCTACCCGCCATACTGCTGCATCGGTAGCTGCTTCCAGGGACGTCCCTATCCAGGATATCTGCAGGGCTGCTACCTGGAAGTCAGCACACACCTTCATCACCCATTACCACATCGACCTTGAGTCACGCTGGGATGCTGGTTTTGGGGCCTCTGTTCTCCAGTCTTTATTCCCTAAGTAGGGGGTGTGCGCCTTGCCTCCCTCCTCCTGGAGAACTGCTAGGAGTCTGCCAGACAGTGTGGATGAACAACATATCCATGTCCTAGATATACAGGTTACTCACCTGTAACAGGAGTTCTAGGAATGGTATATGTTGTTCATCCAACGACTCCACCCGACCTCCCCGGCTTCGATGCACAACCTGAGCTTCCAGCGGGCCAGATCTGGCGTCATGGGGCGGAGCCGAGAGTTTTACCACCCGGGTGGGTGGGAGGAGCCAGCTTGAAGACCTTCCGGCAAGATTTAAAGCGGCAAGGATACCTGCCAGACAGTGTGGATGAACATATACCATTTCTAGAACTCCTGTTACAGGTGAGTAACCTGTATTTACTGGACAGTGTTTCTACGCTGGGGCCGGCGTTACTAGTACCTGGTCCACCAGCTGGGCCTCTGCCAGGTCCTTCTGCTCCGTCAGAGCCCCTGGCTCCCGGGTATCCAACACTATTCACATTTCTTCCTAGTTCCAAAGAAGTCTGGAGATGTCAGGCCTATCTTAGACCTCAGTTCCCTGAACATGTTTGTGGAGTACAAACGCTTCAGAATGCTCTCTTTGCAGAGCCTTCTACCATTTCTTCGGCAGGGACAGTGGCTTTGTGCTTTGGACATGCAGGTGCCTACTTGCATATCCCCATATGCCCGTCCCACTGCAAATTCCTTCATTTTGCTTTCATAGGGGCTACCAGTTCAGGATCCTCCCATTTGGTCTTTCCTCGCCCACAATGTTTACCAAATGCTTGCCTGTAGTAGCGGCCCACCTGCATATCCAGGGAGTTCAGGTATTCCTGTACCTGAATGATTGGCTCCTGGCAGCCCCATCCAGGGAGGAACTTCTGCACTCTTTCCCTTACCCTGCAGGTTTTCACCAGCCTAATTATCACCATCAACCAGGCCAAGTCCCATTTGGTCCCCTGCCGCCTCCAGTTTATAGGGGCGATCCTGGACATGAGCATCGGCAAAGCCTTTTTGCCTCTGGACTGGGTGGACACCCTTTAGACTCAGTCCTGTCTTCTGTCCAGTCGCAGGAGGGTTGGAGCCAGGTCAGTTCCTCGCCTCCTCGGGCTAATGGCGGCTGCCATTCCGGCAGTCCCATGTGCTCAGCTCCATATGAGGATCTCTCAGTGGATGCTTTGATCTCAATGGGACCAAACCCTGGACAGTCTACACCAAGAGGTGCTAATTTCTGATCCCATGATCAGGGACTTACAATGGTGGATGGTGCAGGAGAACCTGTGCCTGGGAGTTCACTTCAATATCAAACCCTCCTCCCAGATGTTGACGACAGACGCGTCAGGGGAAGGCTGAGGAGCCCATCTCGGGTCTCGCAGGATTCTGGGCAGCTGGTCCAAGTTTGAACAAAACCTGCACATAAATGTGCTCGAACTGAGAGCAGTCCTTTATGCCCTTCAGGCTCTTCACTCCATTATTCTTCCCAGTCATCTCCTCATACAGACAGACATGTGCGTAGCCTGGTATCTCAACAAGCAGGGAGGAATACATTCCTACCCTCTGTGCCGGGAAGCAATGAGGGTCTGCCTTTGGGCAACCCAGTATCATCTTTACTTGATGGCGATTCACATTCCAGGAGTGGAAAACATGCTGGCGGATCGACTCAGTCAGTTCTCAGCCAGCACCCACGAATGGGAAATGGATTAAGAAGTCGTAAATGACATCTTTCAGCGATGGGGCACACCTCAGATAGACCTCCTTGCTTCTCCCCAAAACGTAAAATTTCCCACCTTCTGCTCGCACCAGGGCGAGGCATTTTTTGGCGGGATGCTGTGTCTCTTGCTTGGAAGGACAGATTCGTTTATGCCTTCCCTCCTCTTCCTTTAATTCTGAGGGTCCTGAACAAACTGTTATCGGAGGGAGCTCGAATGATTCTCATAGTTTCCTTCTGGGCCAGGCAAGTTTGGTTCTCTTCTGCAACAGTTTTCAGAGGAACCTCCACTTCCTTTGTTGCAACAGTTGTTGACCCAGGATCAGGGGGCCCTTGTTCATCCAGGTCTCAAATCCCTTCATTTACATGCATGTTTCCTGCAGGCATAGCAAAAGCACTCTTTGGAGTCACTCCGCTCGTAGTGGACATTTTGGTAGAAGCCAGAAAGCCTTCCACCAGGTCCCCCTATGCCATGAAATTGAAACGGTTTTCTATTTGAGCCACTTTAAAAGACCTTGAACCTTGCTCATGCCCAGCCAATAAAGTCCTGGACTACTTGCATCACCTCTTCGATCTGGGTCTCGGCCATTCTTCATTAAAGGTCCACATGGCCACTATTTCAGCCTACCATATTCCCTTCAGGGACAGGACATTTGCTCAGTTGGAAGTCTCCAAGACCTTCCTCAGAGGGGTTCTCCATTTGAGACGCCCGTCCGCATTCCTGCCCTTCCTTGGGACTTGAATTTAATTCTGGAGAAGCTTACTCTGCCTCCCTTCATGCCGGCAGCTACGGCAGATTTAAAGTTCCTTTCTTGGAAGAAGCTCTTCCTAGTGGCCATTACTTGTGCTCGGTGCATTTCCGAGCTTCAGGCCTGGATGTGCAGAATCCCTTATTTTATTTTCCACAAGGAACATGTGGCTCTATGCAGCAACCCTAAGTTTCTCCCCAAGATGGTGGCTGAATCTATGCTGAAGCAATCCACTGAGCTACCCGCTTTCTTTACGCAACACTCCAATCAAGGGGAGTTCCTCTTGCATACTTTGGATTTTTACAGAATACTGAGATACTACACCACTCTAAGGATCTCAGGAAAACTGATCAGCTTTTTTTGTCTCTTGCTCACAAAAGAGAAGGCAATGCTGTATCTAAGCAATGCCTATCAAAATGTTTGGTTCATTGTATCACTTTCTGTTATGACAAATACAAGACCCTGCCGGTTCAAGGCAGAGGTCACTCCACCAGAGGAGTAGCTGCCTCTGTGGCTTGTTTCAAGAATGTGTCAGCGGCAGACATCTGTGCAGCCGCTACTTGGACTTCTGTCCATACCTTTACGAAACACTACAGTTTGGACATTGCTTCTCACGGGTTGGCTGTGCTACAAAGTCTCCTTTTGTGAGATCCTTTTCAGCCTGCGGTTCCATGCTATGTATGTTTATCCTCCTCACAAGTGCTTTTCCTTGATCTAGACTGCTTGGGACTCAGTCCTTCATGTGAATTCCTACTGCAAGAACCCTCTAAAAGTAAGATGGTACAGTTATATAAGAACTTACCTTAACAGTAGATCTTCAAGAGAGGCTCTTGCAGTAGGTATTGCCTTCCTGCCCTTAATTCCCTCTAAGCTTTTTTGGCTCCATTTCCAAGGGGGGAATATCCTCTTCTCTCTCTCGTCTTGCCTCTTTGGCCCCTGGCTGGAAAGAACAGGAAGGCAGGCGTGGGGGACTGCCCCTTTATTCTGATGTCGTATGACGGCGGTCACCTAACATGGGGGCGGTCCCCTGCCAGAGACTGCTAACTAGAAATTTTTCTGTGGGGTCCTGATGCCTGGCGGGTCAGTCCTATATGGGAATACCTACTGCAAGAGTCTCTCTCTCAAAGATGAACTGTTATGGTAAGTTCTTACGTAACTGTACTTTTTGCATACCACTACTAAACAAGTTCATTTATTTATTTTTGTAAACAAAGGTGTTTCTGACCACAGCATAAAATAGGCTCTTTTCTTATTTGCTGGGAACCACTTACCATTGAAGTCATTCAGGTCGTTCTCACAATTGTCTGGCACTAATTGGAAATTATCGTTTAACACAGATCATCAACTGTGTATACTTCCCGTCTTCCTTTCTGTTCCTTCGTTTATACTTCCCACTTTCCTTTTCCTTTGTTTATGAAGTGGTTTGAGCAGTTAACAGTGGTTTGTTGAGGATATATAACTATTACTGCAGTCCGAAATTCTGACAGTTTATATGTAGTGCAGACATTACTTACAGCCATGCCCTGTATGTATAGTTCATATACCTACTTGTGGTCCCCCTCTTTAATTCCAGGCTGCTTATTCATTTTGTGAATAACAAAGATGCTCCCAGCTGGCAAGGCTACTTTTATACCGTGCTGCTGTTTACAGCCGCCTTGGTGCAAACTCTGGTTCTCCATCAGTATTTCCACATCTGCTTTGTTTCCGGAATGAGGCTGAGGACTGCTATTGTCAGTGCTGTTTACAGAAAGGTAAGGCCTGCATTTCAGAAATATCATGTGTGTCATAGTGTAAATGGAATGCTGAAGTTGGACCATTACAAGAAGAGAATTGCCTGGTGTATCACCATAGTTGGCTACTTAGCTCAGATAATATAAATAGGTTGATCCTCCAGTTTTTTCAGGGTGACAAAATATCCACATTAACATCCTGTGATAGTCCTGTAAATATTCATACAAGGTGCAAAACAGATGTAGAATAATGTATGTGGAGGTGTGTGCATAATGAGAATATAATGTATGGTAAAACATTGTCCCCTAAAATCCATCTTTCCCAGTGTTTTACCATTGATGTGATGTCACTGTGGTGTTAACCCATCTGAGGAGTCACATCGATGATATAACAACGGGATCACTCTGCATCTGCACGCTACATGAACTGACGGCCACAGTGGTGAGAACTTGATCCGTAACAGAGCAGTGGCGACAGAAATAAATTAAAAGTAAGGTACCTGCTTCCTTTTTCACTATTTATGGGACCATACACTATTGAAGATGATTGTGTGTGTGTGGGGTGCTGCTGAGCAGCCTAGATGGAAGCAGCTAAAGCTTGAGCTCCTGAAGGAAACTTATAAAATAATGTTTTTAAGTACTAAACACTCACAAACCCTGCAAGTGCAGGTGACCAGACAAGTGCAGGGACCTTGTAGACTGTTAAGATGGGGAAATCTAAAGAAAATAATTCATCCTCGACTGACCTTTTCACCCCAAGATGAGTGACCCGCGATGAGCATTCTGTACACAGTGGCGTGTCCTCTGACCATGCTGAACCAGTGGCTGGAGAGGCCTCTTTTGCAGCGGTTCATGCCACTTTGCCTAAGTTGGTAAGGTCAGTCCAAGAACTAGACAAAATTTGATTCACTTACCCCTAGAATCTCGACTCTTGAAACACACATGGACCACTGTGAGACTGTGGTGCAGCGATTGGAGACCTTTGTACTTAAAACCACGGAGGCTACCACCAGACTCATTAAGGAAAACATGCAACTGCATCTACGTCTGGAGAATGTAGAAAACCAGACAACGGAAAGAAATCTCCGGATAGTGGGCCTACCTGAAGCGGCTGAAGGGGAAGATGCTCTACTATTTGCCAGGACTTTCCTGCCAGTTGTTCTGGGCCTTTCAGAGGAGGATTCCTCATTCTCACTGGAAAAAGCCTATAGATTTACGCCCCGCTGGACCCTACAACCCCTTGGACACTTACATTGATATGTACTGGCATAGGAGATTGAGACCGTGCTCTTGCCTTAGCCCAAAGGAGAAGATCGCTGAAATATGGGGAAGCTACGATTTTGATGTTCCCAGACCTGTCTTGCAGCACTCAGCATCCCTAACCAGGAAATCTGTCGGGCTGCTACCTGGAAATCAGCAAACACATTCATTACCCACTACCACATCGACCTTGAGTCATGCTGACATGCTGGTTTTGGGGTCTCGGTTCTCCAATCTCTATTTCCCAAGTAGGGGGGTGTGCACCTTGCCTCCCTCCTCCCGGAGAACTGCTTGGAGTCTGCCAGATAGTGTGGATGAACAACATATCCACGCTCCTAGAACAGATTACTCACCTGTAACAGTAGATCTTACTTCGAGAGGGCTCTTGCAGTAGGTAATTACATATAGGACTGACGTCGGCAGGCGACAGGACCCCGCGGAAAAATTTCTAGCTAGCAGTCTCTGGCGAGGGACCACCCCACGTCAGGTGACTGGCATCAGGAGACATCTGTATAAAGCGGCGGTCCCTCACGCCGGCTTTCCAGTTCTTTCCTGCTCATGCCAGCGCCTCGCGAAAAAGTTTCCTGCACGTCTGGCTCCTTTGGTATTTTAACAGAGAATTTAAATTTTTTTTTTCTTGTCATCCGTCAGGTATTCGTCGGTGTATCCCCTACACCCTCCGAGCACAAAAACAAGTGTGACTCATGCAGCACCCAACTCCCGCACAAGGACGGCCATTCCCTGTGCCTTTTTTGCCTAGGCCCCGACCATCCAGTAGAGAAGTGCCAGCACTGCCTTAGCTTTAACGCTGCCACCCGGAGAAGGTGGCAGCAGTCCCTGGAGGCCTATATTTAGAAAAAGAAAATGAGCTCCATGGAGAAAGAATTGAAAGAGCTTCAGCAGGCGTCCTCTTCCCCTGAAGGCCATCGCAAGGAAAAAGGATAAAGAAAAGCGCCGGGACAAGGGCTCCTTACCAACCGCAACTTCCTCTGGAGTCGCATGAAAAAGGTAGCGATCCCTCCGGTTAACCACCGGCGCCTTGAGGCTTCTAAGGCGGCGTCGGCCCTATACGGTCTTGGGCCCTTGAGCGCCTCCGGCTTGTGGAAGCCTCCGCTCCCAGTAAAGCCTTGGTTTCATGGCCTATTGGTGCGAGTGGCTCCGATAAGCTGGACGTCTGCTCCTCTGATGCCTGCACGAAGAAGGTCGGTAAGTTGCCCGATCCTTCAGTGCATGGCCCCCATTCTGCCCAACCAGGCCACCCCTCCATTACGGCCTGTCTCCGGCAAAGGGTCCATAAATTCGGAGGCTGGCTCCTCCGGTGCCTACCCAGATCCCGCTGCTAAGCTGCATGTCAGTTCGCCCAACGTCCGCACAGTGGATGAGCAGACGCCGGGACCCCCCCCCCCACGTCCGATGTTTCCGGCTCCCCACAGCCTGCACTGCCCTCCGGGGACCCGGAGTCTCCTCAGCCCGACCCCGAGGATTTCTCCTCCCACCCCCTATCCCCGGGTGACACTGAGGTTCCTGTTCCACCTCTGTCAGACCGTCCACCTTCTGGTACGACCGATCTGACGTCTGTTACCCTGGACGCCGGCTCAGATGTCTGCTTCTCGGCTGCTGGCTCCGATGCCAGTGTTGCTGGCTACGGGTGACATCCCACCTCCCGATGCCGCCCCAGCGCCGGGGTCTCTGCCCCGGGCCTTCTGCTCCAGAACCTCACGTGAGGCCTCCGGCCGGGCCTTCTGCTCCGGCAGCTCCCCCGGGTACCTGACCCCGTCGTATCCAGTGCTGACGTCAGACGCCGCAGTACCAGGCTCCTCAATACCTGATGCCGGGCTTCCCGCTGTCTGTTTATGGATACACGCCTTATGGGTATATTCCGTACCTGTATCTCCCTCAGCCGCCGGTGGACTTGCAGGAGACTCTGCCCTCCTGGTGGGCTGAGGCCAAGGCTCAGCTCACCAGAGAGGTGGAGAGTAGTCTTCTGACGACGGTGTCAGTGTCAGTTCCCGTACGTCCACGACGACACATTCCCTCCCCACCTCCAGACACCAGGGCTAAACCCTCTGGGTCCAGAGAGGGGCAGGACGTGCTTCCCTGAGGGATTCCCAAGGGGGTCCATTCCTCCCCCTTGCCTGGAGAGGGAGTCTACCTCTTCCTCATCTTCTTCTTCTTCCTTGGACACTTCAGACGGTTGTTCCGAGCAAGATGACGAGCCACGTTCTCCGTCCAAGCCCCAGCCAAGGTCTCCTCTGGAGGATCGATCCTTCACAGAGTTGCTACGGAAGGTCCAGGAAGTACATAAGTGGCACTCCTTGGAGCCAGACCCCCAGCATAAAAAACTCGCTGAGCATCCGGATCTGCCCATGACAGCTCCTACTTTGGATCGAGCCTTATGCCGACCTTATTACCACCATATGGAAACGGCCGTCTGCCTTAGCCCCACTTCCCAGGAAGTCGAACAGGCTGTACCAGGCACCCGAGGGTGCTGATTTCTTAGACTGCCACCCTCGAGCTGACTCTGTAGTGATTAGCACCGCTCATGGCCGGTCAGCTCAACCCAAACACTTTAGCTCATCTCCACCTGACAAGGAATCCCGCCTTCTGGACCAGTATGGCAAGAAGATTTTTGCTTCTTCTACTGTGGGTATTAGGGCCCTGAACTATGTCAGCCACATGGGGGATTACCAGAAGGCGATTCTCAGTGATGTGGAATCTAAATTGGACCCCCTTCCGGACTCTCAGGTCAAGCAGGAAGTGGCTGACCTTGTCGGCTCTGCACGTTTGGCCAGTTGGCATATTCTTCATGCGACCTACGATGCAGTGGATACTGCTGGTAGGAGCTCGGCTTTCGCCGTAGGCCTACGGCGTCACGCTTGGCTCAGAGTGTCGGGGTTGGTCCCGGCAGTGCAGTCCGCCATCCAGGAAGTGCCCTTCTGGGGTTTGGTGCTGTTTGGGGGTGATGTCAAGGACAGCATCACCGACCTGCAGGAAAAGGGGACAGCACTAAAGTCTGTGGACTCTATGTATCATCCCCATCAATCGCAGCACCATCCTTTTCGCAGACAGAATCGGCCCAGAGCGAGACCACAGGGAAAGAGGGCCACTAAACGTCTGGGGTCCCCCCAGCTGCCAATTTCCCCCCCGCCCAAAAAAGCAGTGGGAGCTTCAGCTGCAGCGCTGCCTTACACCACCTGACTCCTTCCCTCGCCCACAACCTCTGGGCTTCCCAGAGTAACCGGTAGGAGGGAGGCTTTCCCTCCACCTTCCGAGCTGGGAGAGGATAACATCAGATTCATGGGTGCTCCAGCTAATCGCAGAAGGACACTCAATCGAGTTTCTACAGAAACCACCTCGTTACCCTCCCCCAAGGTCATCGTACTCTCGGGAACATCTTCTTCTGGTCCAGGAAGAAATTTCAGCACTTTTGCTGAAAGAGGCAATGGAACCTGTCCCCCTTTCCCTACAAGGAACGGATTAATATTCCCACTTCTTCCTGGTCCCGAAGAAGACAGGAGATGTAAGACCTATTCTAGATCTCAGTTCCCTGAACATTTTCATGGAGTACAAGAGGTTCAGAATACTCACTGCAGAGCCTTCTGCCCATCCTCCGCACAGGCCAGTGGCTGTGCACTCTGGATATGCAGGACGCTAACCTGCACATATCTATTCGCCCGTCTCACCGCAAATATTTCCGTTTTGCTTTTCAGGGGGACCACTACCAGTTCAAGGCACTTCCATTTGGTCTCTCCTGGGTTCCTCGAGTATTTACCAAATGTCCTGCGATGGTGGCGGCCTACCTGCGTACCCGGGGAGTACAGGTTTTTCCGTACCTGGATGATTGGCTCCTGGCGGCCTCATCCAGGGAGGAACTCCTGCATTTCCTCTCCCTCACCCAGCACGTCCTTGTCTGTCTGGGTATTACCATCAGCCATTCCAAGTCTCACTTGATCCTATCCCAGAGGCTCAGTTTATTGGGGCGATACTGGACACGACCTTAGGCAGGGCCTTCCTGCCACCGGACAGGGCGACCACACTTCAGACTCGGGTAAGCCAGTTGTCCGGCGCAGGCGGGTCAGTGCAAGATCAGTTCTTCGCCTCCTCGGGCTTATGGCAGCTGCTATCCCAACAGTCCCTTGTGTTCTGCTCCACATGAGGGTCTCTCAGTGGATGCTTCGCTCTCAATGGGATCAGTTGGTAGATGACTTGGACCAACTGGTCCTAGTCTCCTCTCCCATGATTCAAGACTTGCAGTGGTGGATGGTTCAACAGAACCTTCTTCGGGGAGTTCCATTCTTCCTTCCTCCTCCCTCCCAGACTCAGACCACAGACGCCTCGGGCAAAGGTTGGGGAGCCCATCTCTGTCCACGTCGGACCCATGACTCTTGGTCCAAGCTCGAACAATCCCTGCACATCAGTGTGCTCGAGATTCGGGTGGTGCTCTATGCTCTTCAGGCTCTCCACCTGCATCTTCTTCCAGGCCATCTAGCCGTCCAGACGGACAATATGTGTGTGGTGTGGTACATCAACAAACAGGGTGGGACTCTGTCCTACCCTCTTTGCAGGGAAGCAGTGAGAGTCTGGAATTGGGCAGCACAACACGACCTTCACCTCACGGCAATTCATGTTCCGGGGGTCGAGAACTCCTTAGCAGATAAATCAAGTTGCTTGTCTGCTCAAGCTCACGAGTGGGAACTGGATCAGGGGGTCCTAGATGGTATCTTCCTATGTTGGGGAACACCGCAGGTGGACCTGTTCGCTTCACCTCTAAACGCAAAGCTTCCCGACTTCTGCTTGGTCGTTCAAGAGCGAGGCATTTCTGGAGAGACGCTCTGTCTCTAGATTGGAGGGACAAATTTGTCTATGCCTCCCCGATTCCTCTGATCCCGCGTGTCTTGCAGAAACTCTGCTCAGAAGGGGCACGAATGATTCTGATCGCTCCTTTCTAACCCAGGCAAGTTTGGTTCTCTTCTGCAGCAATACTCGGAGGAACCTGATCTTCCTATTCCGCTGTCACAAATTTTATTGACCCAGGATCAGGGGACCCTCGTCCATCCAGGTCTCAAGTCCCTTCAACTCCATGCGTGGCTCCTGAAGACATAGCTCTAGCCCGCTTCGGGGTTTCTCCCCAGGTGGCTGAGATCTTGGTGGAGGCTAGGAAACCCTCCGCTACGTCTGCTTATGCCATGTAGTGGAAACGGTTCTCAATCTGGGCCGCTTCAAAAGGCTTCGAGCCTTTCTCCTGCTCAGTTCGGCGACTGCTGAAGTACACGCGCCATCTCTTCGACCTGGGTCTTAGTCACTCGTCTTTGAAGGTACACATGGCGGCAATTTTGGCCTACCATGTTCCCTTCACAGATAGGACGTTTGCTCAACTGGAAGTCTCCAAGACTTTCCTCAGAGGGGTTCTTCACTTGAGACCCCCTATCCGAGTTCCCAACCCTCCTTGTGATTTGAACTTCATTCTTGAGAAACTTGAAGTTCCTTTCATGGAAGACACTCTTCCCAGCGGCCATTACCTCTGCTCGGAGGATTTCTGGGCTCCAGGCCTTGATGTGTAAAATCCGTTCTTGATTTTTTCACAAGGAACGTGTGGCTCTGTGCACCAATCCTAAGTTTCTCCCCAACGTGGTAGTGGAATTTACATTGAACCAGTCCATAGAATTACCCACCTTCTTTACGCAGTACTCCAATCAGGGGGAGTATCTACTTCACACTGTGGACGTTCACCGCATTCTAAGATACTACACTAACAGAACAAAGGATCTCAGAAAGACTGATCAACTTTTTGTCTCTTTTGCCCCCAAAAGAGAAGGCAGTGCTGTTTCCAAGCAATGCCTGTCTAAATGGTTGGCTCATTGCATCACCTTCTGTTATGACAAGTACAAGATGACCCTTCCAGGTCAAATAAGAGGTCACGTCACTAGAGGGGTGCTGCCTCAGCGGCATGTTTCAAGAATGTGTCAGCGGCAGACATTTGTGCTGCCGCCGCTTGGATTTCTGTCCATACATTTGCAAAACATTACAGCTTGGATATTGCCTCTCGCCACAGAGCAGACTTCGGGCTCACTGTTCTGCAAGGCCTCCTTTCTTAAGGCCTTCACAGCTAGAGGATCTGCTTTGAGTAGCTTTCCTCCTCTCGTGTGCTTCTTCTTGTTCCAGACTGCTTGGGACTCAGTCCTATATGTAATTATCTACTGCAAGAGCCCTCTCGAAGTAAGATAGTACAGTTACGTAAGAACTTACCGTAACAGTAGATCTTCGAGAGAGGCTCTTGCAGTAGGTAATACATTCCCGCCTTCCATCCCCCTAAGCTTTTTCAACTCCTTTTCCAGTGAGGGAAATATCCACTTCTCTCTCGTCCGGCCTCTTGTGGCCTGTGGTGGGAAAGAACTGGAAGGAGGGCGTGAGGGACCGCCCCTTTATACCGACGTCTCCTGACTCCAGTCATCTGACGTGGGGCGGTCCCTTGCCAGAGACTGCTAGCTAGAAATTTTTCCGTGGGGTCCTGCCGCCTGCAGACGTCAGTCCTATATGTAATTACCTACTGCAAGAGCCTCTCTTGAAGATCTACTGTTACAGTAAGTTATTGCGTAACTGTACTTTCTAGGAGTGGTATATGTTGTTCATCCACATGCACCCACCCAACCTTCCCGGCTTTAGGCGCACAACCTTGCTTCCAGCGGGCTAAGATCTGGAGTCATGGGACGGAGCCGAGGTATTTAACACCTGGGTGGGTGGGAGGAGCCAGCTTGAAGACTTCCGGCAAGATTTAAAGGGGAAAGGGACATGCCAGAGAGTGTGGATGAACAACATGTACCACTCCTAGAACTACTGTCATAGGTGAGTAACCTGTTCTTTTTGTCTATTCCATCGAACTGTTTAGTAGTATGGATATATAGACTGATTGACATGTCTCTACTTTGTTTTGCTTCAAAAAAATTTTTGTTTTTGCCATTATTTATTTATCCTTCTCAGCCTGCAGGCGTGGAATCAGTCCACCTCCAGATTCCCAGTCGCCACTCCACTAGTACCCCCCAGCCTTGGGTCCCCCATGGATTACCCCCATGGTGGGGTGGAAGGGGGAGGGCTGCCTCACCCCTCCCCCCCAATGACACCTATTCAGATCGAGCTATAAGGGCAGTCCTGAGGCAGTGGTGCCGGCATGCTGGTGGGGTCATAATATAGCCTACAGCCGTTGTTTTTTCTGCTTTTCTGTTCCTTCCCCCTCATGGCCATGTGTCACGATGCCATGCCTCTAGTATCCCTTGTTTGGCACTGCCCCTAGCTTCCACCAGGGGGCAGCCATGGAGTGGGACGACATACCCACCAACCCCCAGGAGAGGAGAGCTGTCGTCAGATGCTCGATCCTCTTCCTCCCCTGCCATCCCCCGGCGGCCTGAGCTCAGTCACGAACTCTGGTCACCAGTGTGGCACGAGGTGCGATGTCCAGTGCTTCAGCCCTCAGTGCCACTGGGACTGCCTGCTTCAAAATTTTTAATAGACCATTATTGCAAACAAAAATCTATCTGGTATCAGCAGGACACAAATCTCCTAGCATTCCCAAACCATTTGATATTCGCGACATTTCACTATTTATTACTGAAGACATTTGCATGAAAACACTTGCTTCCCCTTTAGACTATTTTTAATTTTTTTTTTTTAAATAATTTCTTTATGACCCCCTCCCCATCAGTCACCTTCTGTCCTTTCAGCCCAGTCGCCCACTATTTGTGGGACTTGGCACAGAGTTCCACATGGATTTCCTCCCTTGGTGGGACTCAGAAAGGGAGGTCCATCCTGCTCCCCTTGAGCCGGAACCCTTAGGTGATGCTTGTGTAACCCCTAGATGGCGCTATCCCAGGGGCTACTACCCCTGCCTGATTTGCCACTAACAGGTTGAGGGGCCTGGATCCAATGGCGGGTGCCTCCACCCAGAGGTCAGGGTTTGCAATAGTTAAACTAACTTGGTCACAGCCCTCTGGGACACTGCAACCCCTTTCTTCCCACTAGTGGCCCACACAATATATCAAATTACCTTCACAGTATACACTTACCCCAGGTCTGGTTCCGCACTGGGACCTCCTGTGAAATGAGATACAGTGCAACAATCACAGTACAGTACTTTTAACATACACAAATACCTCAGGCAGTATAACTTTGCTGAAACAAGCAGCTCTGATTTATTTAGGGGGATATAACAAGGACAGGGGGAAATCAGGTTAATTAGCTTATCACTCTAATAATCTACCTATGGCTCTGTGCACAGGCCTATCCCTATCAGTTACTGTCCCTGGGTACCCAAGCCCTAGTGGCTAGTCCAAACCGTGGCAGCTGGTAGGGGCCCTTTCACACAGAGAAAAGGAGAATTAAACAGTCAGCAGTACAGTAATTCCATTTGGATTTAATGTGGCAATTCAACAGGGAGCGACCCTGAATTAGTACTCACGACCTCCAAATAAGATAGGGTCCTTCAATGTCAGCAGGGCTCACTTGAGGTACACAAACCTCTTCACACATCCATATAAAAGAAAGCACTATACCAGGCAGGCTGCATCTGTATCCCGATCAGTACTGCACAATACCCGGAGAACACACAGCAGATTCAGTTCCTGACAGACCGAGTGCAATTTTCAGCAATTCCTCCAGTCTTCTACAGGGTGAGCCTGGTTTCTACTCTTAGATCCTTTGATTCTTTTCACAGGACGGATTCAGTCCTAACAAGCTGCAGACCGGAACTCTGGGCCTTACACACGTTTTTGACTAAAACTGCACACTGAAAAAGCACAGGGCTCCTTCCTTCTTCACTGCCAAAGCTCAACTGAAACTCCAACCGACAAAACCGGGCACTTCCTTTGAGTTCCTCCCAGTTCTTGACTGGATTGGCTGTCACTCACAATAGACTGCTGCTGTTGTCCAAAAGGCACTGAAGTCTAAACTACATCTCCCAGAGTCACTGCCCATACAATCCTCTTGTGGCTGGCTCAGGTTATGAGTCCAAGTTCTGATTCGTCCAAGGCACCATTTTAGAGCTAGCTTACCCCACACTGATTGGTCCAGTTCAGCAGTTCAAAACTAGAATGGGGAACTAGCAGACACAGTTCTGACTGCAAAGAAAACAGGTTAGACAAACTGTAATTTCATTATTACTCTAAATAATTTCTGGCAAACAGTTACATCTTTCAGATAGGTTCCCTTTGCACTCCTAGTGACTGCAAAAATGAAGTGAATTGGCAGCAGCTTAAGTGGTACTCAATCAAAGAAACACACAGTCCCCCATACAAACTAATTATGTCTGCAAGCAGACAGCTCTTAAAGAGACAGTACCAGAGGTTCTAAAAAACACTCACTGGTAAATGGCTTAAATGCCAAACACCATTCAGGCTTGGAGCATTCAAGCAAGCTCCTGGAAGTCTTTTGGGAACCCCCATTTGCAGGGGGGTTACACTTGACCTGTGGTGGCCGGTGAATTCATCCTGCCAGAGGGGCTCACTTTTTTCCTTGTTTTCTCTGGACCCCGCCCACTTGCCTGACTTTGTGCTATCAGACATGACTTTGCACACTACTAGTGTGCCCCTGCCGTAGAGGCACGCTCTGTGGCCCACTGCAAGGGTCTCTAGCGTGGCAGAACTGGATGTCCACCCTCCCTGGCTGGGAGTACTGCCGCACACAGCAGCACCTCCACAGCCATCTGAGCTGTCCTGCCAGCTTTCGGGGCTCACTTTCCAACCGTGTCACCAGCGTGGGAGTACCCATCACAACCCATTGGGACATTGCCCCTTTAGACTTCATCGGCTTCTTTTTCTGCTTTGAAGTCATAATCCTCTGCCTGTGAAATCAGAATCCTTTAGTTAGCAACAAGTTGTGATGTCTCAGCAGCAATAAACATCCCGGATAGTCAACATATAAGAGAACATATCCTGTTTTAAATAAAAATGTTTTAATTAAAAGATAATGAAAGGTTCTTTTAAAACTTTTGGCAGTATTTTATGCAACAGTTCTGCTAAATGGAAAATTGGTTTTAAATCTCCATGTGATTAGGAAAGTAACAGCCAAGGGAAATATGCTTCTGTTGGGGAAACGTGCAAAACAGGAGCAGACTGAATATAAACTCATCCCAATATAAGTGCAGACAGCATAAAACTGTTGCTGACTAAATATAAGCTCATTCCAAAACAAGCACAGACAGCACAGAACGGGTGCTGACTGAATGTAAACTCATCCCAATACAAGCGCAGATAGCACAGAACGGGTGCCGACTGAATATAGATTCATCCCAAAACTAGCACCCACAGCACAGAATGGATGTCGACTGAATATAAACTCATCTGTACAGATCATTTGTGAGACCTTATCTGGAGTACAGTATCCAGTTCTGGAGGCCACATCTCTGGAAGGACATAGAGTAGAGGCATTTCACAGAAGGGCATCAAAAATATTGCAGGGTCTGCACCAGAAGTCATATGAGGAGAGATCAGAGGACCTCAATATGTATTTGTTCAAGGTGAGTAGGGAGAGGGGGGAATTTAAATACCTCAAGGTTATAAATAAGGTACAGGAGGGTAGCATCTTCCAGAAAAGATGGTGTTCTAGAACAAGGGGTCATGATATTTGTGGGGGTAGACTCCGGTAATGTCTGGAAGTGTTTCTTCATGGAAAGGGTTGTGGATGCATGGAATAGCCTCCCTATGGAGGAGGTGGGGCCAAAAATGAGGGGGAATTTAAAAATGCATGGGATAAACATAACGGAACTCTAGCGATAGGAAAGACAGGGTGAGCCACAGATCCACTAGGGTCTGCAGTATATGCAGTAGGTAGGAAAAATGGGCAGACTAGATGGGCCAAGCGGTCCATATCTGCTTGCAAATTCTAAGTTTCTGTGTTTGTGTTTCTCTCCCCTGACAGGCTCACACAGCACAGAATGTGTGCTGTGTGAATATAAACTCAACCCAAAACAGACGCACACAGAACGGTGCTTACTGAATATAAACGCGTCTCAAAAGCACACAAATGGTTACACTTAAGGGGTATATAAAAGTTACAGAAAGTGAAAAAGTTGCAAATTGATGCTGCAAAACTCAGTTTGAGAAGAAAACGCACATGCTCGGAGAGTAGCACAAAGCCACTTTGCTTCAGTATCGTGATGCTTGTGTATTTTCTGCCCAATAAATTGATTTTTGCAACTTTTTCAGTGTTTGTAATTTATATAATCTCTCTAGTAATATTTTGTGTGCTTTTTTTTTTTTGTGATAGGAAACTTCCCTCTTACCAGTCTATATCTGAATAATGGAACAGCTAAAGTCAAGCCCGGTAGTTGGTTTCTAAATCTTGTTCAGGTCCATTATATGACGCACTGTGTTAAAGGAACCACTAGAGATCGAGCAAAGCTGGATCTGATCCTTAGCAACCGTGATGAGCTGGTTGAAGAAGTGGAAACTGGAGAGATGCTAATCAACAGTGACCATAACTTTCAGGTTCACTATAATAAGGAAGATGGAGAACCTAAGGGATTGTCCAATTCCATGTTCTTGTAATAGGTGGATTTTACAGGGGAAAAATCATTACAAAGGACCCCACACTCTGGTGTTGGGCTGGTCCTAATGTGCACTTTGTGTGCAAAAACATTTTGGTTTACTTTCTGTTTACTGTAGTATTATAGATTGTATCAGATTAATTTTGCTTGGCTGTAGGTTGAGATCTTATATTCCTACATATCCCAGAATCCCCTGCAGTTAACATCAGAGCAGTAGGTAGCAATGGACGAGTCTGTCACCTGCAGTGCATTTTATAGTTTATATAAGCTCTGATCTTTACATTGCTGGTACCGCTGTCCTTCCGGGACTAAGTACTGTAGTAGAGAACTATACGTGGCCCCTGTAGAAAAGCAGAACCAGAAAACATCTGATCAGAGATTATAAAAGCTTTATCATGCACTGCAGACTACTGAATCTCTCACTGGTGCCTGCTGCTCTGATTTCAGCTGCGGGGGATTCTGGGATTTGTAGTAATGGAAGATGTCAGCCTAGAACTAAGCAAAATTAGTCTGACACAATCTACTATACTACAGTGAAGAGAAGTAAAACAATGTTTTTGCACACAAAATGCACATTGGGATCAGCCCCGCAGTTGGGTGTGAGGTTCTCTGTGATGACTGTTCCCTTTAAAAAGATGAGGGAGCAATCAACATGGGTACCTTAGGAAACTAAGCTCTCATGCATTGGTATTTGGCAGCAGTGGGATGCACTTAAAATAAATATGGACTAAAAACAAAATTTTTTATTTTGTACTTTATTACTTGTAATAAAGATACAGAGGTCATACAGCAAACACACTTAGCAGATCAGTACCTTAAAGAGGCATTAGCAGGCTAAGCATAAAGTCAGCAAAATAACTTCAGCTAACAGACATCACTGGAATCCCTATAGTAGAAAATCAAAATTGGAGAAAAAATGGACATTTGGTGGGAAGGGAATGATGAAAAGCCATTGATCACTTCAGGTCAGTGACTGCATACACGTTTAGGGCTTATGGGCAGACTAGATGGGCCTAGCGGTCCTTATCTGCCGACAATCTCTATGTATCTATGACTCATCACTTGTCACAATAATAAACACATTTAACAATAAGGTTAGGAAACAGAAAAGGGGGAACACACAAGTGTGTTATGGAACTGTCATCCCTCTACATGACACTCATACAAGGAGTTGGTTTGGCCCGTCTGGTGTCAGCAGTTCTAAGCATATCAAATGAATAACATAAGCTGGGGCTCTGTGCTGTGCCGCAAAGGTATCCTGACCATATTCTGGATTTGTAAGATGACCTCTACCCATGCAGCAATTTCCAGGGGGTCAGCCGGTAACCATCTTCTAGTAATTGTCTTGGAGGCTGCCGGCACCATAATATTCCAAAGATGAATCCCTTTCTGACCCTTCAAGCCAGGAAGTTTAAGACCCAGTACCAAGTGTTTTCCAGAGAGTGTAAATTTAAAATTTGCTGGATACTTGTTTGGCTGTCTAGTCAAACAGTAGCTTTGCTTGGGACACTGCCAAACAATGTGAGTGTGAGTAACAGCTTCCCCACATTGTCTCCAGCATGCTGGTGAAACAGAGGGGTCCCACATGGCTTGAACCCATGGAGGAACCAAAAAGTAGCAAGCACGAACCCTCCAAACAAATTCTCTCTCTTTTGGGGACGAGGAGGTAGACCACACCTCTTCCCAAATTTTTCTCATTGCAGGTCCATTAAGGAGAGATTTAAATCTTGTTCTCTCCTTTTTTTTTCCATATTCTATTTGTGCTCCTGTCCTCCATGCCCCCTTCAGACCAACCCTCCCAGCCCTGACATCCTGGAATTACTGGGGCTTACCTTTCTGCCCGGCCCGGGAACGGAGCCTGCGGAGAGTCGGGCTTCATCCTGCGGCCAGAGGATTTATTTTCTTGGTTGTCTCCCTGTTCCCCGTTGCTGTGGTGCACATGCTAGACATGCATACATGGAGGCGTGCACATGTCCGCGGAAGTCCTTCAGCACCCACCCCTTCTATGTGCCCTACAGACCCGGACTCTTTCCCTGCCCCCTGGCCTCCACCTGGGGACAGTCATTCAGCGGGAGCACAACCCTTCCCCTCCCCTCCCCTCCCAGGAGAGGAGAGGAGAGCTGTCCTCTGGATGCTCAGTCCTCTCCCTCCCTGCTGACCCCTGACGGGCTGAGCTCGTTCCCGAACCCAGGCCACTGGTGTGGTATGAGGTGTGGTGTCCAGTGCCTCAACCCTCAGAGCCACCGGGCCTGCATCTTGTTCCCATTTCAACTTAAGATAGTCTATATTGTGACCCAAAGTATGCAGGTGGTACGAGTATACAAGGAAGATTGCTCCCTTTCCTGAACGAGAATTCCAAATTGATAGAAAAGGCACAATAGGAGCAATGGCCTGATTGTCTGTATGGGCCGTTGTGATTTATTTATTAAGGTAATCTCCCAATTGGAAGTACCGGAGTCTACCTGTGGCCCACCATCCATATTGCTGAGAGCAGTCCTGAAAGGATTAGAACACTCCTTAATGTATTAGTTGCCCACAGATTAGAGCCCTGTACGGAGAACCATGGATCTGTCCTAGCTGACTCAAAGGAGGGATTCCAGGCCCATCAACTGTGATACAACAGCGACTTCCCCAGAGAGGATCTGAACACACCTCTTCTCTCCTCTCCTCTCCTCTTCTCTCTCTGTCTTACCTCCCCCCCCCCCCGTACTGTACTGATTCCCCAAAGGACTCTAGCACTGGTATGCTGCAGGAGAATTTGATCTAATGATGGTGCCTGTAGAGGAACCCCCAGTTCCTCTGAGAGTTCAGTGTAGTTTCTTTGGACGTGGTAATTGGGATTACCCCATAAAGAGACATTTTCATTTATGCTGCAGTCCAGTATCCTGCTAGTAAGAGGACAGCCTAACCTCCACTCCCTTTAGGCTGCATGAGAGTGAGCTGCCTCACCCTGGGTCTTGCAAGCTGCCAGATAAAATGGGATCATCTGTTGTGCCATGCCTTCAGTACTGTCTTAGGGAAACACATTGAAATAAATATAGAAAACATGGTAAAATGTTCATTTTAACTGTTTGAACCATGGAAAAAAAAAGAGGTGCATCACCATCATCTCTCTAGGTCTGCTGTTAAGTCATTTAGCAATGGGACATAAATGTCCTCTGATAAGGTGGACGTGTGAAGTCCTATATTTATTCCCAGGTATTTGAGTGTATGGAGGTCCTACTTCTCTAAGGGAGGTCGAGACTGTATGATAAAATACCAGAACTTCCATCTTAGAAACCTTAACCATGTAGCCAGAGACATTAAAAATAAGACTTATCCCTTCATTATTTATCTGAACTCAAGCAAAGCATTTAACACACAAGATTCTAGTTAATAAAGTAGAACACTTTGGTACAGTGTAACTGAGTTGTGACGAAATGGCTTCAGAACTGGTTGCAAGAATGCGGCCCGATGGTTCAGCAAAAGCGCAGTGCACTTCCATACCGGTCACTTGGTGTTGGGAGCAGACTTGGAGAGCCAGGATCAGGACATCTAGCCCAGTGAGGGGAAACGTCCAGTCTCTGGCATTGCATGACTCCCTTGTGGTGAACCTGCCCCCTCACAGGGGATTGTCAGCCCAGAGTCAGCTGTGACCTCTGAGGTGCTGGTGGCATGGCTTGACACAGGAGGTGGGAGGGACTTGGAGGGGATGGGAGAAGATCCAGAAAACTGTATGCCTTGAGCCATCTAAGTAATTGTCACCAGCTTCCTCTGAGCCCTGCTCTGTGCAGATCTCGACCGGCTTGACAGTGGCTTGAGCTGTTGATAGAGCTTGGGATGGCTTGTAAGAACCCGAAGTGAACGAACGTGATGGCGGCTCAAGGTCTGAACAGTTTTATATAAAGGGAAAAACAAAACTAGTTGCATGATGGGGGGGGGGAGACTCCCCAGATAAGACTGACACAAAGTAAGACCCAAGACACCATGGTTGCAGTTTAAAATTAATTTACTTTTGCGAAAAGGTAAGCTTCCTTTACGGTTATGCTTGACATTTTTCTTTGGGTTACAAGCAGATGTGAATTCATAGACTTGTTGTGCATTAAAGGCATTTTTCCTCATTTTTGAAAACCTCTTGCAAAGTAGCAGCTAGACAAGGTGTGCAGAGTGAGGCGGTGGTGTAGCCAGTGGAACCTGTTGCTTCGCTCAAGGGGAGCTTCAACTGGGGCTGGATTAAAGCTCGAAGACCAGTAGTGTTTGTAGTCTGCTAATTACAGTCCAGAACCCTCCGGAGATTAAACAATTAATTCAATAAGTTTGTTGAAGTGGTATCCAAGGGTCTTTTCTTTACTGACTACTAGCAGAGGAAACACTGCTTGGTTCTCAAATTTTTGTAATGGAGGTAAAAAATTTGATTTAAATCCTCCAGAAATGCATAAAAATAATTAAGCAGTTTTATTGACAGATGAGCAAAAATCCTTGCAGCAGCATGAACAGAAGTATACTTGTATCTATCCAGTTCATTACAAAACACTTATAAAGTGAAAAATATTACAACAAAGGGATATGATGAAAGGACAACGTTTTATAAGACAAAGTGGTCAAAAAAAAAGGTTAATGTCAGTTTGCTGCACCAAAAAATGATATTTAAAATCAGTGTCCAGAGTTCCATGAAAAGAGGCACAGAACATACTCCCAAAAAAGCCTGCCTTAGCACCAAAGACCGAACTGCCAAGTACTGATGTTAGTACTAGTAACCAGAGAGAAAAATATCAGATGGTGAGCTCTAATTTAATTATTTTGAAGTTATTGCTCTAGACTCAAGGAGGTAATACTGTACTGAATGTTAAAAGGCAAATGGAATTTAGCATAAAATCATAAAGCGATCCTGAATATGCTGTTCGGGTATTAACAGAATGCACAAGTGTGACCTGATAGATTGCAGTGTCATCAAAAGATTAACAACAAAAAAAAAAAGGAATATCCTTGTTTAAGCCCTGTGGGGCTAAACTTTGCATATTAAATATCAGCTAACACTCTCATTGGATTAATATATTATCCCTGTCCCCACCATGAGGATGTACAGCTATGTAGTCAAAAGCCATAAATCTTAAACAACTTATAGTGTATGGTGGAAAGCGATTGTGTGTGGAGATCCGTACGCCGCAAAAAGTCATTCTGCTGCAGTAGTGACGTCCATGCTAACGCAGAACGACTTTTCTTTCTGTGTATGTGTGGACATCGCAATATAAGTGACCCCATTAGTACTTTTGGTCAATGGTGGGTGAAGAGTTGTGCACGTGAGCTGGGTGGCAGAGCAGAGAGATTGGGTGGCAAAAACAAAAAAAGTCTGGAATTCTGTCCACCATATACTATATTGAATAGTGTATGGTGGCCTCGATATACAATTACTCTCTTCTGACACCTCGTTGTTACTGTGACGTAAAAGGGACCACAACTCTGTGTATGGGCTGCCATACACTATCCTATATGTATCTGAGCTATGCTTCTCCCCCCCCCCCCCAGTTTCTATTTTAAGCCCCCTCATCACCGGCACTGTCACCTGACTTCCCACTGGACACCACGACCCCTCAGGAGGACCCCCACTGGACCCTTGGCTATACCCCCAGGTGGGG
This sequence comes from Neoceratodus forsteri, assembly GCA_016271365.2. Classification (NCBI taxonomy): domain Eukaryota; kingdom Metazoa; phylum Chordata; order Ceratodontiformes; family Ceratodontidae; genus Neoceratodus; species Neoceratodus forsteri. The sequence continues at coordinate 141,550,582 of JADMNL010000025.1, read as the reverse complement.
ACGAATTGGGGCCTCCTCCCCTTAAGCCCCTTGTACCTTGTGTCTCATTTGGGTCCTCTTCATGGGTTACAGAGCCAGTGGGGTGAGGGCCAATATTTGGACCCTCTTGTCAGTGTCATACCAGGGCTGAGCATTATTCATGTACATACGAACATATGAAGAAGCCAGCAGAAGAAGGCCATTTGGTCTGTCAAGTCTGCTTGTGTTGCAGGGTCCACAGCTTGAGCTAATGTCCCCGCCCCTCCACTCCTCCCATCCTCCCTACCCATGATCCTTACTGTCCCCCATGCCTATCCCAATCTCTCTTAAATCTGCCTGCTGTCTTCAACGAGATGACCTCTTCTGACAGTTTTACCAGGAAGGCATACTGAGTAATATTTCTCATTTTCAGATGCGTCCTGGGGAGAAGGGGATCAGTACAAGTAGATTATATATGACAACACGTAGTGAACATGGAATAAATGTACAAGAGATAATAGCCTAATACAACATATATAGCAACAAAATAACATACTAAGTACATCCAAAATAAACAATATTACATCATGACAATCACAATATGAAGACAAGGGCACAATTAATTCATGGTAGAAGCTTGCACCCAGGGTAGGATGGGTAGGCAATTAAATTGAATAAGAGGCAACTGTTACTAGGGGCTATTTGGGCAACCCAGCAGGACCAAAGCCCGGGGAAGCCAGAACCTGGGTCGTGGTTAGGGGGAGATGAAGGGTCAGCATAAAGTGAGAGGTTGGAGGGTTTTGGCAGGAGCAAGTAGGGGCAGTGAGATTGCATAGGAGAGAGAATTGTGAATGGGCATTGTGGAGGGGGGAGGGGAGAGTGTTCCACAGTTTAGGACAGCAGAAAGAAAAGGCGGATTGACCAGTGGAAGTAAAATAGTGGGGGATTGCGAAGGATTGTTGCCCTGTGTTATGGAGGGAGTAAGTGAATTGGGCGGAGGCACATAAGGCAGAAGAAAGCTAGAAAGGGAGATTACCAGTCCAGAATTTGGCCATGAAAGTGGCAGTATGGGACAGCCTTCTGGACTACAGGGAAGGGAGGGACAAGGCTTGATACAGGGCAGTGGTGAGTACAAGGGGGACAGGCTAGCACAAAATGGCAGAAAGAGTTGAAGAGGGTGTCCAGTCTAGCTAGCCAGGGTAGTTTTGGGAATGGCACTATAGACTGTCAACATAGTCAAAGATGGTGAGGATCATTTTCTGCAGTATTACACGATTGGCTGATTTAGGAATGCAATTCTTGTTTCTGTATACAGCACCAAGCTTGGGAGTACAGGTTCTTATGTATTGCATTCACGTATGCCAAAAGGTCTAAATGGCAGTCTAACCAGACCCCAATGTATCTAAAGGTAGAGAAACGTTCAGTAGAACTATCCAGAGTGTGGAAGGCGGGGGGAATTTGAGTTTCATGGAGACTGCCTTTTTGGCGTTAAGGAACAGCTGGCTGGACTGGAACCAACGCTGGACATTATTGGAATCATGTTGCAGACTAGCCACTGCATCAGTGTGTGAGGCACTGGATGTGTAAAGGACGGTGTCATCCACATACATGTGGATTTGGGAGGAGGAGCAGAGACAGTAGGGAGATCGTTGAGGAAAATTGAGAATAAAATAGTGCCAAGTACAACTAATAGGCATTTTATAAGCTGGTACATCTCGTCTCTACCAAGATTGGAATGCCTGAGGCCCTAAACTCAAAATAAGATCTGCAGTATATATCTATTCAGTCTGCCGCAAACACCTTGCATAAAGTATCCCGTTTCTTAGTAAATTTAGTTGACTGATCTCTTAAAGTTATAGCTAATTTCTCTGTTTTCAGTATTTATATCGGATTATTCTTCCATTCTTGGACTGCTGGGACGTTGTCTTCTAACCAGTGTTTCAACAGAGCATGTGTCACTGAGACTCCTAGTTGCCCTGTTCTTTTCTCTTTTTCTATTTCTTTCTTTCTTTCTTCTATATCTTAATTGATATATGAAAATATAATAAATCCTTTAGTTAACCAGTATTGGTATAGGAGATCTAATGTTACAAAATGTGGTACAAAATAATTAATCTGACATTTCTATGGAGAATATAATTTAAGCTTATAGCAGCATCATTCAATGATAATTAGCAATATAAGAATAATATAATTTCATTGTTCTATAAAAATTGCAATAATCCTGGATTCTATATTACTTGTAAGTAATATATTGGAAATGCAAATCATTATACATATATTTTTTTTGTATGTCTTGTCTGTTATGTTTATATTTTATATAATTGTAACTATATATATAATTTAAAACCAATAACAACATACTGATAGAAAAAAAAATAGGGACAAGTACCGAGCCCTGCGGGACGCCAGTAGTGATGGGGAGTGGCTGGGAGAGAGAGGAGGCAATCTTGACTGATTGCGATCTGCCTGATGGGAAGGACTGAAACCAAGCTGTGGCTGAGGAAGATAAACCCAGCAGCAGTGAGGTTTTGGAGGAGAAGGGAGTGGGATACTGTGTCGAAGGCTTTTGCCAGATTGACAAATATGACTGAGGTAACGTGTTCCTGATCCATATTGGTGAATAGGAAGTCTTCGCCTTGTGCTTCAACCCACGCAACGCAGGCCATTAACCCACCATAATGCACCACCTGTCATGCCTTATTGCTTAATGCCTAATTATGGATAATATGCTTAAGTCAGGCAGGCAGTGGCTGCTGCAGGAAAGAGCAAATACGGTGTAGGGATGCATTAGGAGGTGATGGGTAGCAGGTCATTGGAGGGAATTTTCCATTCTTATAAGGCCGTGATTAGACTGGACCTGGAGAACTGCACCAGTTCATATCATAGCAGGACAGAAAGACCACTGAGGAAATTAAGAGGATTGAACACTGGGCCACCAAGCGGGTTAGTGGCTCGGGGGCAAGAGCTATGAAGAAATGTTTGCTGTACTAACATTATTTAGCTTAGAGAAGAGCAGGTTGAGAGGGAACATGATTGCAGTGTTCCAGATACTAAAGGGGATTTATAGGGTGGTGTATACATAGATGTCTGAGCTGGTAGGTGAAAGTAAAACAACTGAGCATGCACTCAAACTGGGAGAGAAGGGGGGAAAGATTAGAAAATGTCACTTCACACAGAGGGCGGTTAGCACGTTGCGCAGTCTGCTCAGTAAGGTTGGGGAAGCTAGCAGTATTCAGGCTTTCGAAGCAGGAATAGAGACAGATTCCTTAGGGAAAATGGCAGTGAGGGTTACACATATCATTGGGGGTAGCAGTACGGCTCGTATGTGTATTACCCACCTTTAATTTCTTGCTTTTACTGTTACAAGAGTAATTGTTAAAACTCCATGATTCATAAACTGATTTAGTTGCAAAGGAGGCGATTCCCCTTCGTACAAGGCCATGGTAAGACCACACCTGGAGAACTGCACCTGTTCTGATCACAGCAGGACAGAAGGAGAGATGAAGGCCCTGTCCACATTTGCGTTCTTGTAATGTTACCAGCAGCCTGTACAATTACAAGAATGGCAAACACTGATCGTGTCCACACTGTAGAATGGTAAAACCATGCTGAGAACTGTTGAAAAAACATGCTATAACCCTGATCATAGCAGTTTCAGACCGACACTGTTGCTGGTTCGGAACTCATGCAGGCAAGCACGGTGTGGAAGCGCAGTATGGACACTCGGACATCCATGCTTAAACTCGGTAAGGAAATGCGTTTTTTTTTTTTTTTTTTAACAAAAACAATTCTTTGCCAGGCAACTAGTGTGGACAGAGTCTGAGTCGAGCATTGGGCAGCCAGTGTGGCTAGTGGCTGATTGGTTTCAAGTTGTCGGTTTTGATTTCATATGTTACTGTATCAAGGTTGATTGGCAAAATGACAGTAATCAAAAATTGATTTAACTACTTATCTTTAATTGACCACTTTTTTATTTACGTTACTTTATTTTAAAGCGGTATATTTATGAACGGTGTACTTGTAATTTGAAAGCCCATGAGAACCTGTTTTTTTTTTTTTTTTTTTTTTTTTTTTTTTTTTTTTTTTGTGTCGGTCTTCTAGATTTTAATCCCTTGCTACTGTCCACTCAATCCTTGGGCCTGTGGGTTGTACCACCATGGTTGACCACCCATTCTCCAGCCTCTGCGAGCTTTCACCTGCTACACATGTGTTGTGAGATTCATGGCAGGGGACCTGAGGCAGACACCGGTCATGGTTTTGCCCCCATTTTTTGTTTTATTCGCCACTAACCTCTCCTGATGGCTACAGCCTTACTCACCGTTTGATGCAGCACAACATGTGCACGTGCAATCCCTCGCGATGGAGCAGGCTCTCCCGCCTACTGTGTGAGGTGCCCGCACTGGCGTGGGCTTGTCTCCCTCCCGGGCTGGCTTACACAGTGGACAGCAGCACATCCCTGCTCCCTGAGTCTGAACCCAAACCTGGATTGCCAGAACAGAAGTGCATTAGCAGCTGTGTGTAAAATTTTGTAAATGAGGTATTGGGCAAGGCATCTGGAATTCTGTGGTTCCATGGCCACCTGATTTTCTGCCGAACTTGAATCTTGCCAGACTATATTGTGCATGGCAAGTCTTTGTTTTTTGTTTTTGATGATTTTTCATAAATGTATGTATTTTGTTCATAGTGTGTGGCTCCTCCTTTTTTTATCTTGAAGCCCCTCTTCTCAGTATGTGCTGTCGTGAATAACATTGCATCATATTTTAGCCAATGTCAGGGCTGCTTTCTGCCACAGGGACGAGTAATCCATGCTGCAGGGATGCCGAAATGCTGCCAAAGAAACCTAGGAGCCATACCACAGAAATCTGCACTCGTACTGCAGAGAACTAGGGCCCCTTGTTCTATGTACTGTAGCTGGTAGAAGTCCGCCAATATACCCGAATAAGTCTGTCCTATATTGACACTATTCTTCCATCATTTTGGGAACCATTTGGTATCATGGAGGGTAAAGGTATGTCTAACGGTTCCTAGTCAAGACCACGCAAATGAAGACAGCGTGATCAATAACGGCGCCGTCAATGCAAAAGAAAGAAGCATGTCCATATAAAATATACGTACAGTGTGTGTGTGTGTGTGTATATTTATATATGGAAATGTGCAATTACGATGGAACAGTTTCTTGACCATGCTGTTTTGGAAGGTGCAGTTTTGACAGGATACCATGTCTAACCACATTGCGTCAGCTTGCATGTGATCACATGGTTCCAAAAACGGTGGCAGTATATTGTCCATATAAGGCAGATTTATTCATTGATATTTCTGATTGCCACTTACAGGTAAGCCCAGTGCCTCATTTAAAAAAAAAAAAATAAATAAATAAAAAATCCTTTCATGGACTTTCAAACTGGACAGAGTGTGAGTGTGTGATACTTACAATAATAATAATAAAAAATCCCCTTTAAGTTGCACATTTTTTGTTAGGGTCGTATGCTGTCATATTTCTATAAAACATTACGTGCTCCTTCTCCCCCAGGCACTGGTTATTACAAATGCTGCAAGAAGGAGCTCCACTGTGGGAGAGATTGTAAATCTGATGTCAGTGGATGCCCAGAGATTCATGGACTTGGTGACGTATATAAACATGATCTGGTCAGCCCCACTGCAAGTTATCCTGGCACTGTACTTCCTCTGGCAGGTAAGGTTTTGCATTTGGTCAATGTTGCATGACATTTAAACATAATCAGTAGTTCTGTGGCGAGCGCATAGTATTGTGAGCTACTTCTCTGTCCCTGTTTTGAGAACATAATGAATATTTGCTTCTTGAATATAGTTGGAAGATTTGATAAAAGGGAACATTTTATTTAAGTGGTAGTATTTGTTAGTCACCAGATATATATGTATACAGTATATATATTTTAATAATGTATTTCTAGCAAAAAATATTAAGATACCCATTTTATGTTTTATATTGTTTAATTCCTGAACCAAGATATAGGATTTTGAAGTTCTTGAAAGTTCCTACTGCTGTGCTATGCCAGCAATGAAAATAAATACGTTGCTACAGTGCTGTTTACCATCAGTAACATGTGGTAACACCATCCTAATAGTCACATTATTATTTATTTATTTTATCATGTAACATCTTCTCGCCTTCTGCCTTGGCTAACCCCCATTAGAGCCCCCCAGCCCCATCCCCCAGAATTACCAGGGCTTACCTTACGCCTGGCCCGAGAGTGGTGCCTGCAGAGAGTCTGTCGCCATCCTGCTGCCGGCGATGTTTTCCTCAACATTTTCTCCCAGGGGCCCCGGGAGTGGGTACGCATGTGTGTGGAGGCACGCATCAGTCCCACGGCTCCAGTAACAGCCCCATTCCTCCCACCCCATTGCCCTAGCGCCTGGCTCCTCTCTTGGCCCTTGCTGTCCCCAGCCTCCACTAGGTGGCAGACATCAGCTGAGAGGAGCCATCTCACCTCCCTGGAGAGGAGAGCGTGCCTGTCGGCAGCTCCATACGCACCTCCCCCCCCCCCCGATTGCCGACCTCCTGCATGGGCTCATTCCCGAACCTGGGTTGACGGCATGACGCAAGTTTAGGTGTCCAGCGCCGTAGCCCTCGGCGCCACCAGGCCCGCCTACAGTCAGATTATTAATGTAGCATGTATATTCAACAGGTAGCCTCAGCAGAAGAGATTTTTAAGTTGTGAATGGCTGCCATCTTTAATTACTTGAGTCATTAATTACAAATAAGCTATAAAATCTGTTTTTAAAAATAGGATAATTAAAAATACCCTGAGGATGTATTTAAAGATGCCAGACATACATTTCTCTTAAAATACTATATATTGGCCGGCCTGGTGGCACTGAGGGCTGAGGCAGTGGCGCCTTACCTCACGCTACACCGGCGACCTGTGTTCGGGAACAAGCATGAGCCGTGGAGGTTGGCAGGGGAGAAGGGTTGAGCATCCGATGGACTGCTGTCCTTCTCCGGGAAGGGGGGTTTCTGATGGTCGGCACTTGCTCACCCCCTGGCGGAGGCTGGAGGACAGGGCGCCATACCACAAGCTGGGAGGAGTCTGGCCAGACTCCTGGAGGAAGCGCATGTGGAAGTGTGCGCGCCCCCTCCGCTGGCGACATTGCACGGTCCTGACTCGTAGGGAGAAAAACTGGAGGAAATAGACTGCCGTGCAGGATGACGGAGGGCACCTCGCAGGCTGTGCCCCCGGCTAGCCAACTATATCTGGACTTCGGTGGGGGAGTTGGGGACCCCTCCGACGACCCTGCCGGGGGGGCAAGCCCTGGGGTCAGGTCGGCGTCGGCTGGTAGACGCCGGGGGACGGGGCTGGGGACGCCCTCCTGAGATAGCCAGTAGTGGGGAGAGAAAACTCGTAACTAAAAAAAAAAAAAAAAATACTATACATTGAAATTTGTTGCCGCTTAACAGATAACGGCTGCTTTAAAAATGTTTGCGCAGCCATTGAAATGTTATAATTAGAGTACTAGTTATGCAGTATGGGAAAACTAGCTGCCAATGAGCGGATTGCTCACTGTTAGGGATGGGCAGTTATCCGATTTTAATAAAAAAAAAAAAAAAAAAAAAAAAAAAAAAATTCCAATCGGATAGTGACAATTGTACATTGAACCGTTCCGCTTGGATATTTTGCCTTTAAGATGGAGGATTATGTTAATTACTGAACTTAATTACTTAATTGAGTACCTGTTAAATAGCTGGTAAGTTCTGCCGTAGTGGAAGGAGCGAGCAAGCAATCTTGAACGCGAGATACGGTGTGTGCTGCTGTGACCCAGTACTACTGAATGGCAAGTAAAAGTCTGGTATGGACTCATTTTATTGTGGACAAAGATAATGAATCCAAAGCTAAGTGCTGTCTTTGCCTGACTCCTATGTATATCAGTCGCGGTTCTTCAAATAAAAGTTTTGCCGCTTCAGGCTTGCTTAATCACCTTGAAAACAAACACAGAACAGAATACTCGGTGTTGCAAACAGAAAAGGCAAAAGCTGATTTAGTGAGGCAAGCTGAGTCACTGTGTGAGCCACCAGCCAAGAGAGTTAAACTTGAGCTTCAAACAATAGAAACCTGTATTGCTCGCTCTCACCCCTTCCCTAGTGACCATCCCAGAGCTGTCGAAATCACGCATGCAGTTGCTGAGATGGTGGCTGTTGACGAGCAGCCGTTTTCCATCGTTGAAAATGTGGGCTTTAAAAAATTATCTGTTCTGGAACACATGTATTGTTTGTCATCGCGTGGCTACTTCTCTAAAGTTAAAATATCAGAGATCTCTCTTATACCAACAATCCATAATGAACAGCCTAACTAAATGAAAATAAAATATTTTTTCATTAAAGTAAAAACTGCACTTTTTCTACAGAAAGACCTACAACAGCGCAAGTGTTTTTTAAAAAAAAAAAAAAAAAAAAAAAAATTCATTCAAAAGCACTCAGCCTTTGTTACTGAACTCACATATTTTACCTAGCAAATCATTTTATAGGCACAGTAACCCACTCCAGGGCTTGGGTTTCTTGAGAATTAATGCACTTTGCAGGTTCTTGTACCTTCCAGTTTTCCCAGGGCATGCATCATTTCTGTAGAACTGTTGGCCCTGTTGTGGGTTTAATACTTATCTGATGACCTTTACAAGTTGTGGGAACCCTTTTTCAGAACCTTGGGAGCTGAGCTATCTGGAGTTAGATTTCTGGCTGAGCCATGCAGTTATAATGTTGCCCATCCCTCATGGGAAACTCTGAACATTCTTGATGTTCCTTTTCCATGGCCCACTGCTGAACTGTCTTACTAGCCTCTAAAAGTCGTATACATGGTAAAGATGTGAAATGTCTTTGTCATCTGTAAAACTGGTCAAATGATGGAATTTATAGCTTAGCACTTTTGTTTCTTCTCCTCATGGTATTTGTTTTCTCTTGTTTTTTTCTTTATTGCTGCCTGCTGTCTGTTATTCCTCATTCTGGTTTTTGATCTCTCTTCCTCTTTCATTCTGCTTCCTTATTTGCTTCCTGTTTCTGCCTCTACTTACCCTTCTAATCAGTACATATCATAAGGCTGGAATTGAGATGTAATGACAAGATGGATATCAAGTGATTTCAAACTGGGTAGCAACTCTGTTCTCACCCCAGAGGATCCCTCAGTATACTTGACTACTGCAGTGTTGCCAGCTGGGTTCAGCTGCTCCAGAGACAGAACTTATGCTAGTGATGGCTGGGCATTAGCTAGTCAGCTTGCAGTTGGAGACTGCTGCCTATAGGTGCTAGCAAGTCCGATTAATTTCTCTGACTGGACAAGTTGGCCCTGGGGCGCTCTCCCATTTCTCATCATTTGATGTTTGTTTCTTACAAGGTCACTTTATTTCTGTAGGTCCTGCTGCCGTTTGTGTTTTTTAAAGTTTTTTTTCACTATTTTTGAGGAAACCTCCACTGAAGTTTTTGTTTTGTTTGTTTTTCACAGTTGCCATGCTTTTTTACTGACTAGAAACTACTTTTCTGTGTCAGTTTTCAATATTTAAACTTTAGTTTCTTAGCAGTTCACTTGGAAAACAGTATTCCTCCTGACCATCACTTCCGCCAGGAGGATAGCGGAGCTTGTAACAATCACACAGGAGTGGGGTGTGTATATTTATGGAACACGTACAAACAGAGGTGAGAGAAGTAAGTGCCTTATCTGGGACTTGAAACCAGGCTGCCTGGAATACCATTCTGATTGCGCTAACCAGCTGCACCACTGAGGCAACTAGAACCTGGGCTGTCCTCGAGCACATTACTCTTTCTCAAAGTGCACAACCCAATGGCAACACAAATATTTACTTGTAACAATCACACAGGAGTGTGTTAGGATATCGGAGCTGCAAGCCCTCTGCACTGAATCGAACTACAGTACATCATTGCCCAGAGGGATAAAGTAGTTCTCAGGACCAACAGGAAATTCCTTCCCAAAGTAGTCTCTGAATTTCACCTCAATCAATCCATAACTCTCCGTCTTTTTCACATACAAATCCACACCTGGTGAGCGCAGGCTCCACAGCCTGGATGTAAATAGGGCACAGACTTACTACTTGGAACATACCAATCAGTTCAGGACCTCTCATATGCAGCTGTGCCTTACCTGTGGCAAGGTGGGCAAAGGCAGGCCGGTCTGTAAGAGAACTGTCTCATGCCAGATAGTCTTTTGTATCCAATTCTGCTACAGTAAGGCTGGCAGACAGCCACCTTAAGACCTTGGGGCCCACTCCACCAGGGGCACTATAGCCTCAGTAGCTGCACAAAGGGACATACCTTTGCTTGACATCTGCAAAGCAGCTACAGTACTTAGAAGACTGTACATGCCTTAACCAAGCACTACTGCTTAGATGTGCAGTCCAGATCAGATGTCTGATTTAGCACTGCAGTCCTGCAAAATTCCCGGATCCCAGCACAAGGACTCCGCGCCCAAACGGCGCCTAAGAAAAAACGGTAGTCCCTCCTACGGCCACCTGCGGCCGCCGCCTACCAGGACGCACTCTTTCCACCCACCCTCCTGGTTCCCTAAGCCGGATCTCAGCACAAGGACTCCGTGCCCCAGCGGTGCCTAAGAAAAAAACGGCAGCACTTCCTATGGCCACCTGTGGCCGCCGCCGCCTGCCAGGACGCACTCTTTCCCCCCGTCCTCCTGGTTTCCTAAGCCAGATCCCAGCACAAGGTACGGTCGCTGTTGCTAGCTTGAGCTGCTGAGTGACGGCCATCTCCTGATTGCCATCGGAGCCTGATTGATCCAGCCTGCGCCTCTGACTTCTCCTGATTGGAGCACCTTCTTACCCTTCAGCACCCTTGATTTCTTTTGCTCTCCTCCTCCTCTCTACTACTGCTAATTGTACAGTGTCAAGGTTTTTCTCCCTCCACCCCGCCCCCTCCCAGGCCTCCTTTAAATAGTTTCCCAGCCCCACCCTCCTCTTATAGCTCTCTTTCATTGGCTCACTGGCTCTGCTTCTCCTCCCTACTCCTCCTCAGATGTGCTGGTAGGCTGGTTTACTACTGGTCTAAGGTGCTTGATTGACTGACTTATTTTTGTGAGCCACTTTCCATTCTTCCTAATCCTGCCCCACCCTGTCTTTGCCTTCACATCTCACCTCCCTCACAGATCTCCTTTGATGGCTGGAAAATAGCTGAGAGTCACTGAACTAGTAGCTCTGCCCTCTGCCAGTTTTTCCCCCTGGTCATCTGTTTTTTCCTAGAATTTCATGTCTTTATAACCTGGGTACTGACAAATAGTATCTATTAACTTCGTCCCCATCTCTATTCCCACAGTCTCTGTCTCTTCTCCCAGAAGCATAACATACTTTATTCAGGCATACCACCTCATCATTTTCTTCCGACTAAAATGACTCCGTGCCTGATGCTGGTTTTCTTTGTCTCCTCTATCCCATTACTATTAAATGCACCCCCAGCTACTCCGGTAATCCTTCTTTTCCCATGATTTCTATTTCTCTAACCTCTTAGTGGTGCCAGATGTGCACTGTGACTCTACTCCTTTTCTACTATGTAAGGCATGGTTCAACATTATCTTTCATGTCCTCACAAATCACCACCTTCACTTACAGACCTTATACCCTTTCCTGTGCCTCAGACTGTGGTATCTGCTCTTTATGGCAATTCTGCTCTCTGCTGACGTACAGCTAAACCCAGGGCCGGTTAACCTTGCAACTAACCCAATAAGGAATATAAAAGGCCTAAAAACTGCTTACCATAACATCAGGAGCCTAGAGCACAGTTTTTCTGAACTAGAAGCCTGGACCTTCCTCCACAAGCCAGACATCATTTGCCTAACTGAAACTTGGCTCAACCCCTCTGCCCCTGACGCTACTTGCTCCCTCCTATCCTACAATCTTCTAAGACAGGACCGAGCTGCAGCAAAGAGGGGTGGTGGCACAGGCATTTACTTTAAAAATCACTTTCAGCTCTCTGTTGTAAACTCTTCTCCCCTCCTGCACTGTGAAGCTCTTCATGCCCGTCTCACTTTCGGGACCAGACTGCTTCATATCGTCTGCGTTTACAACCCCTCTATAGGTGGACAAAGAGGCCTGGAGGAACTACTGGCTCCAACCTCACTCTTCTCCAGAAGAAATTAAGTTCTCATACTCTGAGACCTAAACATAAACTGGCTGGGAAACTCCCAAGCCCTATCCCTATCCAAATTACAAAGTTCAAACCTGCACCAACTGATCTCTGAACCTACAAGGACCATCCCCTACTCTAACACCAGTACATTACTGGACTGGATAATGACTGATCACCCAGAACACATGGTCTACTCAGGAGTACTAGCTGATGCCATAACTGACCATTCCCCTACTTTCTGTATCTGGGGTAAAGGGAGGTTAGAACCTACTCAGCCCAGGTACATCTCCTTTCGCAACTATGCCCATTTTGACTCTCAGCCATTCTTACGGGACATTGCTAGCATAGACTGGTCCTCTCTCTAGGAGTCTAGTGATACTCCAACTGCTCTTGGTCTCTTTCTGACCCAATTCCTAACGCTACAGAACAAGCACTGTCACATAGTAACGTGTCGTGTGAAAAACGAGCAAACCTGATGGCTAAAATCAGATCTACTCTGGGGAACTTCTCCAAAGAGATGAATGCTGGCGCTATTACAGATGCACTGGCCTAGCTAATGACTTTATCACATACAGGACAATGCGTAATGCCTGCAAAAAGGAGCTCAAACAAGTCAAAAGCTCCTACTGCAAAGATCTCTTAATAAAGTCCTATGGTGACTCCAGAAAATTCTGGTCCCACATTAAGTTCTTCCTTGGCTCAAATTTATCCGCCACCCCAGATGAAATGGTACAAAATGGAGTCCACTGTAACAATCTACGCACTATTGCCAATTTTTTCAATGACAAATTCTCTGATCTAACTATACCTCCACCTTCCCCTCCAACCTGACCTTAGCATATCCAACAAATACCAATGGCACAAACTTTTTCTTTAAATCTGTCTCCAGACTTGATGCTTTGAAATTACTTAACAATATCTCCGAGCACACACATTCCGCTCTATTATTTTTTCCTTCCCAAGGAATCTAGGGGAAAGATCAGGGATAACTGGATAGGGGATGTGTCCTTATCAGACCATGCCCCCATTCTCCTTAAAATAGCTCTAGGGGACTTTCAAAAAAGAACAATCTGGAGGTTAAATGTCTCCCTTCTTCAAGATACAGAAGTCAAACGACAGGTGACGGTCACTATTAAACAGGCTCTAGCAGATAATACTTCCCCTGAGATATCAGCTGCCTTGTTATGGGACACTACGAAAGCAATACTTAGAGGGAAATTAATATCAATATCTGCATATAAGAAAAAACAAAGAGCCAAAAAAATAGAGGTGCTGCAGTTAGAGATAGCCAAATTGGAAGCAAGTCTGAAAAAGAGATATGACAGACAAGGATTTAAAAAAAAAAACAAAAAAAAAAACTAACTCACCTTAGGAAAGAACTACATGGGAACCTTAGAATACTATATAGAACAAAAGGTACTCTTTCTTAGACAGAAATATTACGAAGGTAGACCTAGAGCCTCACGCTTATTAGCTGCTAAGTTACGCATACAAAGAGCCAGAGTCCACATTGCAACACTGAACCACCCACACACTCAAGAAAAACACCAAAAAATGCAGGATATAGTGGAAGCCTTTAAGGATTATTATGTAAAACTAGACGCAGTGGCCCCCCCCCCCCCCGAATCAGTTAGATCTGTAACAATATCTAAAAAACATCACACTACCTAAGATTGCTTCCCCATTAAACCGGCAGTTGATAAGGCCAATACCTAAGGAAGAACTGAAAGCTGAGATCGTCCATTTGAAAAATAATAAATGCCCAGGAACTGATGGTTACCTAGTGGAGATATATAAACAATTTCAGACACAACTTTCCCCAATACTACTTAAGGTTTTTAATGAGATCATGACCCCTAATGGGTTTCCACCGGAGTCATGGTCACAAGCCATTATTTTTATTATACCAAAGCCGGGAAAGGACCCTAAACTCTGTCCCTCCTACCATCCTATTTCTATATTAAATACGGATTACAAACTATTCATGGCAATACATTTTCGTAGGTTACAGTGTAGCCTACCTCAGCTGATTCATTTTGATCAAGCAGGATTCATTCATGAGAGACAGGCTCAGGACAACCTTCAGAGGACAACCCATATAATAGACCATATTACTAAATCTCAACAATCTGCAGTCCTTCTCAGTTTAGACGCTGAGAAAGCATTTGATAGTCTCTTGGGGTTTTCCTTAGAGCGGTCCTGACCAAATATGGATTTCCCGAACAGTTCATTGCCTTAATAATGAAAATATATAAAACACCTAAAGGCTTTATACGAGCAAATGGCCATCTCTCCACTGCGTTTACCCTGGAAAGGGGTACACGACAGGGATGCCCACTCTCCCCACTATTATTTGCACTATATTTAGATCCGCTGGCCCAGGGATTTGGGGACAACCCAGACATAAAGGGAATTCAATTAGGCGGTACACAACAGAAATTGGCCCTTAATGCGGACGATATTCTGCTTTATTTGACCTCTCCAGAGGAAACTAGTCCAGTATTATTTAAACATCTCAAAGAATTTGCAAAGTTCTCTGGCTATACATTGAATACAACTAAAACTGAAGTACTAAAATTTAACTTCCACCCCTCCACTGACCTTAAAAGATTATGTCCAATGAGATGGGAAATGTCGGCAATGCAATATTTAGGGATCAAATTGTCTACAAAAAACAACAGAACTAGTTCAACTTAATTATGTTCCATTGGTGAAGCAAATATCAGATGACATACAAAGATGGTCTTTACTCCCTATGTCATCGTATTCTAGAATTCAAGCAATTAAGATGAACATTTTGCCTCATTTCCTTTTTCTTTTTCAGTGTGTACTATGCAAGATACTACCTAGACTGATAAGGAGATGGCAGAATTTGATCTTAAACTATATATGGCTTAATAAAAAAACAAGAATTAGAAAACAAACTTTATATTCTCCCAAAAGGAGGGGGGCTGGGGGTCCCTCTTCTTACGAGATACTGGGTAGCAGCTCAAACAAGAATCATACTCCTCTTACAACATCCAACATACATAGCTGGATGGAAAGATATTGACCTTAATACCCCTTTAGATCCTCTTATACAAGCACAGAGCACCACTCGAAATCCTAAAGATTATTGGAATCCCACCCCTATACAGGGATGGAAACTGCCCTGATAGGTTGAACCCAAACTTCTTAAACTAGCTGCGCTGATCATAGCTGCTCCCTTAGCCAAAATCTTTACTCTCTCCTTATGCCAGGGTCACGTCCCAGATATCTGAAAGATGGCAAGGATTACCCCCGTTTTCAAAAAAGGCGACCCAAAGGACCCCTCAAATTACAGGCCAATTGCTATCCTGTCTGTTCTCAGGAAAATCCTTGAAAAGCTTGTAGCTAACCAAACTATTGAATACCTCCAGAAAAATGACCTTTTAAAATCAGCCCAGCATGGCTTCCGCAAGGGCCATAGTACTACCACTGCTCTACTCAAATTCACATCCAATGCCCTGATGGCCATGGGCTCTGCTTCTCTCACTGGGGCCATTTTCATTGTTATGACCGAGGCATTTGACCTAGTAGACCACCCCAACATCATTGCCACACTGCAATCACTAGGTTTCTCACCCAGTGTTATGAACCGGTTCAAAAGCTAGCTACCTGACAGAACACAATTTGTGAAGTACAACTCCACCTTCTCTGACAAGGCCACGACTAACATTGGAGTACCCCAGGGGTCCATACACGGGCCCTTTGCTTTTCTCTGTCTTTATAAACAGCATCACCTCAAACCTTATGAAAACCAGCTCCCTGTTATATGCAGATGACATTGTGCTGTACTCTAGTGCCTAATGTATTGAGGATATAAATCTGAAGCTCTCCCACGACTTCCAGCTAATCCAGCAGTGGCTGGTTAGTCAGGCTAGTCCTAAATGAAACAAAGACCTAAGCTATGCTCTTTGGCTCCAATTTTTAAACTCTAACACTCACACAAGTTGAGTCTCCACGGTTAGTGGCACCTCAGTAGAAGTTGTTACCTCTTAAGTACCTGGGGGTCACACTGGATCCACTACTAAACTATGATCTCCACATTCAGAGGACCTGCAAATCTGTAGACTCAAAACTTGGAGTTGCCTATTGGACCAGCTATGCCCTCACACCATCGGCCAGGCTTGCTATAGGCCCGTGGGATACTACTGCCATCACTAAACTATGGGGCAGCTACCTATATTTCTGCAAGCAAATAAAGTGTTCACAAATGGGATGTTACCTACAATAATATATGTAGCTATGCATCCTCCTCTCATCGGCTGAAACACCACTGCCTCCTCTACTCTGGCCTTGGTTGGCTTCTTCCTCAGGCGTCAAGGCTCTTTTCTTTCGGCTCCATCATTGACAATATAATTAGGACTCTGATACCTAAACCCCTAGCAGTACTCTTCCAAAGCCAGGCCTCCTGCTATGGCCTTCGCTCTGCTGACAATGACCCTGTCTGTATCCCTAAATATGCTGCTACTAAGGGCTCTAGTTCTTTTGCCTGTCAGGCCCCCCCAATACTGGAACTCCCTCCCTCTAACCACTCGTCAAGCCTCTTACCACACCTCCTTTAAGAAAGCACTGTGCCACCATCTCTTGTCTTGCTGTATTTGCTCCTGTTTTGAGCCTCCATAGATGCTAGGTTTTATACTGACTCCCCTCGCCTCCCCTTTTAATTTTTGACCACATTCCTGTCTGAGCACTTTCTCTCAATCTGACAGGGTTACTCCCATAACCATTCTGTTTTGCACTTCCTAACCCTATTTCCCTCCACACCCCCCCCATCTTTTCTCTCTACTGCAACTTCTATTTACTTCTCTTACTTTAATCTTCTCCCAGCTGCTCTGTTCGTTGAAAAATTATGTTTCCATTCCTTTTTCTCTAAAGTAGTTGTCTGCTTAAAGTGACACTACATTTTAAGTAATTTATTTCCTCCTCATGTTAGTATAATGCCCTAATTTTTCTTGCGATTGTCTGTGTTGCTTACACTTACCTGTAATACTATACTACCAATGTTGCTACCTGCTTGTATGTACCCATTACTTTGACTGTTTCTAAGAATGTAGTGTTACTGTTATCTCCAGAAGTTTGTTTTGTATTCTCCCGGGTCACGCCTGAAAATAATAATTTCTATGACTAGCGCACCTACCTGGTAAAGAAAAACTAAACAAATAAATAAAACAAACCTTTAGCGAAGTAGATTTTGTTCCATCCTCCCAACTACACTGCTTTACAGTATGCAGCAGTTAAGCATACTGAGGGATTCCTGGGGTGAGACGAAAAAATTACTTACTGTAGTAGTATTGATTCTTCCAGGGGATCCCTCAGTATGCTTGACCTCCTGCCCATCCTCCCTTACATAACCTTACTATAAACAGTTCTGTAGTCCTTATCCCATCCCAGATTTCTCACTGGAGGGCCATAACCTGTGTAATGTGTCAGTTATGTATAGTGTATATCGTTCACCCATAGGTGGTTTAATTTTTTCCTATTGTATCTTTCTCTCCTTTCTTTTCAGTAGTTCTAGAATAGGGTTAGGGATTCAATGTAAAGCAGCAGTCTCCAACTGCAAGCTGATTGGCTAATGCCCAGCCATTGTTAGCATAAGTTCTGTCTCCGGGGCAGCTGAACCCAGCTGGCAACACTGCAGTATTCAAGCATACTGAGGGATCCCCTGGAAGAAACAATATTACTATTTTAAGTAATGTGTTCATATGTACTATATTGAGAGTGGTTGGAAAGCTGTATTAGAAGAGTTAATGAACACCATGGTGTAACTTTCAATGAATCTATACTGAAAACAGAAGGCTTAATAAACCAATAATATTGTAAAAAACAAATAAACAAAAAAAAAAAACTTAATAAGCTGGTGACACGTTCAGCAGAACTTCAACAAAACCTAATTATTCCCATTAGTTCTTTATTCATTCTCCCCATTAATTACTGAGGTCATCTGTATCAAAACAGGATCTTTGCTCCTGAAGAGTTTGTCTGTTCCTGCTGTTTTCTCCCTACCTGAAGTCACAGAGCACTGCTTGTGATATTGGTTACTCCCATGGCAACAGTCTGTGATGTCACAATAGAGGACTACGACTTGAAGTAGGGAGTAAGCTATGGAGGCAGATGGACTCTAAAAAGAACTCTAAGAGATAAAGATCATGCATTCATGCAAATTTCCAGAGTAATATATAATGGGGAGGAGAAATATATAAAATATAAATGGAATGCAGGCAGAATTGTAACTATTAGTTTTTTTGTAAGTTTTCTTTGAGGTGTCAGGAGCTGTTTAATTTGGATAACAATACAAAGCTTAATTTGAATAGCAGTACGAAAATATGTAGTGTCCTGTAGGGTAACCTTGTGTATATCAACCAACTCTACAGTCGCTTTTGGGTGAACTTGGATGTGTAGCGAATGACTGCTAAACATAAACAAGCTTGTGTAGCAATGGATGAATATTGTATATTTTTTTTGCTACACAGCTTCAGGTATGCTGTTAAGTGTAGGTAAATCGAAATGTGAACAGAAACGTGTTGTGTGTAGTACAACTACTTATGTATTATTTTTCTTTCTCCTTTAAAACAGATTCTAGGCCCTTCTGTGTTAGCAGGGGTGGCAGTTATGGTTCTGATGGTTCCAGTAAATGCTTTTATAGCAATGAAGACTAAAAACTATCAGGTGCGTTTATTTCTTTAATTTTAAATTTTTTTTTTTTTTGGTAACCTTTTGTTTTTGTTACTGGGAAGAGCCTGCCCTCTTTTCACATATAAATGCTTGCTGAGAGAAGCTGGGTTTGGGCCTATTTTTCTTTCCTTTATCTTTCATTCCTGAGCTGAGATGCATGATGTTGACATTTTTAAAGCTTCCTGTTTCCATGCCAACCATGAAAAAAATATAGTGATATGGTTGTTTTATCATTCAGGTACATGTGGTAGGGACATCCTAGTACAGTACATCCTCAGTATAAATTTTAGTATGTACATTCAAAAAGTAACTTCAGTAGAAGAGATTTTTAAATATTGAGTGGCGCCCAGCTTTAATGACTATTACAAAATTGCTTAATTTTTTTTAATCTGAGAAAATTAAAAACACATGGAAGATGAATCCAAGGATGTCCCAAATATATATTCGTTAATAAATTATGTGATTACATTTTTTGCTGACAAACATTGCTGCTTTCAATAAGGAAGGAATTCCTGTCCATTGGTTCAACAGTAGCACTACTGTTGGCGATGCCAGCAACTGTTAGAGAATGCACCTGTATCATCAAGGGATGATACGGGTTAGTTCCTGGAGGACTGGAGGTTGGAGGCAATGGTTCTAGGGACATTGATATGTTGTTTATCCACACTTCTTGTCATGTCCCTTTCCCCTTTAAGGAGCGTCGGAAGGTCTTCAAGCTGGTTCCTCCCACCCACGCGGGTGGTATAGCCCTTGGCTGCACTCCATGACCCCAGATCTGCCTTTCCGCTGGAAGATTCAGGTTGCCTCCTCTTTGCTCTCGCTTTTTGTAGGCTCTGGCTTCAAAACCTTCAGTTATTCCAAAACTTCGACTTGTTCGAGTTAGCGATGGTGTTTCTCATCATTCCATCATGTAAGATAACTCTTCCCCTGGATTCGCTGGTGTCGTCACGGCCAAAAATGTGCGCGCACTGATCCGGATACCGCGTATTTGTCTAGGTGTCGGCCATGACACCAAGACTGTGATGTGTCTCGCTTTTCACCCGAACGTCTTAGACTATCGTCTCGCACACCTCAAATTCGGCAGGCCTGAAAAACGGAATTCTCTGGTTAAAAATCTAAAGAGGCCTGGTGGGCGGTCATTGCTGAACAGCTGGAGCGAATGCAGTCTGAAGAGGAAGAAGAGGCGCAGGCCGCAGAGTCTTCATCTCGGTCGTTTTTCGTTCCTCTCAACTTGGGCTCTACCTTTTCGGTTTCCTTCCGAGAGTTGTGCCATTCTCTCCCTACTAACGGTGAGCTGTCTGTGGGCTTGCACTCCTCTCGGTCCCATAAGAGGAATAAGGATCCGAATTGGTCTTCGTCTCTGTGAAGACGCTCTTGGGATCATGAGCGATCTCGGTCCCAGGAGCCGGCAGTATAGACTTCAGTCGAAATTACCTCCTCGTCTGCTGGCTTCTTGGTCTTGACATCTGGCCAGTCAACTGAGGTCTCGATCGACGAGGGTGAGATCGTTCTCGATCCTGTCGATCTGTTGTCACCCGTTCCGGTCGATGTCTCACTCAACAGGACTCTGGTCCTGTCTCTTCCCAATGAGGAGTCCCAGCCAGCTGGGGATCCCATAGAGGAACCGGTACCTAATCCCGGGAAGTAACCAGTGTCACTGGTGTCTCCTTCGTGACCGACTTGGCCAGTCCAATCCATTTCGAGATCTCTGACTCCCTCGACTGATAGGCTGAGGAAGGCGCACGAGCGCTCCAAGAAGAGGTGATGCCATCGGTCATTCTTGTACTCCTCTGATGAGGAGAGACTTTGGTGAAAGCTCCGCCGACACTACGAGGATCTGATGTGGCAGCAGATGATCCTGTCCGGGCAGAAGCCAACCACGGTCTCTACTCTGGCCATTACTTGGCTTTTGCCTCCTAGGCTGAAGCAGACTCCTCTGGAACCAGTGAAATCCAGCTCCCCCCACCTGTGGAGCCTGCTAAATCCGCTCCGGTTTGGCCGATATTGAACTCTGCACAGATTTGGTTGAGCCACTGCCTAAACAGCCTTTGGGAAGGGCTTCTACGAAGGAAGCTGTCATCCCTGGGTCTTTCTCACAGGATCTCTGTCACCCTCATGCCTGATCGCCCCAGACACGTTGAGGGCAGTCTTGGCAGCTGACCATTGTATCTGGATACCTTGTATTCAGACAACACCGACCTTCACTCTCACCTGCGGGATGATGAGTCAGCCGGGGTTTTGTCTATGGAGGAAGGCCCTTCATCCTTTCAAGGGATTCTCCGCCATATCTCCGAATCCATGGGGATGCCCTTGGAATCAATCCAGAAACAGGCGGAGTACCCTCTCATTGACATTCTCAAGAGAGGGGATACCCTGATGGAAGCCTTTCCTGTGGCCAAAGCCATTATTGGCTGGCCTTGGACCTTTGGCAACATCCTGCCTCCTGCCCAGTGCCGTCTGCCCAGATGACCCATAAGCATGCGGTGCCCATGGGATCCCTCTCGGGGTTCACAGAACATCCCTTGGCTGAGAGCCTTGTGACCGCCTCTGTGTTCAGACGTATAGGCAGTTTTGCCGATACCGATAGCCCCCCTCCAGACAAGGAGTCCAAGAAACTGGACCACTCTGCCAGGAAGGTCAATGCAGCCTCCTCTTTAGGCCTCCATCAGGCAAGCTCGGCTGTTATCATGGCGCATTTATCCCATGCCCTTCTAGGGTCATTGGACAAACGTCTCCCACATCTCCCTGCAGACTTTCGGTCTACGGTCAAGCAGGTCCGAGACCAAGGCCACGCCATTGCCAAAAAGCAGCTTCAGATTGCTCTGGATATTGGGGACATGTGCGCCCGTTAGGTGGCAGTCGCAGTTTCCTCACGCCGCAGTGCTTGGCTGAGGCTTTCCACCTTCACGGCGGATACCCAGCACAAACTTGCTGATGTTCCTTTCCTGGGCACCGATCTCTTCGGTCCAGGTGTGCATGGTCACCTTCAGCGGAATCGAACAGTCCAGTGCCACATTGGACTCTGCTGCTTCTGCTTAAAGTGCTTCTGGCCCTAAGAAGCAACAGAAGAAGCCTTTTCGGCAGTATGCTTCTGCGGCCCAGCAGTCCTTTCAGGGAGCACAGCATCAGCAGGCACAGACTTGGTGCCCCCGGCCCAAGCCCAGACCTCCCCAGGCCCACAGAGGAGGTCGGGGTTCAGACCCTGGACCCTCTTCCTCCAAGCCTGCCCAGTGATGGGATAGGAGTGGCCACCCCTATTCTAGTCACGCCAGCTCTGGGTCCTCCCGTGGGGGGTCTGCTCCATGACTTCCTTTCCGCCTGGTATGCTGTTACCACGGACAAGTGGGTCTTAGAAGTGGTCGGCCAGGGTCCTTCTCTAGAATTCGAGCAATACCCACCCAGCCAAGCCCGTGCCCCATGGGAGGACAGAGCATCAGCCAACACTGTCAGCTCTGAGAGACGACATAGCCCAGCTCCTCCTCAAGGAGGCAGTGGTTAGAGTGGCAGATCCTCCAGTCAACCCAGGGTTCGTTTCCAGGTACTTCCTGGTCCTGAAGCAGCTGGGGGGGCTGGCACCCCATTCTAGATCTGCATGACCTGAATCAGAATCTCAGGCCCATGGACCTTTCGGATGGTAACTCTGTCCCAGATCATACCATCTCTGGAGCAAAACGTGTTTCTGCTCACTGGATCTTCAGGACATGTTCTTTCATGTCCTAATCTGTCTGTCTCCCCAGCGGTTCCTTCGCTTCAGAGCAGAGGGAACCCTTCACGAGTTCTGAGCCATGCCATTCGGCCTGTCATCAGCCCCATGGGTCTTCACCAAGTGCATGGCAGTGGAGGCAGCCCACCTCAGGTGTCGAGGGATAAGGATATACCCTTACCTCGACGATTGGCTCTTAGCAGGTTCCACCCAGCAAGAGGTGGAGAGGTCTAGGGACCTGGCCCTCCAGACCTGCTCTCAACCTGGTCTCCTGATCGAGACCAAGTCTGAGCTCATGCCTTCTCGGGTAATGTGCTTTATCGGGCAGAGCTAGACTCGCGTCGAGCAAGAGCTCGGTTCCCAGTGGACAGAGTGGAGGTTCTCTCCTCCTTTGCCCAATCATTTCTGGTTGGGCAGTTTCGCCCTACCTGGGACTTTCTGTGCCTTCTGGATTACAAGGTGGCCTGTACCACCATAGTCCAATGGGCCAGGTGGCATATGTGCCCCCTTCAGTGGGAGCTGCCCACCCAGTGGACTCTGCACCTAGGTCATTTCGACCAGCTGATCACTGTGGCCCAGAAGATGTGGGACGATCTCCAGTGGTGGACCGTCCTAGACCGGTTGCAGGAAGGGATCCCGTTTGTCCCACCCCGAGCTGACAGTCATCCTCACGACTGATATCTCTCTCATGGGCTGGGGAGCCCACATGGGGGACAACGGGGCCCATGGGTTCTGGACCCCTGAAGAGTCCTGTTACCACATCAACCTGTGGGAGCTCAGAGCGGTCAGACTGGCACTAACAGCATTCACTCAGTAGCTTCGGGGTCAAGTGGTTCAAGTCCAGATGGACAATACCACGACCATTTACTACCTCAACAAGCAGAGTGGCATGCACTCCCAGCTGCTGTGCAGGGAAGCACTCCGCATCTGGATACTGGTGAGCTGACTGGAGGCAGATCTCCTAGCCATCCATGTGGCAGGAGCCTCAAATCAACTGGCGGATGCCCTCAGCCGCATAGGCGAGACATTCCACGAGTAATCTCTCCATCCAGAGGTAGCTTACAGCCTGTTCTTCTACTGGGGCAAACTGTTGGAGGACCTGTTTGCCTCCAGGGTAAAAACCAAGCTGAGACTGTTTCATGCTCACCCCCCTCAGCAGGGATCTCTGCAGGGGGATGCCTTCTTGAGGCCGTGGACCCCAGGCCTCTTCTGTGCCTTTCCTCCATCTCCCTCGATTCACAGGGTGCTTCTCAAGGTGAGGAGGGACAAGGCGCAGGTGATCCTGGTAGCCCCAGACTGACCACACCAGTTCTGGTATCCAGATCTCCTCAGCCTCAGCAACAGGTTCCTGAGGCATCGTTCAGCACTCCCGGACCTGATATCTATCAATCAGAGGAAGGTCCTTCATTCGGACCTTCAATTCCTACACCTGACAGCCTGGTACCTGACCGGCTAGAGTTCCAGGCTTTGGGTCTCTCCGATGATGTACTCACAGTAGTGGAAGCATCCAGGAAGGAGTTGACCAGAAAGTGCTATGCCTTCAGATGGAAAAGATTTTCCATTTGGTGTCAGGGGAAGGGCCTGGACCCTCTGTCCTGTCCAGTGGCTAGCATTTTAGACTACCTTTGGTCTCTTTCCAAAGGAGGTCTTCGGTCTCCGACCCTTAAGATGCACCTGGCAGCCATCTCTGCTTACCGGGCACAGGCTGGTCAGCAGATGGTGGCACAGGAGGAGAAGGTGGTCTGGTGCCTTTTCAGAGGCCTTGATCACATATCCCCTGTGGTGCGTGTACCTCCATCTCCGTGGGATTTACTGCTGGTCTTGGCAAAGCTCATGAGCAAGCCATTTGAACCGATGCACAAGTGTGAGATGTCACACTTGTCGTGGAAGACGGCCTTCCTGGTGGTTATCACATCTGCCAGAAGTACAGGAGAGCTCCAGGCACTTTCGGTGGACTCCCCTTATCTGGTCTTCCACAGGGACAAGATTGTCCTGCGCCACACCCGAAATTCCTTCTGAAGGTGGTGTCTGTCAGAGTTTCACCTTAACCAGTTGCTGACTCTGCTTGTGTTCTACTTGAACTACACCTCAGATGCCGAATACTGGCTCCATACTCTGTTCCTGAGATGAGCACTCTCCTATTATAAGGAGAGGACGGCGGAAATTCGGGGCGAGGTTCACCAGCTGTTTGTCATCTATGTTGAAGCCGCTTCTAGCAGACCTGCAGCAAAGTGGACGATCACAAGATGGATTGCATCTTGCATTGATCTCTTCTATAGGTTGGCAGGCAAGGTCCCTCCAACAGGAAAAAGAGCTCATTCTACCCGCCATACCGCTGTATCAGTGGCTGCTTCCAGGGACATCCCTAACCAGGAAATGTTGGGCTGCCACCTGGAAGACCGCAAACACCTCCTTCACCCATTTCCACATCGACCTTGAGTCACGCCAGGATGCTGGTTTTTGTGGCCTCAGTTCTCCAGTCTCTGTTCCCAGAGTAGGGGGTGGGCGTATGCGCCTTGTCTTCCTCCTCCTGGAGAACTGCTAGGAGTCTGCCAAGAAGTGTTGATGAACAACATATCCATGTCCCTAGAAAAACAGGTTACTCACCTGTAACAGCAGATCTTACTTCAAGTGGGAGCTCTTGCAGCAGGATATAACCATTAGGACTAATGCCGCAGGCCTTAGGACCCACCAGAAAAATCTTAGTTAGCAGTACCCAACGGGGACCGCCCTCTGACATCAGCTCCACCCCAACGTCGGTCACGGTGCATAAGGGGGCGGACCCCAGCTCCACCCCAGTTCTTTTCTCGCCGCGACCCACTCGCCTTGGGAAGATCTTTGCTATCCAGCAGTTTCCACAAATTTTGGATTTCTCATCTGAAATCGATCATTCTTCTGCCTTTTGTTTTCATTTTCAGTGCTGCGTATATCATCTCTGTCATCGGTATCTTCCTCAGGGCCGAAGAGGAACAAGTGAGATTGTGGCTGCCAGATACTGTCAAAGGATGGCCACTCCAAGTGCGTCTTTTGCCTGGGTCCAGACCACGACAGCGCTGCCTGAAACAGTTGGAGGCTTCACCAGCAGGATAGTCCGATGCCTCGGCGCGGCGACCGGGTTCGAGAGCGGACTCGGCGGATCGGAAGGCCAACCGGGGAGTAGGATCGAGGCGTCCAGCGGACAGCTCTCCTTCTCCGGGGAGGTGGATGACGGGCGGTGCATGGGGACCCTGGCGGAGGCCGGGAGTTCCCACGCAGAACGCGTTGTCAATCCTTGTTGAGGCGGGGCGGATGGTGACATAATGGCACGACCCCGCCTCCCCGAAAAGCAGAAAATGGATGGAGCCTGCCCGCCGCCGAGAGTGAAGCCCGCCGCCACGGCCTCGATGTGCTCCCCAGGCCGGGCCCCCGACCTAGTCCCAGTGCCTGCGGCATATATGGGGGAAAGCCACGGGGTATCGGGGGACAGCGGCCGATCTGGGGGGCAGAGGCAGGCGGCCCGTGACCAGGCTGAAAATACGGCGGCAAGGCAGCTCGGGAGTGTAAAAAAAAAAAAAAAGAATTCGATGCCTGAAGGCCCTCAAAGCCTACCTTTTGGAAAAACAAATACATGTCCTACACACCTCGGGGACAAGGGTGAATACCGGAGCAAACCCCATAAGCGCTTCCGGGACCAGGACTGTAGCCGGTCCCATCATTGGTTCCCCCAGAAAAGCCTCTTCTTCCTCGGGCTCTGGAGAACACCGCAAGGACCCCCAAGAAACCAAGCCTTCCCGCCAAAATAACTACGCCAGTCAAGGTGGGACCATCTTGAGAGAAGCCGACGAAGCCCAAGGTGGAGCCACTTCATGTGACTATGGCCTCTTCGGCACGAGCCTTGGACCTGCCCAAGAAGTTCTCTGCTTCACCAGGTTCGGGCAAGCCGCTGGGTGATAGGCACCCAGACACCACCTCTGGTTAAACCAGTGCTGGTCTCGACACCGATGCTGGTGGAGGTTCCTCCAACGGAAGACACTCCCACAGAGGGGCACCCACTAATGTTCTGGTGACCCCCAGATCTTCCACTCCACAGGGCTCTTAGAGGGACTACCCCACTCGTACCCTCCTGGATCCTCTGGATTCTCCGGACCCCCTTCCCAGGGACAGCAGCCACTGTTTTTAACAAAGAGGAACTGCAAGAACTCTTCTCCTTTTTGTGGAGTCAGTTGAAAAAAGGAGAGACTACTGAAGCTGGACCAGACACCGGTTCCCGACCGGCTGGACAACCTTGAACCAGCGGGTCTTCCTGCTCCTTCTCAGAAGACCCCACGAGCGGCCGCTATCTCGCCTGCCCTCGAAGGCTCGGTCCTTGTCTGTGGACTGTCATCGGTGCCCTTATTGATTGGGCAGTAGTCGTCAGTCCCGGTCTCCCAGGTGGGCCCGGTCCCCAAGCAGACGTCAGTTGTTGCTCCGTCATCTGTCCCATAGCCATCAATGGTCGTCGGACAGACGGTCCGGTAGCCACCGACGCTCGAGCAGGGGGAGTCCTAGACACAGGTCAGGCTATTCTAGGCCCAGT
Source organism: Neoceratodus forsteri (assembly GCA_016271365.2). Classification (NCBI taxonomy): domain Eukaryota; kingdom Metazoa; phylum Chordata; order Ceratodontiformes; family Ceratodontidae; genus Neoceratodus; species Neoceratodus forsteri. Next base: position 141,523,558 of record JADMNL010000025.1, on the reverse strand, counting down.
AGCAGGTCATTTTCTTCTCCTTCTGCTTCTTCATCCCTCTCGGGGGTTGGGGGTTCCTCAGGGGAGAAGGACCAGCCACGCTCGCCTCCTGACGATCCGACTTTTATGAATGTCATGAGGCACATCCAGGCCTCCAATGAAGGGGAGACTGAGGACCTGGATCCGGAACGCCGTCTACTTGTCTGTTACCTGAGGCAAAAGGAGCCCAAACCTCTGGTGGTACCTCCTTTAGTGGACACCTTCCAAGATCTCACCAGGATAACTTGGAAGCATCCAGTCTCAGTTCCGGCTGTTCTGAGGAAGTCAGGCTGTAGAGAGCCCTGAGGGATGAGCCTTTCCTGGCGGAACCCCTTCAGGCGGACTCATCGGTCATTACAGCTGCTCACAACAAGTCTAAGCAGCCTAAGCACCTAAGCTCCCAGCCTGCTGAACCAGAATCCTGCTGCTTGGACCAGGTGGGCAAGAAAGTCTACTCTGCCTCCACCTGCTCCATTAGATCCCTTAACTTCCTGACGCATATGGTCCAATACCAAAATACGTTGTGGGAGAGAGGGCAGGAGCTAGCCAATGACTTGCCAGACTCCACACGAAAGACAGAGCTTCTGGACATATTAAAATCAGGCTTTCGACATAGTTGCGATATTTTTCCTCCGGCGGCCTCGCACGACACTGCAGATATGACGGCTAGAACGTCAGTGTCAGATGTCTGCCTCTGGTGCCATGCCTGGTTGAGAGTCTCAGGTTTTCACCAAGATTTGCAGTCCCGACTCTGGGACCTCCTGTTCCAGGGTTCTGTCCTTTTTGGGCAGGAGATGGAGTCCGTCATCTCTCATCTCCAGGAGTCTGGCAAATCTATCTGGTCTTTCAGGCAGACATACAAAGGGGACCAGAAACGTGCGAGATGATGGCAATTTCGTAAGCCCTCAGGTGCTCAAGCCAGTGGAAACCAACAGGGCCAGAGAGGTGGCTTCAAAAGCAAAGCCGGCAACCAGCAACCTGGAGGCGCTCCTTTTCGAGGCCCCACGTCCTCCCAAGCCTCTCTGCCCAATGACTACCTCCCGACCCACCCTCTGGAGGAGGATGTTCCGGGGGAGGCAGTAGGGGGTTGCTTCTCCCTTCTTCTGAGGGATTAGAGTTCTATTAAAGCGGACCAGTGGGTCCTAGACATTATAAGAAGGGGACATACGCTGGAGTTCACCGAAATTCCCCCAGACACTCAACCAAGGTCCTCAAGATATCCTCCTTCTCACATACACTTCATAGGAGAGATTCAGGCCCTCGTGTGAAAAAGGGTGATAGAACCAGTTCCTCTGCAGCAGCGGGGAAAGGGATATTACTCCCACTTTTTCCTAGTTCCAAAAAAGATGCAAGATCTTTGGCCCATCCTGGACCTCAGTTCCTTAAACAACTATATAGAGTACTGAAGGTTCAGGATGGTGACCCTTCCAGTTCTTATTCCTCTGCTGCACCAGGGAGACTGGCTCTGCTCCCTAGACATGTAAGATGTGTACATGCACATCGGGGTCCCCCCCCCACAGGAAGTACCTGAGCTGCTTCCATGGGGGGGCATTATCAGTTTCGGGTTCTTCCGTTCAGCCTCTCCTCGAGTCTTCACCAAATGTTTGGCAGTGGTAGCTGTGCCTCTAAGGCACCAGGGGCATTACGTCTTCCCTTACCTCGACAATTGGCTGCTTGTGGCACCATCAAGGACGTGCCTCCTTCAGGCTGTCGGAGACACCTATAATCTGTTCCAAGAGGTAGGGATGACCCTGAACCTTCCAAAGTCTTCCCCAGAGCCCAGCCAGAGACTCGTCTTCATAGGGGTGGTCCTGGACTCAGTCCGGGGCATGGCTTTTCTACCTCCAGAGAGGGGCAATCGCCTGCAGGAGATAGCCGGATCGGTCCTAGTAACCCCTTGGGTCCAGGCCAGGACCTTCCTCAGACTTCTGGAGCACATGGCGGTGGCCATCCCTGTCACTCCTTTGGCCCGCCTCCACATGAGAATCCCACAGTGAATGCTTAGGGTGCAGTGGGATCAGTGCTCAGATGACTTAGACCACATGGTCAGAGTCGGTCAAGAGGACACTACTTTGGTGGCTGGACCCTCTCGATCTAGAGAAAGGGGTCCCTTTCTGTCAGGAGACCCCAAATCAGACCCTAACGAAGGATGTCAGATTTAGAAACATAGAAACATAGAATTTGACGGCAGATAAGGACCGTTTGGCCCACCCAGTCTGCCCATTTCCCTACCTACTGGATAAACTGCAGATCCTAGTTAACCAGCAGCCTACTTCTTCTTACCCCAACCCCCCAGAATTGTCTTATGACTGTCCCATGCATGCTTGAATTCCACCACTGATTTTTGACTCCACAACCTCCTCCGGAAGGCCGTTCCATGCATCCACAACCCTCTCTGTGAAAAAATACTTCCTTAAATTACCTCTGGAGCGCCCCCCTCTATCTTCAAATTGTGCCCTCTTGTTCTTGCACCTCTTTTTTTGAAGATGCTACCCTCTTGACTTTATTGATTCCCTTGAGGTACTTGAAAGTTTCTATCATGTCCCCCTCCCCTCCTTTCCTCGAGGCTATACATATTAAGCTCCTTAAGTCTCTCTTCATATGTCTTCGGTGCAGACCCTGCACCATTTTAGTGCCTCCTCTGGACAGCTTCCATCCTGTCTGTGTCTTTGCGGAGATTGGGTCTCCAGAACTGCACACAGTACTCAGATGGGGTCTCACCAGCTGTCTGTACAGAGGATAATAACTTCCTGTTTTCTACTGGTGATGCCCTCCCTATGCATCCCAGTATCCCCCAGCCCTCCTTGCTGCCCTCTCACATTGCTTGCCCACCTTTAGGTCATCTGATGACTACCCCAGGTCCCTTTCCATTTTTGTTGTTGTTAGTATCTCACCCCCATTGTGTACCCTTCCCTGGGTTTTGTTTCCCAGGTGCATTACCTACTTCTTAGCATTAAATCTAAGCTGCCATACATTTGACCATTCCTCTAACCTTACCAAGTCCCTTCTCATCCTTTCCACTCCACCTGTGCATCAACTCTGTTGCAGATCTTAGTGTCATCTGCAAAGAGACCACTTTTCCTTCAGTCTTTCCACAATGTCATATAAAGACATTGAGAGGACCGGTCCTAATACTGAACCCCGCGGTACCCCACTAGTAACCCTCCTTTCTTCTGAGTGGACGCCATTTGCTATTACTCTGTGTCCTATTCTCCAGCCAATTCTTTACCCAGGCTGTCATCTTGGGACCCACTCCCAGGCTGGCTAACTTGCATATTAATCTTTGTGTGGGACTGTGTCAAATGCCTTGCTAAAGTCTAGGTAGGCCATGTCCACAGCCCCTCCCTGATCTACTACTTTGGTCACCCAGTCAAAGAAATCTATCAGATTTGTCTGGCATGACCTTCCCGCTGTGAATCCATGCTGCCTTGGTCCTGTGCCCCTCTGGCCTCTAGATACTCGACAGTTCTTTCCTTCAGAAGTGATTCCATCATTTTCCCTATCACTGAGGTTAAACTAACAGGTCTGTAGTTTCCTGCTTCTGCCTTGCTCCCACTTTTGTGAAGGGAATCACATCTGCTCCTCCAGTCCTCGGGTACCACCCTATCCTCCCATGATTTGTTAAAAAGGGTAGTCAGTGGTGTCACTAGTTCTACCCTTAGCTCTTTTAGAATTCTGGGATGAATCCCATCAGGCCCCATTGCTTTGTCCACCTTCAGTTTTAAGAGTTCTTTCAGAACCCTTTCTTCTGTAAATGGGCTGGTATCAACTTCTGCATCCAGAGTGTTACTACTGTTTGGGATGGGGATGCACCTAGGGGCCCACCAAACAGAATGGGTCTGAACCCCAGAGGAGCGCAACCTCCACATCAGTGTCCTGGAGATGCGAGCGGTCCTCAGTGTGCTGCATGCCTTTCAAGAGGACCTTGTTCCAGGTTCTCTCCCCTAGTTCAGATGGACAACGTGGCAGTCGTCTTTTACATCAACAAGCAAGGGGGAATGCACTCCTACCCCCTATGCAGGGAGGCGATGAGTCTGGTACTGGGCACTGGAGCGTCACATCTCTCTGCCTGCAGTACATGTTTCAGGCATCCTAAATGACTTGGCAGACAGCTTAAGCAGGTTTCAGTCCAAGGCGCACGAGTGGGAGTTACTACAATCAGTAGCGGAACAGCTCTTCGACACATGGGGTTGTCCAGAGCTGGACCTCTTTGCGTCCCCACACAATACCAAACTGTCAACTTTCTGCTTGAGAGAGCTCGCGCGTGGTGCTTTCTGGCCAGACGCATTGTCCCTTTGTTGGGCAGGGAGGTTTCTTTACGCCTTTCCTCTCATTCAGAGAGTACTGTTGAAGATACAGGCTGTGGGGACTCGGATGATTCTAATTGCTTCATTGTGGCCTCGGCAGATTTGGTTCCCACTACTTCAGTGGTTGTCCTCGGAACCTCCAATTCTGCTGCCAATATGCTCACAGTTGCTGTCCCAGGGTTGGGGCATGCTGGTCCATCCAGATCTCTGGTCTTTGCACCTTCATGCTTGGCTCCTGCAGACGTAGCAAAATCCAGGTGTGGGGTCTCCCAGGAGGTGGCGGATGTCCTCGTCTCAACGAGGAAGCCCTCTACTCGCGCCACTTATGCTAAGAAGTGGAATCATTTCTGCTAATGGGTGTCGTCTCACCATCTGGACCCTTTCCTGTCTGGTGAACTCAGCATTACAGTATCTCCTCTCCTTATACCAACAAGGCTTGAGCTACTCTTCGATAAAGGTGCACATGTGGACCATTTCTGCATATCATGTACTCTTGGGGGATAGAACCTTAGCCCAACTGGACGTGGTCCGCACCTTTTTATGGGGCATTCTGCATATGAGACCTATCCCTCCCTGGGACCTTCTGTTTGTGTTGGAAAAGCTCCCCTCCCCCTTTGAGCCAGTGTCTGACTGTGAGCTGCATTACCTTTCCTGGAAGGTTTGTTTCTTAGTTGCTGTTACCTCTGCTTGAAGAGTTTCCGAGCTCCAAGCTCTGATGTGTAAAGAGCCTTATTTGGTTTTTCACAGGGGAAGGGTTTCCCTCAGAACAAATCCTAAGTCCCTTCCTAAAGTGGTCTCTGAGTTGACCCTCAGCCAGTCGGGTGACCTTCCAGTTTATTTTTCTTCTCCTCCTAATGGGGGAGAAACTCTCTTACACACACTAGACATTCACAGGGTGCTGAGGTACTACCTCAAGCGCACAGCTACACTCAGTAAATCTGAGCAACTGTTTGTGGCCTTTGCGCCACAACACTTGGGCAAACCGGTGTCTAAACAGACTATTTCTAAGTGGCTTGTCCACTGTATTGTGTTTTGCTGTGAGAAGCACAAGAAACCACTTCCGGGCCCGTTTAGGGGTCACTCCACCAGGGGAGTCTCTGCTTCTTTTGCCACCTTGAAGAATGTCTCTAATATCTGTGCGGCAGCCACCTGGAATTCCGTGCACACATTTGTGAAGCACTGTAGCCTGAACAGAGCATCCAGATGCCGTGCCAGTTTCAGCTTGGCAGTCCTTCAGGGGCTTCTGTCCCGATTTGCTGTGTTGTCAGCATTTTCCTATCCTTCCCCCTCCTGGGGTTAGGCACCTCCTTGGTGCAGGACTTCTTGGGATTCAGTCCTAATGGTTATAGCCTGCTGCAAGAGCTCCCACTTGAAGTAAGAGAGTACAGTTACGTAAAAATTTACGGGAACAGTGGATCTTCAAGAGGAGCTCTTGCAGCAGGCACTGCTTTCCCGCCCTTCATCCCCCGGGTGAGGTGTTCAGCACATCATTTTTAGGCTTCGCTTCTTTCTCTTGTTGGGGCCTGTTCGCGGGTCTTGGTGGGGAAACTGGTGTGGAGCCGGGGTCCGCCCCCTTATGTTCCGTGACCAACGTCGGGTGGAGCCGATGAACAACATATACCATTCCTAGAACTACTGTTACAGGTGAGTAACCTGTTTTTACACCCCACATAAAGGGGGGGTAGACAAGGAGCACGCAGGGAACTACAGACTTGTCAAGTCTAACCTCAGGA